>CM060346.1:3269397-3281897 GCA_030674155.1 Stramonita haemastoma
AGAACCCACACAGCAATAATGACAGCTACAACACTAAAACCCAACAAGACAAAATACTTATGACTGAGAGAGGAAAAGTGTTATCCAAGGTTGCTATACATGAACATATCATTAACCAAAGATGTCAGTAATAGAAGATGTTTATCTCTAAACAGCCATGCAAAAACACACATACCTATGCTGATCTGTTGCACATTCAGTTTTCTTCTTTCCAACTTGAAAGCAACAACAACAGAGTTTAAGGTCATAGCTATGTGGAAAGACGTCAAATATCGTAGGATCTAGCCTAGTATTGCTGTAACTGAACAATGTATGCATCTAAATGAAGTTTTTTTTCTGTATCAACCAGCCACCATTGTGCAGTGGTCGGGCCTTGGATTTCGAACTGGATGATTACGAGTTCGATTCCCATAGGAGTCATAGGGATTTATCGAATTCTGGCTGGCTCCTATCCAGAGTATGCTGTGGGCTCAGTGGGAAGACTGGGACCACACAGTCAAGCTTCATCTACTTTAAGGATGCAAATTTGAGAATGTTTCTCAAATTACCTGACCAACAACAATATATGTTCGTATCTCTCAGGCCAGGTTGACGCTGGGATCTTTGATGATAGTAAGCTAGAGTACAGCCCTGTCAAGAAGTCTCAAAGCAGATGCACTTCCATAGCAGCATCATTACATCATCCTCATCACCAATGATTAACATGGATAATAAAAACGCCAATGATTCTGTAGCCCCCGTTGCTCTGGTCTCATGGTGATCTCAGACTGGTTTCCCCATACACTTCTGTGTCTGTGGTGACTTTGTGTCAAAGCATTTGGGGTTGGAGGTTTAGGGTGTTGATCATTGGAGGGACGTTGTGGTGGTCGCCACCTTAGGTGGATGACTCACTCAGTCTGGCTCCACGAGTGAGCTAATATTGTCGTCAGTAGGGGGCTTAGCAGGTGGTGTCCTGCATATGTTAGCTCAGAACAGGCACCACTGAACACCACCAAAGTGACCCAGCAGCAGTGCAGGTCCCCTCTGGCTGCTGGCCCCACAGCAAACTAATATTGATGCATCCCTGTGGACTCCTGACTTTGAGGACGAGACATAATGAATCTGGGTATGGCTGGGGTTGGGAGATTGAAATGAGCGGCATGGGAACAGCAAGACAGGGAACTGCAAGACAGGGATGAAGCAGCAATCCACCCCCCCAAACAAAAATATTAAAAAAGCCAAACAACCCCCAGACAAACAGATAGTCTGTTAGCCAGCTTGCCAGACAAACAGAAGTAATACAATATCAAACATAATGACAATAACAGCTATCCTTGAACATTTTTGTGAAGCCTGTAAAAGAGGAAACAAGTTATTCTAACTTATTCTTTAGTTCGTTTACTCCCATCTTGACCAAAATCAATTTTCATTTTTATAAATAGTGCAGCACATGCATTCATTGTCATATAATACTGAGCATATCCATGGCTCTACAGATATCTGAGCACAGTTCAGGATACCCTTGAGAGCTGGGTGTATGGTTCACTGTCAGTTTGTGGATGAATGTCATTGTGAAAGTATGGACAAGGTAATTCTTTATTTCTTACCTGTCTGTTTCTCTGTCTTTGTCTTTGATTTGCACAAGTAGTTTTTTTTTTCAAGCATGTGTATTTTCTAGTCATTCATGATGCCCTGAACTATACTGTCTGCCTTGTGTGTGAGGAAGAAAGACGAAGAGAATATACTTTACATTCCCATCTAGTCTGTATGTTAAATATGTCAAGTTTGATAAGAAAACTTTGAAGACAAACTATTATTGAGTTGTTTTTTTTTACTAATCAAAAAGATTCTCTCTCTCTCTCTCTCTCTCTCTCTCTCTCTCTCTCTCTCTCTCTCTCTCTCTCTCTCTCTCCTCTCTCTCTCTCTCTCTCTCTCTCTCTCTCTCTCTCTCTCTCTCTCTCTCTCTCTCTCTCTCTCTCTCTGTGTGTGTGTGTGTGTGTGGTGTGTGTGTGTGTGTGTGTGTGTGTGTGTGTGTGTGTGTGTGTGTGTGTGTCGCTATGTATGGGTATGTGCCGGTGTGTGTGGATGTGTGTGTGTGTGTCGAAGTCAAAGTCAAATAGTTATTTGCAGATGGTACATTGAGTAAGCAGTGCAATTGCTTTTTTCATCAAGCCATCCATCTAAGAAAAACTAAACAAAACAAAACAAAACAACAACAACAACAACAAAATATATAAATAATATATATATATATATATATATATATATATATATATATATATACATATATATATATATATATAATACATATATATATATATATATATATATATATATATATATATATATATATTGTGTTGTGTGTGTGTGTGTGTGTGTGTGTGTGTGTGTGTGTGTGTGTGTGTGTGTTTGTGTGTGTGCGTGTATTTGAAGAAGGAAAAACCTTAAGAAGATATGTCCTACAAATGGAAAAGATTAAAAAAGAAATTGGAAAATATCCACGAAAAGAAGTGCCTGTGGGTGTGTGGGTGTATGTGGGGTGTGTGTGGAGGGTGTGGCATGTGTGGGGGGGGGGGATGGGCAGGGTGTGTGTGTGTGTGTGTGTGTGTGTGTGTGTGTGTGTGTGTGTGTGTGTGTGTGTGTGTGTGTCTAGACTCAAAAACTGAAACATATGAGTATGAGTGTTTGAATTTTGAACAAACAAAATTGAAAATGGTTATAACTGACTCCCATCTAAACGTTCCTACATGCATTATATGTATATAAAATAACTTTCACACATTACATATTAAACCAGATGTTATTGCATTTGTCCACCAAAAGTTGACTTATTCATTGTAATTTGAATATTTCTAAGTCTTTCAAAGAATTTTCTTTTATCAATGACAGGCAGTGGCTGTTGATAGAGAGATGCAGTGAAATGAAGTGAGGGTGCGGGATGGGGGGGGGGGGGTCAAAGGCACAAAATTTAATTCAATATAATTTTGTCCAGGGTGCTAAGTATTGCATGCACATTCCTTTCACCTAGTCCAAGTGTGGTCAGTTCCTGCTATAATTAGCATCAGCTGGCCCTATCTGGGTTGAGATGGGATGAAATAAAAAACAGTTGAAAGGCACTGAATGTGGTGAAAACTGACTGCTTTTGGGAAGAGATAATGTGTTATAGCCAAAAATTCCATAATATTCTGTCCAAGGTGCTAAGTTTAGCATGCCCCTTCCTTTCACCTAGTCCAAGTGTGGTCAGTGGGCAGAATGTGGTGACAACTGATTGCTTTGGGGTAGAGAGATTGTTTATGGGGTGTGTGTGTGTATGTAGAAGGGGAGGGGGGGTGTTATGAGTTATTGACGTGTTACATCATAAGTGGCAGTTGTTGATGTTGGTATCTTTCCAAACACACAAGGGGGCGGGGTGTGAAATGTACAACCTCTTATGAACGTTTCCTTGCGGAAGATACACAGAAAAAGGATACACATTTTTCTAGTAAGTGTTGCTAATATTCACTGTTTACTGTTTTCTCATCTGATGATTTATCTAAGACAAAAGGAAACACATACATGTGAACAATAGAAAAAAGATACACAAATATTCTGCTAATTGCCATAACTGCTATAGCATTTAGTCATAAAACTATAAAAGAGGTAGATAAAAACAACCTCAGCTCCTTGAATATTACTAGCACTGAGACAAACACATAGCAGTTAGAAGAACTGTAACATGTATAGAACTAAAAACAGCTGTCACCTTGATTCTAGCAACTTTCATGACATGTTGTTGTTGTTGTTGTTATTACAGACAACTTCAGTTCTCCAACATGACCCAGGGCAACCCAGCAAAGCCAATATCAAGACAGAGGACTCTTCAGCACAGACCAACACAGCTGTCAACACAGATGCTGTGACTAAACATGAACATGCCCATTACTTGCCTGAGACTTGTGGATTCCCAGAACAGACAACTAGCCACTTTCAGAACATAAAGTGCAAGCTGGAAACTACAGAGTACTGGTGCACTAAAGCAGAGGAAATTGAAAATGTTCCTACTGGCTGTACATGTAACTGTAATGACACTGCAGATATTCATGATGTAACAGAAGGTGTAACTGGTGCTGCTAAATATGAGATCCTTGGTACAGGTGTCTCTTTCCCAGGTGAAGTCAAACTGATCAAGGACACGTGTGCCTTCACTGTATGTGTTCACAAATCCCTGTTGTTCACTGGTGTTATGGACAGGTGTGGTGTTGAAGAGCTGAAGAACAATATAGAGACATTCTTACAGATTACAAATGAAATAAGGAAAGACATATCCAGACACAGCAGAACTGAGTATGGTCACCTCACAAAAGACAACTGTGACACACCTGGAAGAAAGGCAGCAGGAATTGTACAAACTGAAGACAATCAATGCACATGCATAAAGTGTGGTGAAGTTTTCATCTGTAATTTTTGTGTGAAAAAGCATCTTTCATGTTGCACAGAATTTAAGCCATACGTCTGTGAAAAGTGTGCAACTTCTAGTCAGACATCAGACTGTAGAAGGCAGGTTAACCTGGAAACAATACCTGAAAGTGGAGAAGGCACTGAACAAAACACTGCTGTCAACAGTCCTATGGGAAAGCATAGAATTCAAAAGACATACTTGTGTGATGACTGTGGAAAAGTGTTCACCACTAAATATAGGTTAAAAGAACACAAGCAAATTCATACAGGTCAAAAGACATATTCATGCACAGACAGTGGAAGAAGCTTTAGAAGGAAAAGTCATTTTGACAGACACAGGAAAACTCACCTAAAAGAAAACACATTTAGTTGCAATGAATGTGGACAGGTTTTCCTGTCAAAATCTAGTTTACATCACCACAGACGAACTCATACAGTGAGCAAGGCTTACAAGTACACTGACTGTGAGCAAACACTGAATGAACAAAGCAATGCAAACAGCAACATTACAAGTACACAACAGAAGGATTGTAACCCAGCTTCACACAGCAGTGATGAAACAATAACAAATAGCAAGTCAGCTCAATGCACCTCTGAAAAAAGACAAATGTCAAAAGACAAAGTAAGAAACAGGTGCAAAATAGCTACACAGTATCAAAACCTGGCAAACAAGGATGACTTTATACCTGATGACTTGGGTGAGGTGAAAGATGCTGACTGTGACACAACTCAGAGGAAACAGACTGCTACAGAAGGAGAGGTGACTGTTTGTACAAAGAAAAAATCTTACCTGTGTGAATATTGTGGAAAACCATTTGATAATAAAAACAAGCTAGAAAGGCACATAGGATTCCACACAGGAGAAAGGCTATACACGTGTTCACATTGTGAGAAGTCATACAGATACAACACACACTTAAGAAGACATATGCAAATCCACTCTGGAGAAAGACCATACAATTGCACATATTGCAAAAAGACATTTAGCCAGAAAGAAATTTTAACACGCCACATTGGAACCCATACAAAAGAAAAGCCTTACAAATGCTCATATTGTGGTAAGACTTTTACCAAGAAAAGTAATTTGGCATACCACATTCGAATCCACACACAAGAAAAGCCACATAAGTGCACATATTGTAATAGGACTTTTACCCAAAAAGGTAATTTAACTGACCACATTAAAACCCACACAGGAGAAAAGCCACACAAGTGCACATATTGTCATATGAAGTTTACCACGAAACAAAATTTAAACTCACCACATTAGAACCCACACAGGAGAAAAGCCACACAAGTGCACATATTGTCATATGAAGTTTACCACGAAACAGGCTTTAACTAACCACATTAGAACCCACACAGGAGAAAAGCCACACAAGTGCACATATTGTCATATGAAGTTTACCACGAAACAAAATTTAACTCGCCACATTAGAACCCACACAGGAGAAAAGCCACACAAGTGCACATATTGTCATATGAAGTTTACTACAAAACTGGCTTTAACTCACCACATTAGAACCCACACAGGAGAAAAGCCACACAAGTGCACATATTGTCATATGAAGTTTACCACGAAACAAAATTTAACTCACCACATTCTAACCCACACAGGAGAAAAGCCACACAAGTGCACATATTGTCATATGAAGTTTACCCAGAAACATCATTTAACTGACCACATTAGAACCCACACAGGAGAAAAGCCACACCAGTGCACATATTGTCATATGAAGTTTATCACGAAACAACCTTTAACTTACCACATTAGAACCCACACAGGAGAAAAGCCATACACTTGTACCATTTGTGGAAAAACTTTCACTCAAAAAGGACATTTAAAAAGACACACTCTACTTCACACAAAACACTGACCACAGTAATGCCCACACTATGGACAAGGATCGGTCCCCAAATCCCAGGACTCTGCAAGCCTTGTTCTTTATAGCTAAGAGGACGCTACAAACGCATTCAATTTGGAAATGCTTTTAATTTATATGTTTGACATGAATTATAAGGATGCCTAAGAAATGAGATAAATATGTGTATTTTTTGTATGTAAAATTTTGATGATTTTTTGCCAAACTTTAAAACTGATGCAACATTTGAGAAGTTGTGCTTGTAAAAACTTATGTTTTAACATCTCTTAATGTATTCCACCTGCTGTTTCACGTTGTGTAAGTCATACAGCCTTGGACAAATACAAACATCAAAATCCAGGGAGGGGGGAGGGGGGCACATTGTAATGCTAATATCACAGAATACAAATTCAATAACACTCAGGTCAATGTGCTAAATTTAGCTGCCCTTTCCATTTACCTAGTCCAAGTGTGATCAGTTCCTGCAATAATTAGCACCAGCTGACCCCATCTGGGTTGGGATAGGTTGAAATAGTTAGCCGCTGAGATGATTAAAAAATGGGGGAAACTGACTGTTGTTAATAGTATTTCATTTTTTAATGTTTGTTCAGAAGCTTATTGGCTGTAGAAATAATAAGTCATATTCTTCTTGAGGAAGGAAGGTGGCAGGATGGTTAAGATGTTTGCCTGCCAACAAGTAAATTGTGTGGTTCTGGGTTCCTACCCAGCCTTGCACTTTCTTCCCAGTTTGACGAAAAAATAGAACTATAATTAATGTAAAAGTCATTGGGATGACACTATAAACCGAGGCCCCGTGTGCGAACCCACCCAGAACATCTTGTGCACACGTTAAAACCCCGTTCGGCCTTTTGGAAGAGCAAGCCATAGTGTGCCGGTAGGAGGGATGACAAAATGATAAAATAAAACCACCAGCATGCACACAGGTGTCGTGTAGAGACACCATCCCTGAGGAAAATTCGGGGAGTTGGAGTCCAAGGGTGGCTTGGGGCTGTAGGTATATGGCAACGTTCTGGTGGCTTTGCACGGTACTGGAACCATTCAGATCGGTCATTGCGTTTCCAATGGATCATTCCAGTGGCATGGAGAGGGGGTTCTGCGGCATGGGTAACAGTTTGCCCTCCATACTTACCTACCCAGGCTCTGGCTCTAAAGACTAGAGCACAACTCCATAGTCTTCCGAGACTGATGGGTGCCTACAACTATTACTTCTTCATTTGGGATGAAGTTCTCAAAATGTGCACTGTATTTCGAATCATACTTGAAAAGAAAACGTTTTTGCATGTTTTATTATGTTCATGAGAAATGTGTTAAATATCTACCAGTCTTAAGTATTTGAATGTTTGATTATACTTTCCCAAGCTTTAAAACTGTAGTTAGATTTTAGAAGCTATGTTTGTATAAACCCAATGTTTTAAATGCGATTTTCACTGAATTTTCTTGATGTGTACGCAATTTTCTTTTTACTTTTTGTTT
Organism: Stramonita haemastoma; assembly: GCA_030674155.1. Classification (NCBI taxonomy): domain Eukaryota; kingdom Metazoa; phylum Mollusca; class Gastropoda; order Neogastropoda; family Muricidae; genus Stramonita; species Stramonita haemastoma. The sequence goes on from CM060346.1 coordinate 3,277,170, forward strand.
TATTTCTGTTTTACTAATAAAAGGTATTCTTTCAAAAACGCAGTTTGTTTGTGATGTGAGCTTATGAAGGCAGAATGTAATGTGATTGTATGAAGGCGGAATTTCTAATGGGCATGAAGATCCAATCGCTGATAAAGTGAGTGTTTAAATTAATCATTACACTTGCTTACTTACTTACTTACTTTCTTACTGACTGACTGACTGACTGACTGATACTGACGCACGCACGCACGCACGCACGCACGCACGCACACACGCACGCACGCACACACACACACACACACACACACACACACACACACACACACACACACACACACACACCACGGGTTCGATTTCCGTTGAGATTTTTCCACTGGAGTTAACATCAGTGCTTACTTCACTTCTCATAGAAATAGTTCCAATAAGACTGTAAACCAAGGCCCCATTTGCGAACGCACACAGAACATCTTGCACACACGCTAAATCATGCTCCGCTTTTCGTAAGAGCAGGCCATTGTGTGCTGGTGGGAATAGATTACAAGATTTACAAAACTGCATACACACGGGGACTGGATGTAATAAGGCATATGAGTGTTTGTTCCATTATCCTCGATATAAAAGAACAAATGAACAAAGAAATAAATAAAATACATAACATAAACACATAACATAAACACACACACACACACACACACACACACACAAACCACACACACACACACACACACACACACACACACACACACACACACACACACACACACCACACACACCACACACACACACACACACACACCAATCGAATGATATTGCTTAGAGGCCCATCGACCCCACAGGCCATATCGGGGCTGTCACCTCGTCACATTTTAAAACATGTATGAACAGTTAACTGTGCAACTATGTACAGTTTAAAACCGGGTATAAAACCAACTTGACTGCCCTTGCTTGTATCGACGCCCTGATCAACCATAAGGGTCAGCCCAGGACGTCACTGTGTCGTTGGAAAACCCACATCGATCACACATAAAATGAGATAAAACCAAAACCAGATTCCTTAAAACGACCCTGTCCTTACAGACCAACCACACCACTTTCACTCATATCAGACGGGAAAAGCCCAAAGCGGGAGAACCCTCTCTGAAAAACCACCGTCCGAGACTGACTCTCAGTTACTACATGAAGCTCTATTCAGAGTATAACAACCCGGCTTACGATTGTGCTCTTAACCCCCAGTTGCAGGCCAAGTTTGAGAAATCGCCCTCTGCCACCCCGCCTCTGGGCATTTGGATCCTTCCCCATCTCCGGAGGCGGGTATGGATTTAGGTGTCATCTGCGACCTTCCCAAGTTTCCAGAGATGCCTATGTGGATGGTGGAAACGCTGGCTGTCTGTTTCAATCTTGCCACTCACAGGAAAGATGTCACCAGTTCCACGGCGTACAGGGTCTTTTTCCGAGAACTCTGTACGTCGTATCCGTCCTACACCAGGGTTTTCACAGACGGGTTCAAGTCGGAGGAGGGGGTGGCCTGCGCCGCCTATTGTCCCGCCATTAGGGAGTCCGCGCTTTCGGAGCACCTGCCTTCGGGTGCCTTGGTGTACACGGCGGAACTAGGCGCTCTTGACTTGTCCCTGCAACTGATCTGGCCATCGGGAAAGAAAGACTTCTTAGTCTGTGTGGACTCACTCTGCTCGCTTGTAGAAATATAAACCATACTAGGATTCAGGAGTTCTGCAAACTGTATACTTCCTTCAGACCGGACGGGTGTGACGTGGTTTTGGTGTGTATCCCGGGGCACGTGGGCATTCGGGGCAACGAGGCGGTTGACCGACTCGCCAGGTGTGCCACGGAGCAGGAGGTTTCTGGGTCCACGGTGCCGCTCACAGATCTAAAACCAAGAAGCGAACAATACGCGCACTCCCTCTGGCAGGAGAAATGGAACGCTGAGACAGACAACAAACTTTTCAGATCTTTTCAGCTTCTTCCGCAACATGACATAGCTTCTCTTGTACGTCTTAGTGCCTGTGGGAGAGAAGGCTTATGTCGTCTGCAAAGGCCAGGTCTTCCAGGTGCCTTGTGATGGTCCACTGGATGCCAGTTCTCCTGCCTGTTGTGGCCTGTTGCATTATCCAGTCAACCACCAACAGGAAGATGGTTGACGACAACAGACAGCCCTGGCAAACGCCGGTTCGTACGGAGAAGGGCTCCGTCAATTTCCCATCATGGATGACTTGACAGGTGGCATCCTCATAGAGCTGTTGGATGACGGTGATGAACTTTGGTGGGAAGCCAAAGTGGTGCATCAGTTTCCAGATGACATCTCTGTCGACGCTGTCAAATGCCTTCTGGAAGTCGACAAAGACTGAATACAAGGGGGTCTGCCACTCCAGGGACTGCTTGATGATGATGCGTATTGTGGCGATCTGATCTGTGCATGATCTGTCTTGTCGGAAGCCTGCCTGTTCATCCCTGAGTGTCTTGTCTAGTACCGTCTTCACTCTTTCTAAGATTATTCTTGTCAGTACTTTCCTGGGATAGACAGCAGCATGATTCCTCTCCAGTTGTTACAGGTTGACAGGTTCCCTTCCTTTGGCAGTTTCACGAGGTAGCCTTTCTTCCAGTCTTCTGGCACACTCTCTTGCTCCCAGATCTTGTGTAGGAGTGAATGCATCATATCCGTTGAAGTCTGGATCAATGAAACATATCAAATCAATATCTGTCAAAAGAATTAATTTCAGGCAAAACTCGATCTTATACATTCCAACTTGTTGAGTATAAATACAAAAAAGGAGAGAGAGAGAGAGAGAGAGAGAGAGAGAGAGAGAGAGAGAGAGAGAGAGAGAGAGAGAGAGAGAGAGAGAGAGAGAGAGAGAGAGAGAGAGAGAGAGAGAGAGAGAGAGAGAGAGAGAGAGAGAGAGAGAGCATCTTCAGATTCAATCCTTATCTAAACAGATCAATTAACACAGTATGACGAAACACCCCACAATACCCTTCTTTTAAAGAAATGAGCGATTAAACATATCAAGTCTATGTCTGTCAAAAAATTCTTTTGAGGGTAAACATGATCTCCTACATTCCATCTTACTTAGAAACAGTAAAAACTTAATTTCAGGCAAAACAGACACCTCATATATTCCAACTTACTTTGCATACACACATACATTTGCGCATAGAAACGTTTTGAATCCAGAAAATGCATTAGATATATGAAAGTTTCATCAATAAGAGTTTATATGAATGTAGCAACATCAAGTTTAGGAATATATTCAACCCAGACATGTTCACTCAGTTTACTTGTCAGCCCAGCTGTGCTATACACCCAAAAGGATACATGTGGTGCTGCCTGGGGCCGGCCAGTCTCCTAGCTGGTATCTTCATTGACCTCCTCGTCATCGGCGTCTGAGGCTGAGAGACAGGCATCCTTTGCCTGACCTGTCACCTCTGGATGGTGATCAGCATCTGTCACTGAGGCAGGGGCAGGCTGCGGAAGACGGAACATGGCGTCGATTCGGGTCTGGGCTGGGGGTGTCCTGCCTTGTCCTCTTCCGATGCCTCGGGGAGTACCGGAGCTGGAAAGGGAAGGGGCGTTCTTCTTCCCCAACTGCTTGGAGGAGTCTGCCTCTGCCTGGGTGTTGTGACACCTGGCCGCTTCCCCGTCCTCTGCCAGCCCTCGTGTGCGCAGGTTGTACTTGCGGTGTGGCAGGCTGGCCCTGTTGCTGTAGCCAGTGCCAGTGCCTCCCTGTGCAGGTGGCACGTCAGCTGACCCTGGCTGTTGCTGCCTGCAGTCACTGGTCCCGCCTCCTCTCTCCCGTCTCTGGGTCTGCCGGTCCCTGCCAGTCTGATGTTGCCTTCTGGCAGTGCTGAGTGGCTTGTCTCTTGATGGAACTGAGGGAGGGAAGTCTTCCACAGGAAGCAGAAAATCTGCTGGTCTGTTGCCATGCTGCAGTAAGTGGCTCTTCTCTCCTGATTTGTTCTTTCCCGTCTTTTCTGTTCCTCCTTTGTCTGTAGTCACTACTTGCTGGGTGTCTGTATCATCTTTCCTGTCTTTTCTGTTCCTCCTTTCTCTGCAGTCACTACTTGCTGGGTGTCTGTATCATCTTTCCTGTCTTTTCTGTTCCTCCTTTGTCTGCAGTCACTACTTGCTGGGTGTCTGTATCATCTTTCCTGTCTTTTCTGTTCCTCCTTTGTCTGCAGTCACTACTTGCTGGGTGTCTGTATCATCTTTCCTGTCTTTTCTGTTCCTCCTTTGTCTGTAGTCACTACTTGCTGGTGTCTGTATCATCTTTCCTGTCTTTTCTGTTCCTCCTTTGTCTGTAGTCACTTCTTGCTGGGTGTCTGTATCACACTATTGCACTGCATCCTCTGTGATGACTTTGTCACAGCACAGTTTTGTAGCCTGTCCCTGTTCTTGTAGATCCCGCTGAATGTTACGTAACATTCTCTGCTTTTGTTGGACAATGACTGATATATCTTCCCTGATGAAAACGTCACCGTAATGCTTTGATTTGTTCAGTTTATGTGCTCGTTTATTTCACCACAATGGCCTTCCCAGTGCTGTGGGCACGCTCCACAAAGATTTCCTGGTCAATGCCCAACCCCTCCTCTATGACATTCTTGACCAACATTTTGGTTTTCCCCCCACGAAGTGTTTCGTGTGGGAGACCAAAAAAAAGGAGGTTGTTGCGCGGACTTTGGTTGTCTAAATAGTCGCATTATTTTTTTTATTCTTGAGGTGGCGTACTAAGCCCT
>CM060346.1:3284397-3289397 GCA_030674155.1 Stramonita haemastoma
GAGAGAGAGAGAGAGAGGAGAGAGAGAGAGAGAGAGAAAACTGAACACTGAACACTGAACACTGAACTGATTTAATGTACATTGGCCATGGACCACAATACATTTCTTGGGCTTGGGATGGAACAAAGGGTTCATTCGTATCATAGGCAAGGCAAATGCACAAAAGGTATAGATTCATGCTGATCAAAAGAAGAAAAACACACATTATTCTAAATCATGATTATGAATCTAACATGAAACAAAACCAAATCACAGAAACATAATTTCTAGGGAAAATTGTGGAAATCATGCATATCAATTACGTAACGAATCATAAAAGTTTTCAAAATACATCCTGAATTAGCATTTTCTTTCTTTTATTGATAGAATGAAAAACATATCTAGACAAACTGTGCCTGTACTCATCATTTGTTCCACTGAACAGATCGTGCAATGGTACATTGATACATTTACTTAGGAATCTTTCTCTCAAGTCATGGTATACGTAACATTCCCATAAAAAGTGAGCTTCATTTTCAACTTTCGTTTTACAGAAGGGACACATTTTTTCTCGATTATTCTCACTATATCTATATACATTATTATTAAGGGGTAGAACATTAAATCTGGCTTGAGTAATTGCGACTCGAAAGCAGTAGACATCAATAGAGTTTATATACCCCTCTTTTACAAAAATACTTTTAAATGATCTGTAATTTTCATACCTCTCTTTATCTCTTATAGTCCCCTCCCATTCTTGAATGAACATATCTATTAATCTTTGTTTAAACATACGTAAGAAAAGTTTTACATCCCCAACACCTTGTTGCATCCAAACTATGTTAAAACCCGTTTCACACAAAATTTCTCTTATTTTGGAAATCCAGCAGTATTTACCATTTCTATCTAACTCTAACAGCATGCAGTAAGCATTATATGGTATTCTATTCTGATCCATTTGCAATAGTTTTAACAAGTATCTAATGGTTCTTGTACATGAGTTGACATAAAGTGGATATCTACCTAAATCTCCATATACCATCTTATTGGGCGTTCTTACAGGTACTCCTAAAAATCTTTTACATGCCATCAAATGAATTTTTTCAATATGTTCTAGTCTGTTTGTGCCCCATATTTCTGATGAATACAATAAAATTGGCTGAATCTTAGTATCGAAAATCTTGAAGAAAGTACTAGCATTCATCTCTTTATACCTGTGAAAGACTTTGTTTAACTGAACCACCGCCTTCCTTCCCTTCGTAACTAAATGCTCTGTACCTAATTTACAGCTAACCTTTGTTGTAAAACTGAACCCTAAATAGCAATACTGATTTACAACTTCTAACCTAATACCATTGTAATACCATTGTTCCTGTTTAGACAGATATCCCCCTTTCCTAAAGACCATCACCTTGGTTTTATTAATGTTTACGCTTAACTGTAAATCATTACAGCAGTCTTTCAAAATGTTTAATTGATGCTGCAAACCCCCTGAGAGAGAGAGAGAGAGAGAGAGAGAGAGAGAGAGAGAGAGAGAGAGAGGGGAGAGAGAGAGAGAGAGAGAGAGAGAGAGAGAGGAGAGAGGGGAGAGAGAGAGAGAGAGAGAGAGAATGACAATGATAATGACAAATGGTTTATTTGCGATAAGCTTTACGCCCATTCACAAGGGGACAGAGGGATGGGGACTGGGCACAACACACAGAAATTGGAAAAAAAAAGAATACACTGTCAATAACAGCCCAAATGAACAACATGGCGTGGGAATCCACAACATGGGTTTGCAATAATTGCATAGTATCAGTAACAACTATACTTGTGATACAAAATATCATCAGATTCTATTCAATTGTTTATGGTTTTCCTTATATAAGACAACATCATCTCTCATGAAAATTTCAGACTGTCATCGGTCATCATTGGAGCAACTACGACACATCTCTACAAACAAATTCTTTTGTAACAGGCTTTAAAGTTGTTGACATTTGATTTAGCTTACTCGAAATATTGTCCATTCTATTGTTAAACTTGTCATTGATTTCTTTTAAGCTGTTCAAAATATCCCTAAACATGGTTTCTTCAGTCTTACATGTCTGCCCTTCAACAGATTCACCATATTCTGCCTCACTCTCCGCACATTCAGAACCAGACACGCTCACTTCTTCCTCACCATCCTCTTTTTCTCTCTCACACATCTCCTCCGCCCTTACTTCTGCACTCATGTCATCATTATCACATTCCTTCCCTCCATTTCCAAATTCACCACACAACTGATCACTTTCTATACTGTCAAAGTTGACTGTCACTGTCTGTCTGTCTGTGTCATGTTGTGTCAAGTCAATTTGCTGACTGTCAAAACAGCTACTTGAAGGAGGGCACGTATTACACATGGACACATCAGCTGGAGCGTCAATCTGTGCACGGTTTGCAGCATACACTAGACTGGGTGGGGTGGGTAAGAATAAACCAGAGGGAGACAGGGCCTGTTTGTTTACTTTTTCATCACGGTTTGCTCTGTGTGCTTCGGCACGTTTTTTGTCACGACACACTTGCGAAAAAGATTTTTTGCGAAATGACCTTTGACCTTGGGTCACAGGAAAATGGTTGTCAACTTTGCTTGTTAGCCTTAGGATGATAACAGTCTGGTCACCTCTGCCGTCCACTTTGAATGAAGATAGTGTCTGCTCTTGCAACGCGGCATTGAGTATGCACTCCAAAGTCACTGGGAGTCCTGTGACTGGCATTTTGATGATAAACAGAGAAAATACAACAAAATTCACTCACAGCTACAGAAAATGTCTTGCTGGCAGCCAAGCAAGGGAAGCCACTCAAGAGAGAGAGAGAGAGAGAGAGGAGAGAGAAGAGGAGAGAAGAGGAGAGAGAGAGAGAGAGAGAGAGAGAGAGAAGAGAGAGAGAGAGAGAGAGAGAGAGAGAGAGAGAGAGAGAGAGAGAGAGAGAGAGAGAGAGAGAGAGAGAGAGAGAGATCATTCCATTCAAATCGGGATTTAAAGAAATCTAACAACAGCAATGATAATAAATTAAATAACAAAAACAAGAGACAACAAAAATACTAAGAAACATAGTACAGGAAACAAGGACAGAAAGACAATAATGATGAATCAAAAAGCACACACAGACAACTAGAATAAGAACTCTAGATCCAAATGATGATTATGATCAGAGAAAGACGCTAATGATCAAGTAGCAAAGAAGAGTACACAGCCAGTGAAGCAACTGAAAACAGCATCCCACTACCATTTATCAACAAAATAATTCATATAAAAAAACATTTTGATAAAGCAGAGGAAGAAATCTCACCAATATCCTCATTGCCGGAAAGTGTTCTATCAATAGCAAAATCCATAAAAAAGATGTCCCTTTTTTTTTTCTAATGCATACCATTTAAAACAATTGTATTATAATCAACACACACACACACACACACACACACACACACACACACACACACACACACACACACACACACACACACACACACACACATACACACACACACACACACACACACACACACACACACACACACACACACACACACACACACACACAAACACACACACACACACACTAACACACACACACTCTTGTGATAGGAACATCTTGTCATGTCTGCCTGTGGTCCCTTCTGGGGCATAGGCCGCCAACTAGCTGTCTCCAGGCATCTCAGCTCTGGGCTAGGCGTTCCAGTTGTCCCCACGTCTTGCCCATCTTTTTCGCATCTGCATCCAGGTCTCGGCGCCAGGTATTTCTAGGCCGCCCTCTCTTCCTTTTCCCTTGTGGATTCCAGGTGAGAGCTTGTCTTGTGATGCTGGATACAGGTTTCCGTAGGGTGTGTCCTATCCATCGCCAACGTCTCTGTAGGATTTATTTCTCAACAGGCTGTTGTCTGGCTCTTTGCCATAATTCTTCAGGAACATCTTGGGCACTCGTTAATTCATGTTCCGCTTTTCGTAAGAGTAGGCCATCGTGTCCCGGTGGGAACAGACGACATTTACAAAACTGCATACACACGAGGACTGGATGTAACAAAGCATAAGAGTGTTTATCCCATTATCCTCGATATAAAAAAAATGAAATAAAATAAATAAAATAAAATAAATAACACACACGTACACACGCATACACACGCACGCACGCACGCACGCACACACACACACGCACACACGCACGCACACGCGCACACACACACACACACACACACACACACACGCGCACACACACACATCCCCCCCCCCACACACACACACACACACACGCACTTGCTGTATTTTCTGGGTAAACAATCATCAATATTCACTGCTGACCTTCCTGCTATTTTAAAAGCTTTAGACTATTTGTTAAACATTCCGAGAATCCTTTTCAAAATTGTACTGTTCGTTGACTCAAAGTCAGTTTTAAATGTCCTAGAGTCTTTTGGTTTGGATACGCGTCCCGACTTGATCATTGAAGTCAGCCATTTAATTCATTATTTGAGAATCAAAGGCACAAATATAACTTTTTGTTGGGTACCTTCCATTGTGGTCTATGGGGTAATGAGCTAGCCGACAAATCGGCCAAGCATGGAGCTCAGAATATAAATAACTCTTAAACATTCGTAATTCAGTAAAAGCGGTTTGTCATTTGTTAGAGTCATCATCATGGGCACAACTCCTTAGATATGATAACAGCCATTTAGTATCTGGGATAAAAATAGGATTTGTTGTAGGACTTACAAGGCAGCTGATGTCAAATCATTCTAGTTTCTATTCGAGGGTAGTTTCTAGTATGATCTGCCGAATTCGACTTAATGCTATCAAAACGAAATATTGTAAAAACGTCAATTACATTTATGGACAAACGATTAGCCTGGGTCATATATTTTACAGATGTAGCAAAGTACTCCAGTTTCTGCCGAAAAGTTTTAAAGACAAGATTTTTTTTTCTGAAGAAACTTGCCAGAATCTAATGTCGGATCATTCTTTTGATTGAACTTGTTCAATCGCTTGTAAATAGTCCCGTCTATA
>CM060346.1:3309397-3313386 GCA_030674155.1 Stramonita haemastoma
GGATACAAAAACAGTATGAGTGTTTGAATTTTGTAAAAACAAAATTGAAAAGCCTTTTCTAAACGTTGCTACATTTTTTATATGTAAAAAGGACTTTTACACATTACATATTAAACCAGTTGTTATTGCATTTGTCCATGGAAAGTTGTCTTACTCATTGTAGTTTGAATATTTCCAAGTGTTTAAAGCAATTTTCTTTTATTAATGACAGGCAGTGGCTGTTGATACAGAGCTCCAGTGAAATGAAGTGAGGTAGAGGAGGGGAGGGGGGGGGGCATAGGGCACAAAGTCAATAATTATCATTCTGTCCAGGATGCTTAGTTTAGCATGCCTCTTCCTTTCACCTAGTCCAAGTGTGGTCAGTTCCTGCTATAATTAGCACAAGCTGGCCCCAGCTGGGTTGAGATGGGATGAAATAAATAGCAGTTGAAAGGCACTGAATGTGGTGGAAACTGACTGCTGTGTGGTAGAGATAGTGTGTCATAGCCATAAATTCAATATTATTCTGCCCAGGGTGCTAAGTTTAGCATGCCCCTTCCTTTCACCTAGTCCAAGTGTGGTCAGCGGGCAGAATGTGGTGACAACTGACTGGTGTGGGATAGAGATAGTGTGTGGGCGCGTGTGTGGGGGGGGATGGTGAGTCATTGACATGTTACATCATCTGTAGCAGTTGTTGATGCTGATATCTTTCAAAACACACAAAGGGGCAGGCTGTAAAATGTACCACCTCTTATGAACATTTCCATGCTGAAGATACACAGAAACAAATATCCATTTTGGGTGTAAGTGTTGCTAATATTCATTGTTTACTGCTTTCTCATCTGAAGATTTATCTAAGTTAAAAGGAAGCACATACATGTGGACAAAAAGACAAAAAGATTTACAAGTGCTGCTGATTGCCATAACTGCTTTAGCATTTAGTGATAAACTATAAAACAGAGAAAGAAAACCTTAACTCCTTAAATATTACTAGTGCTCAGACAAACACATAGCACTTAGAAGAATTGTAACATATAATAGAACAAAACACAGCTGTCACCTTGATTCTAGCAACTTTCATGACATGTAATTGTTGTTGCTGTTGCTACAGATGACTTCAGTTCTCCAACATGACCCAGGGCAACCCAGCAAAGCCAACATCAAGACAGAGGACTCTTCAGCACAGACCAACACACCTGTAAACACAGATACTGTGACTGAAAATGAACATGCTAAAGACCTGCCTGAGACAAGTAGATTCCCAGAACAGACAACTGAACACTATCAGAACATTCAATGCAAACAGGAAGCCACTGGGTACTGGTGCATTGAAGAAGAGGATAATGCAAATGTTTACACTGCCTGTACTTGTAACTGTAAGGACACTGCAGATATTCATGATGTAATAGGTGTAAATGGTGCTGCTGAATATGGGATCCTTGGTACAGGTGTTTCTTTCCCAGGTGAAGTCAAATGATCAAGGACACGTGTGACTTCACTGTATGTGTTCACAAATCCCTGCTGTCTGCTGGTGTTATGGACAGGTGTGGTGTTGAAGAGCTGAAGAATAATATAGAGACATTCTTACAGACTACAAATGAAATCTCGAAAGACATATCCAGACACAGCAGAATTGAGTATGATCACATCACAAAAGACAACTGTGACACGCCTGAAAGGAAGGCAGCAGGAATTGTACAAACTGAAGACAATCAATGCTCATGCATAAAGTGTGGTGAGGTTTTCACAGGAAAAAAGCCACACAAGTGCACATATTGTCATATGAAGTTTACCACAAAACAGGCTTTAACTGACCACATTAGTACCCACACAGGAGAAAAGCCACACAAGTGCACATATTGTTATATGAAGTTTACCCAGAAACAGGTTTTAAATCACCACATTAGAAACCCACACAGGAGAAAAACCACACAAGTGCACATATTGTCATATGAAGTTTATCACGAAACATCATTTAACTTACCACATTAGATCCCACACAGGAGAAAAACCACACAAGTGCACATATTGTCATATGAAGTTTATCACGAAACAGGCTTTAAGTTGCCACATTAGAACCCACACAGGAGAAAAGCCACACAAGTGCACATATTGTCATATGAAGTTTACCAGGAAACAGGCTTTAACTAACCACATTAGATCCCACACAGGAGAAAAACCACACAAGTGCACATATTGTCATATGAAGTTTACCACAAAACAGGCTTTAACTTACCACATTAGAACCCACACAGGACAAAAGCCACACAAGTGCACATATTGTCATATGAAGTTTATCACGAAACAGGCTTTAACTGACCACATTAGAACCCACACAGGAGAAAAGCCACACAAGTGCACATATTGTCATATGAAGTTTACCAGGAAACAGGCTTTAACTGCCCACATTAGAACCCACACAGGAGAAAGGCCACACAATTGCACATATTGTCATATGAAGTTTACCACAAAACAGGCTTTAACTTACCACATTAGAACCCACACAGGAGAAAAGCCACACAAGTGCACACATTGTCATATGCAGTTTATCACAAAACAGGCTTTATATCGCCACATTAGATCCCACACAGGAGAAAAGCCACACAAGTGCACATATTGTTATATGAAGTTTACCAGGAAACAAGACTTAACTCGCCACATTAGAACCCACACAGGAGAAAAGCCACACAAGTGCACATATTGTCATATGAAGTTTACCAGGAAACAGGCTTTAACTGACCACATTAGAACCCACACAGGAGAAAAGCCACACAAGTGCACATATTGTTATATGAAGTTTACCAGGAAACAAGACTTAACTCGCCACATTAGAACCCACACAGGAGAAAAGCCACACAAGTGCACATATTGTCATATGAAGTTTACCAGGAAACAGGCTTTAACTGTCCACATTAGAACCCACACAGGAGAAAAACCATACACTTGTACCTTTTGTGGAAAGACGTTCACCCAAAAAGGAAGTTTAAAAACACACACTCTACTTCACACAAAACACTGACCACAATAATGCCCACACTATGGATGAGGATCGGTCCTAAAATCATAGGAATCTGCAAGCCTTGTTATTTACACCTAAGAGGATGCTACAAAATCATTCAATTTGGAAATGCCTTTAATTTATATGTTTGACATGCATTATAATGATGCCTAAGAAATGAGATGAAAATGTTCAATTTGTTTTATGTAAGATTATGATGATTTATTGCCAACATTTAAAACTGATTCAACATTTGAAAAGTTGTGCTTGTATAAACTTATGTTTTAACATCTCTTAATCTATTTCATCTGCTGTTTCACATTGTGTAAGCCATACAGCCTTGGACAAATGCAAACATCAAAATCCAGGGAGGGAGGAGGGGGGCAAATTGTAGTGATAATATCACAGAACACAAATTCAATAACACTCAGGTCATTGCCTAAATTTAGGGTGCCCCTTCCTTTTACCTAGTCCACATGTGATCAGTTCCTGCTATAATTAGCACCAGCTGGCTCCATCTGGGTTGGGACAGGTTGAAATAATTAGCGGCTGAGAGGAGCAGAAAATGGGGAAACTGACTGTTGTTAATAGTATTTCATTTTTTAATGTTTGTTCAGATACTTATTGGCTGTAGAAATAATAAGTCATATTCTTCTTGAGGAAGGAAGGTGGCAGAATGGTTAAGACCTTTGCTTGCCAACAAGTAAATTGTGTTGTTCTGGGTTCCTGCCAGCCTTGCCCTTTCTTCCCAGTTTGAGGAAAAAATCGAGCTTAAATTAATATCAAAGTCATTGGGATGAGACTATAAACCAAGGCCCCATGTGCGAACACACCCAGAACATCTTGTGCACACCTTAAAACCCCATTCTGCCTTTTGGAAGAGCAAGCCATCCTGTGCTGGTAGGGATGACAAAATGATTAAAAAAAAACAGCATGCACACAGGTGTCCTCTTTAGACACCATCCCTGAGGAAAAATCGGGAAGTTGGAGTCTCAGGGCAGTTCTGGGCTGT
>CM060346.1:3313486-3330986 GCA_030674155.1 Stramonita haemastoma
AAATAAATAAAAACACACACACAACAACAAAAAAAACAAGAGAGATATTATGACAAAGTTACTATCATTCCTCCCCCCTCCCCCCCCCTTCTCTTACATGATTAACAAAAAATAAGAACCCCCCCCCCCACACCCGCCTACATCAATGATTAATTTAAGTCATAATCCCCCCTCCTCCCACCTACATCAATGACTATTTTAAGTCATACTTCCCCCCCCCCCCGTCCAGCTATATCAACGATTAATTTAAGTCATAATCACCCCCGCCCTCCAAGCCACATCAATAATTGAAGTCATAAGGATCATTATCCCTACCCCCCCCCCCCCCCCCCCTTCATTATTGCTGACTACTACAGAGAAAAGTGGTGCAGGTCCTGCCTGGTGACTTCATTCACTGAACTGGGGGACGGGATAGCCTAGTGGTCAGAACATTGCGCTCGCAATTCGACAACCCGGGTTCGATTCCCTTTGAGGAGATTTTTCTCCTGGAGTTAACATCAGTGCTGACTCCACTCTCCCCAAAAGTCTTTCAGATGAGACTGTAAACTGAGGCCCCGTGTGTGAACGCACCATACACACGGGGACTGGACATAAAAAAAGCACAAGAGTGCTTATTCCATTATCCTCAATATAAAAGAATAAAATAAAATAAAATATATTAAAAAACTGCTGTTGCTGTGGATCTCTGTGTGGTCAGATAGGAATGATGACACATTATCACTGCATGGTCAGATAGGAATGATGACACAACTCCACATCACTGCATGGTCAGATAGGAATGATGACACATTATCACTGCATGGTCAGATAGGAATGATGACACAACTCCACATCACTGCATGGTCAGATAGGAATGATGACACATTATCACTGCATGGTCAGATAGGAATGATGACACATTCTCACTGCATGGTCAGATAGGAATGATGACACATTATCACTGTATGGTAAGATAGGAATGATGATGACACATTATCACTGCATGGTCAGATAGGAATGATGATGACACATTATCACTGCATGGTCAGATAGGAATGATGACACAACTCCACATCACTGCATGGTCAGATAGGAATGATGACACATTATCACTGCATGGTCAGATAGGAATGATGACACATATCACTGTATGGTCAGATAGGAATGATGATGACACATTATCACTGCATGGTCAGATAGGAATGATGATGACACATTATCACTGCATGGTCAGATAGGAATGATGACACAACTCCACATCACTGCATGGTCAGATAGGAATGATGACACATTATCACTGCATGGTCAGATAGGAATGATGACACATTATCACTGTATGGTCAGATAGGAATGATGATGACACATTATCACTGCATGGTCAGATAGGAATGATGATGACACATTATCACTGCATGGTCAGATAGGAATGATGATGACACATTATCACTGCATGGTCGGATAGGAATGATGATGACACATCTCCATGTCACTGCATGGTCAGATAGGAATGATGATGACACATCTCCATGTCACTGCATGGTCAGATAGGAATGATGATGACACATCTCCATGTCACTGCATGGTCAGATAGGAATGATGATGACACATCTCCATGTCACTGCATGGTCAGATAGGAATGATGATGACACATCTCCATGTCACTGCATGGTCAGATACTACTTTGAGCTTTTTCTCATTGACTCTATATGATCCACAATCAGATGACATTTACAAAAATGCATACACATGGGGACTGGATGTAAAAAAGCACAAGAGTGCTTACTCCATTATCCTCGATATAAAAGAATAAATCAAATCAATTCAAATCATGATTGTATAGCACAACACCTTCCATCACTACAGACCCTACATTATCCATGATCATGATTGCATAACACAACACCTTCCATCACTACAGACCCTACATTGTCCATGATCATGATTGTATAGCACTTTCCATCACAACAGACCCTACATTATCCATGATCATGATTGTATAACACAACAGCTTCCATCACTACAGACCCTACATTATCCATGATCATGATTGTATAACACACCACCTTCCACCACTACAGACCCTACATTATCCATGATCATGATTGTATAATTAACACACCTAACATCACTACAGACCCTACATTATTCATGATCATGATTGTATTTATACACAACACCTTCCATCACTACAGACCCTACATTATCCATGATCATGATTGTATAACACACCACCTTCCATCACTACAGACCCTACATTATCCATGATCATGATTGTATAATTAACACACTAAACATCACTACAGACCCTACATTATTCATGATCATGATTGTATTTAGACACAACACCTAACATCACAACAGACCCTACATTATCCATGATAATGATTGTATAACACACCACCTTCCATCACTACAGACCCTACATTATCCATGATCATGATTGTATAGCACAACACCTTCCATCACTACAGACCCTACATTATCCATGATCATGATTGTATAACACAACACCTTCCATCACTACAGACCCTACATTATCCATGATCATGATTGTATAACACACCACCTTCCATCACTACAGACCCTACATTATCCATGATCATGATTGTATAATTAACACACCCAACATCACTACAGACCCTACATTATTCATGATCATGATTGTATATAGACACAACACCTAACATCACAACAGACCCTACATCATCCATGATCATGATTGTATAACACAACACCTTCCATCACTACAGACCCTACATTATCCATGATCATGATTGTATAACACAACACCTTCCACCACTACAGACCCTACATCATCCATGATCATGATTGTATAACACAACACCTTCCATCACTACAGACCCTACATTTCATGATCAGATTGTATAACACAACACCTTCCATCACTACATACCCTACATTATCCATGATCATGATTGTATAACACACACCTTCCATCACTACAGACCCTACATCATCATGATCATGATTGTATAACACAACACCTTCCATCACTACAGACCCTACATTATCCATGATCATGATTGTATAACACAACACCTTCCATCACTACAGACCCTACATTATCCATGATCATGATCACTATTGTAGCTGCAGACCAAATCTTCCACCAGCAACTGCCAGCTGACAGCCAAGTGGTGAAGGCCACAGACTGACTAACACCCAATGGTCCTGACATCACAGCTTCCAACATCAGCAACTTTGGGGGCGGGGGGGGGGGGGGGGAGACGGGGGACAGGGAGGGGAAGTTGGATGATCTCTTGGGTCAACTCATGACCAGACCTGCCAGTGCCTTTCATTCCTTCATGGAGACATACAGTCAGAGGATCACATATATATACATGTTAATGATCCAATGGAGAGGCTGATATAAGCTTTTCTTAAGTGTGTTTGTTGTGCTGTGTTGTGCTGTGTTTGTTTTTCCTTCTCCAAATAGAGCATTGAAGTGTATGGAAGTTTCACAGCTAGAGACATCCCCTGACAGAGGTCCACACTGAAAACTGCACTGTACTGACATCTGTGACTCCAGCACACACACTGCTCACTGACACAGCATGCATTCCTACACAGGCAAATATAACACCCCAACCAACGACATACACATATATACAAACACAACCCCCTCACAATATACGTACACATGCAAAAAACCTCTCTCTCTCACTTACACACACACACACACACACACACACACACACACACACACACACACACACACACACACATGATTTTCAGTTGAGGAGAATTCAAGTGCTTATCCCATTATCCTCAAATAAAAGAATAAATTAATTAATCAATAAATAAACACACACGAGGAAGTCAGAGAAAGCCTATGCTCAGAATACCTGCAGCAATGTTGATGAAGAGTGGCCTGATTCTCTCTCTCTCTCTCTCTCTCTCTCTCTCCTCTCTCTCTCTCTCTCTCTCTCTCTCTCTCCTCTCTCTCTCTCTCTCTCTCTCTCTCTCTCTCTCTCTCTCTCCATGTGCTGATATCAATGCACAAGAGATACCCACCAGTCTTTTTTCTATACATTATAAAACATTGCCTGCAATGACCTACACCTGATTCTTTATGAATCATGTCAACTGTTGAACGCTATGCAACCTGTAGCCTGTAAAACATCACAGCTGGACATACAAACCTTGGTACTCACTTGACAGCTGAAGGGAGTTTTTCTCTGCAAAATCCTTTCTCCCTACTATTAGGAGTTGCTTCATTTTTTAACAACCCCTCCCCTCCCCTAAGAACTCTATTCTGTAGCCTGAAGACCATCAAAGCCGGACAGACAACCCTGTCCCTGGTACTTACTTGACAGCTGAAGGGAGTTTTGCTCTGCAAAATCCTTCCTCCCTACTATTTGGACTTACTTCACTTTTATAAGAAAGTGCCCCCACCCCCTCTCCTTAATTAAAATGAACTCTTAAGTTCCCTTCCACTGCTTGTATATTTCCTTTCCACTACTTTCATAATAACTTTCTTTCCACTACTTTCATAATAACTTTCTTTCCACTACTTTCATAATAACTTCCTTTCCACTACTTTCATAATAACTTCCTTTCCACTACTTTCATAATAACTTCCTTTCCACTACTTTCATAATAACTTCCTTTCCACTACTTTCATAATAACTTCCTTTCCACTACTTTCATAATAACTTCCTTTCCACTACTTTCATAATAACTTCCTTTCCACTACTTTCATAATAACTTCCTTTCCACTACTTTCATAATAACTTCCTTTTCACTACTTTCATAATAACTTCCTTTTCACTACTCTTAGTACAAGCTTTTCCCCCCTACTCTCAACTTACAAGCTTCTTTTCCCCTACTGTTAGTACAAACTTACTTTCCTCTATTCTTTGTTCAAACTTACTTTCTCCCACTTTGCATTATTTCAGAAATGATAACAGAAATGATATCAACACTGCATCAGCAGATTCCGACTTTCTTTCTTTCTTTCTTTCTTTTTTTTTTTTAACTAAATTGTTTTTTGTGGAGTTTTTCTTTTTTGGCTGATAATTGCTCTAACAATTTTCAGAAGAATCAAAATTTGTTAACATGGTAACTGTAATTTATGTCCTCTTCATTACAAGCTGAAGTCGTGAAAGCAAATCTACAGTGGTAGGCTGAGGATTGTATGGACATTCAGACAAAGGGGTTGGGAAAGACAGACAGACAGACAGACAGACAGACAGACAGACAGACAGACAGACAAACAGAAAGCATTGTGGTGATGCACTTTCCCTGAGAGAGCAACTTGAATTTCACTGGGAGAAATCTGTTGTGTGAAAATGAAGTACAGTTCTATTATTCATTCATGGCTTGGCTTCGCGAACGAAGATTAAGGGCACTGTCCACGTCTGGTGCAGGCTCGCTGGTGGCTGTTCAGTCCAATGCGTGACAAACAAACCCGGCCGCAGCGGCTGCAGGGGAAAGTCGATTCTGGGGTTGATGTAGAGGGGACGCGGTTCTTCCTCCTCATTCGCCTCTCCTCAAGGGCCGCTCTGCGATTGTCCTCAAAGGAGGAGACCGACTGATGCACAGTGTGTCACCAGGCCTGCCGGTCAGCAGCAAGGACTGACCACTGGTTATGGTCTATGAGGCAGGCTGACAGAGATTTCTTCAGAGAGTCTTTAAATCTCTTCTTTGGTGCGCCTCTGTAGCGGTGTCCGGTGGAAAGTTCACCGTAGAGAACCATCTTCGGTAGGCGATGGTCCTCCATTCTAGAGACATGCCCTGCCCAGCGTAGCTGCGTTTTCAGCAACATGGCCTCAATGCTGGTGATCCCTGCTTGCTCCAGCACCTCAGCATTCATGGTGAAGTCGTTCCAGTGGATGTCGAGGATGGAGCGGAGACAGCGTTGGTGGAAGCGTTCCAGAATTCGCAGGTGGTGTCTGTATGTGACCCATGACTCAGAGCCGTACAGGAGGGTGGTCAGTACCACGGCTCTGTAGACACTGATCTTGGTGTCTTTCTTCAGGTGTTTGTTTTTCCAGACACGGTGGTAGAGTCTGCCAAAAGCACTGTTTGCCTTTGCCAGTCTGTTGTCTACATCTTTATCAATCTTTGCGTCAGAGGAGATTGTGCATCCCAGGTAGGTAAACTGCTGGACTGTCTTCAGTTCTGTCTCACCAATTGTAATGTGAGGTGGGTGGTACGCTACCTGAGGTGCGGGCTGGTAGAGAACCTCTGTCTTCTTCAGGCTGACTTCGAGTCCGAAGAGCTGGGCTGCCTCTGCAAAACAGGATGTTACATGCTGCAGGGCGGTTTCTGTGTGGGCTACAAGGGCAGCATCATCAGCAAAAAGTAGCTCTCGAATTTGTTGCTCCAGGGTTTTGGTGTGGGCCTGAAGACGCCGCAGGTTGAATAGGCTGCCATCTGTGCGGTAGCGTATGAAAACTCCGTCTTCGTCATCAAGATCTTCTGTGGCCCGCTGAAGCATCATGCTGAAGAAGATAGTGAAGAGGGTTGGTGCAAGAACGCAGCCCTGCTTCACCCCGTTTGTGATTGGGAAAGGCTCTGAGAGGTCGTTGCTGTTTCTGACCTGGCCACGCTGGTCTTCATGTAGCTGGATCACCATGTTGAGAAACTTTGGGGGACAGCCAAGACGCTCCATGATCTGCCACAGGCCCTTCCTGCTCACAGTGTCAAATGCCTTGGTTAAATCAACGAAGGTGATGTACAGTCCCTTGTTCTGTTCGCGGCACTTTTCTTGAAGTTGTCTGAGCACGAAGACCATGTCAGTGGTACCCCTGTTAGCTCTGAAGCCGCACTGGCTCTCAGGGAGGTGGTGTTCTGCAACAGCAGGTACTAGTCTGTTGAGGAGAACTCTTGCAAGGATTTTGCCAGCGATGGAGAGAAGAGATATCCCCCTGTAGTTGGAGCAATCTGATTTTTCCCCTTTGTTTTTGTAAAGGGTGATTATGATTGCATCACGAAGGTTTTGTGGTAACTTTCCCTGCTCCCAGCAGCAAACAAAAAATTCATGGAGCTTGCAGTGCAGTGTTTGCCCCCCGTTTTTCCATAATTCTGGTGGAATACCGTCGACGCCTGCAGCCTTCCCACTCTTCAGTTGTTCTATGGCTTTAGTTACCTTTCCAGGGTTGGGGCTTCGTCCAGTTCTTCTTTCACTGGTTGCTGTGGGATCTGGTGGATCACTGCGTCATCAACAGTGCGATCAGCGCTGAAGAGGGTTTGAAAGTGTTCAGCCCAGCGGTTCAATATGGACATCTTGTCTGTGAGGAGTGCCTGGCCGTCAGTGCTGCGCAAAGGACTCAACACTTGGTGAGAGGGTCCATAGACTGCCTTCAAAGCTTCGTAGAAGCCTCTGTAGTCACCTGTGTCAGCACAGAGCTGAGTTTTCTGGGCGAGGTTAGTCCACCACTCGTTTTGGATAACTCTAAGCTGGCGCTGGAGGTTGCTGCATGTAAGACGAAAGGCAGCTTTCTTTGCTGGACAAGATGGTTGTGCAAGGTGAGCCTGGTGGGCACTTCTCTTCTTCGCCAGCAGATCTTGTATTTCTTGGTCATTTTCGTCGAACCAGTCCTTGTTCTTCTTGGTGGAAAAGCCCAAGACCTCTGCAGAGGTCTGCAGGATGGCAGTTTTTAGGCGGGTCCAGAGCGTTTCTGGACAGGGGTCAGAGGGGCAGTCCTCGACTTCCAGCTTTGACTGGAGGTTGGACTGTAGCTCAGCTTTCACTTCAGCGGACTTGAGGCTGCCAACCTGGAGTTTCTTTCTGGGGGACCTCCCCGTTTTGACTTTGGCTTGATGTGCAGGCTGAGGTTGCATCGCACGAGGCGGTGGTCTGTGTAGCATTCTGCACAGTTCTATTATAACTCTAACAATACTGTCTATTATATGGAAGTGATACATTATAGGCCTAGTACAGTTCTCTAATAACTGTAACAATACTGTCTGTTGTATGGAGATGACACATGATAGTACAGTTCTCTAATAACTGTAACAATACTGTCTGTTGTATGGAGATGACACATTATAATTCATTTCTCTAATAACATCACTGTCTGAAAATGACGCATGATAGTACAATTCTGTAATAACTCTAACAACACTGTGCACAGAATAAGAGTACCATTTTTTTTTTTTCAATTATAAAGAAATTCACACACAAAAATCCTAAAGCAACTATGTCAAAGCTTTTAGACGGGCTGTTAAGAATACCAGACATTGATTTTGAGCACTGTTCCTCTCACACAGTTAGCACAGTGCTTTACATTCATGGAATTACAGACATACAATGATGATCACAGACATACAATGGACACAGAATGTACTATCAACTGTAACAACAAAACATCAACTGGAATCCAAAACTCTTGGATTGTCTAATGTCAGAATCATTTTCAAATGTCAAACACTTGGAACATGCTTGTACACCACACACACACACACACACACACACACACACACACACACACACACACACACACACACACACACACACACAAACACACACACATACACACACTCAGTCATACACACACACTCTATTCTGATACAAGGTGTCAGACAGTCAAAGATCTACTTTATACAACGCAAGGCAGTTTCTCCCTAGGAAGGATCAACGATACACACACACACACACAAACACACACACACACAACACACACACACACACACACACACACACACACACACACACACACAACACACAAACACACAAACACACACTCTGATACAAGGTATCAGGCAGTCCAAGATCTGCTTCATACAACAACACAAGTAAGTTTCTCCCTAGGAAGGATCAATGATATACACACACTCACACACACACATCACACACTCACACACACACACACACACACACACACACACACACACACACACACACACCACACACACACACAACGCACACACTAACTTTCTGTGCTGCTGTGATGTTACAGCAGTGATGTCATCATCTTATTCCAAGCAACAACAACACACAAACCAGCCCTGCTAGTACACAGGATCACATACAGATGGAGATCGAGATTCAGATGAAACAGTCAACAGGATGATCATAGTCATGTTTTACCAGGTCATAATAAATCAGAGTTTTCCAGCACATTGAGGTTGCTTAGAAAAACTAGGACTGTTACCTATGTCTAATTATGGGGGGGGGGTTGTTAACGGATTACTTCACAAATGAACTGAATGGTTGCTAATTGAACGGCTTCTTCATCAACTGATTTGATTGAATGACAGTTGACCATTGACATTGAATGACAGTTAAACATTGACATTGAATGACAGTTGAACATTGACATCTGTACAGTGTGGTATGTAGCAATCACAGTCAATCACTCCAAACAGTTGAACTGATGATCCTTCTCCAGGAATTGTCTATTTACCTATAGGGGTCTGTGTCACTGTCTGTGTCACTGTCTGTGTTTGTGTCACTGTCTGTGCCTGTGTTACTTTATGTGTCACTGTCTGTGCCTGTGTCACTGTCAGTGGCACTGTCTCACTGTCGGTGTCACTGTCACTGTATCACTGACTGTGTCACTGTCTGTGCCTGTGTCACTGTCAGTGTCACTGTCTTCTCCTGGCACTGCCTGTATCAGTGTATGTGTGTTTGTTGCTTGCTTGTCTGTATGTCTGTCTGTTTTACTTGTATGACTGGTTACATACTTGCTTTGGTTGGGATTTACAATGAATCCTGGGAGACTTGAGAAAGTCCCTGGGAAATCTGACAGTCCACACAAGACTAAGGGATCTTTTTTTAATTCAAAGACACTGTCTTTGATTTCAGGGAATTCCGGTCAGATTTTAGAAAATCGTCTTGATATCTAAGTCCCAATACTGCATGCACAGGAGTGCTACCCCCCCCCCCCCCCCTCTCTCTCTCTCTCTCTCACACACACACACTCCACACACACACACACACACACACACACACACACACACACACACACACACACAATCTCTCTCTCTCTCTCTCTCTCTCTCTCTTCTCTCTCTCTCTCTCTCTCTCTCTCTCTCTCTCTCTCAATTGATGTTGCTTTCAAACTGTGCTTTTGTACTAGTAGAATATTGCATTCAAAGCATTCAGTCATACATGATTTCTAATGGAATTGTAACGGGTTGATTGGCCTAAACAATTAAATTCTTGAGTTTTGAGTCTCTCTCTCCTCTCTCTCTCTCTCTCTCTCTCTCCTCTCTCTCTCTCTCTCTCTCTCTCTCTCTCTCTCCTCACTCACTCACCCCACTGACCCCACTCATCACACCACACACCCCTCTCTCCCTCTCTCTCCTCCTCTCTCTCTCTCTCTCTCTCTCTCTCCTCTCTCTCTCTCATCTCTCTCACTCTCACTCACTCACTCACTCACTCACTCACTCACTCCCTCCCCCTCTCTCTCCCTCCCTCCCTCCCTCTCTCTCAATCTCTCTCTCTGTCTCTCTCTCACACACACATTCTCTCTCTTTCCCCTCCCTCCCCCCCTCCCATCCACCCACTCTCTCTCTCTCTCCCTCTCCCCCCCCCCCCCCCCCCCCCCCCCCTAAGCACCAACACTGAGTGATATGAAACACAGCAGATTCTAAAAGTCATCAGCATCACTGTCACAACACTGGCTGTTGAAAACTGCTTCAATCCATCAATCCTGAATGATGTTTTCAGCCAAGCCAACCACAGAGGCCATACCAAGGCTGAAGTGTGAGCACTGGGTCTGTAGACAGACTTGTGCAGAAACAAAAGCCCTGATGAGAACATCTCTACAGTCTGTGAACAGACATGTGCAGAAACAAAAGCCCTGATGAGAACAACATCTCTACAGTATGTAGACAGACTAGTGCAGAAACAAAAGCCCTGATGAGAACATCTCTACAGTCTGTGAACAGACATGTGCAGAAACATAACCACAATAGACAACATCTCTACAGTCTGTGAACAGACATGTGCAGAAACAAAAGCCTGATGAGAACATCTCTACAGTCTGTGAACAGACATGTGCAGAAAAAAAGCCTTGATGAGAACAACATCCCTACAGTCTGTAGACAGACATGTGCAGAAACATAACCACAATAGACAACATCTATACAGTCTGTAGACAGACATGCAGAAACATGACCCCAATAAACAACATCCCTACAGTCTGTAGACAGACATGTGCAGAAACATGACCCCAATAGACAACATCCCTGCAGTCTGCAGACAGACATGTCTACAGCTTGGTAATTACAACCACTTTTATAACTATGTCAGCAGCAGAAGCCTGATACTTAGAACAATTTATAATCATGAGAGCAGCTGAAAGTCTGATAATTATATCCACTCTTATGTAATTATGTCAGCAGCAGAAAGCCTGAACATTATAAACATCCATGAAATTATGTCAGCAGCAGAATTCTAATAATTATAACCATCCATGAAATTATGTCAGCAGCAGAGAGCCAGGTAATTATAACCATCCATAACATTGTGTCAGCAGCAGAAAGCCAGATAATTATAACCATCAATGAAATTGTGTCAGCAGCAGAATTCTGATAATTAGAACCATCCATGAAATCATGTCAGAGCAGATTTCTAATAATTATATCTACTCTTATAATTATATCAGTAGGAGAAAGCCTCACAACCATATTGACTTGTAATCATGTCCACAGCAGAAAGCCTAACAGTTATTAATACTCATAATTTTGTAAGCAGCAGAAAGTCTGATAACTATACCCACTCTGATTATCATGTCAGCAGCAGAAAACTGATAATTATAACCATCCATAAAATTATGTCAGCAGCAGAAAGCCTGATAATTATAACCATCCATGAAATTATGTCAACAGCAGAAAGCCTGATAATCATAAGAATCCATGAAATTGTCAGCAGCATCCATAAAGTTATGTCAGCAGCAGAAAGCCAGATAATTAAAACCATCCATGAAATTATGTCAGCAGCAGAGAGCCTGATAATTATAAAAGATACATATGATTATGTCAGAAACAGAAAGCCAGATAATCATAATGATCCTTATGTCAGCAGCAGAAAGCCAGATAATCATAACCATCCATAAATCATATCAGCAGCAGAAAGCCAGATAATTATAACCATCCACAAAATTATGTCAGCAGCAGAAACCTGATAATCATAAACATCCATGAAATTATGTCAGCAGCAGAAAGCCCGATAATTATAACCATCCATGAAATTATGTCAGCAGCAGAAAGCCAGATAATTATAACGATACATGATTATGTCAGCAACAGAAAGCCAGAAAATTATAACGATCCTTATGTCAGCATCAGAAAACCAGATAATTATAATGATCCTTATGTCAGCAGCAGAAAGCCAGATAATTATAATGATCCTTATGTCAGCAGCAGAAAGCCAGATAATTATAACAATCCTTATGTCAGCAACAGAAAGCCAGATATATGCACGCAAGCTCATACACACACACACACTCACACACAACACAAACACTCACACAAACACACACACACACACACACACACACATACACACACACACACACACACACTCACACGCGCACGCACTCACACGCGCACACGCACGCACTCATGTGCACACACGCACACACACACACTAACACACACACACACACCACACCACACCCGTCTGATATCACTATTTGGTGGGAGGAGGTTAAACTGAAGAACCTACACATACACACACACACTGTCAAAGTAGAACTTCTTTCCCACATTTTATTGACATCCAGCCAGCCACAATGGCCATGACAGGACTACAATATGTAAACAATGATAAGACAAAAATTATGGTATTTAGATAGGGAGGATTTCTGGGGTGACATGAGAAATGGTTTTATAATGGCAAGAGACCAGCAGTAGTGAACAGTTATTCTCATTTCGGGTTTAATTTCACCACTAAGATAAGTGCTAGAAGGGGTACAGATCATTTAGCAATTAAAGGAAAGAAAGCTGTTATGAAATTACATAAAGTGTTTAACAAATAGGAAATGAGTTCAAATGTATTCTTCAAAATCTTTGACATAAAAATTCAGCCAATTCTGTTATATGCAGCTGAGGCATGGGGCATAAATAGACTAGATTATATTGAAAAAAAGCATTTGATAGCTTGTTAACGATTCTTAGGTGTTCCAACGAGGACGCCTAACAAGATGGTTTATGGAGACCTTGGAAGATTCCCATTGTACATCAATTCATATGTTGCTACTATAAGATATTGGCTGAAATTAGTTCAAATGGATAACGAAAGATTACCCCACAGAGCATATATCATGTTATTAGAATTGGACACATGTGGCAAAAGTTGTTGGGTTACAAATGTGAGAGAGATTCTGTGTGAGACTGGTTATGGTATTGTCTGGATGCTGCAAAGAGTGGGAGATATTAAAATGTTTTTGAGAGTTTTTAAGTAAAGATTTGTGGATTGGTTTATTCAGGAATGGAATGGAACTATCATTGAGTGAGAAAGATATAAGATGTACAATTCATTTAAAACAGTTTTTGAAAAAGAAAAATATGTAAACGATATGGACATTTATTGTTTCCGTGTTGCTGTTACCCAGCTAAGATTTGGTGTTCTTCCGGTCAATAATAATATTCATTGATACAGTGAATCCGCTCAGGATGGAAATTGTCAATTTTGTGATAATCAAGTTGAAAACGAACAGCATCTCTTGTTTGATTGCCGCCTTTACACAGACCTTCGAGACAAAATTCTTCAGGAATCGTCAGGACTATCTTTTCATACTCTATTTAAAGCATCAAATGAAAATCACAGACATAATGTATCCAGATGTGTTTTTCATGCATCAACAGAAGGAAGCTGACGCTTGGCTTACAATGATAGGCAGCCAAAACTGCTTCATTAACATTTGGTAAACCATGTCAACTGATAAACTTGAAATTGTAACTATTCTGTTTATTGTATCACAACAAATATGTTCTGGTTTTGCTGTTGTGTGTGTGTGTGTGGTGTGTGTGTGGTGTTTTGTGTGGTGTGTGTGTGTGTGTGTGTGTGTGTTTGATATTGTTTTGAAATTGTATACTATAATTTTATTTGGAAAGGAAATAAGACTGGCATGCATAATGCAGTTTACCCTAAACTCACTTTTATTAAGCCTATTCATTGCTATAATGTACTTGAAATATATCTCCTACTTTCATTATTCATAGCCATAGCATGTGTGAAATTTACCAATGCTTTCATTTCTCATTGCCAATAGTATGTGTGAAATCTATCCATGCTTTTATTTTGCATTGCTATAGTAGTGTGAAATTTATCTCAAAGCTTTCATTTTTCACTGTTACAGTATGTGTGGAATTTATCTGGCCTAGTTGTGCAAATTATTGCATGCTTTCATTTTCATTGCTATTGTATGTGTGGACCTTATCCATGCTTTCTTTTGTCATTTTTTTTCATTGCTATAGTAAGTGTGACATTTATCAATGCTTTCATTTTTCATTAATGTAGTATGTTTGGAATTTATCAACGCTTTCATTTGTCATTGCTATGGTATGTGTGACATTCATTGATGCTTTCATTTTTTATTAGGCCAAATGTAGTATGTTTGGAATTTATCAATGCTTTCATTTTTCACTGCTAAAGTACATGTGAAATTTATTAAGCTTTCCATTTGCTTTAGTATAGTATGTGTGAAATTTATACATGCTTTCAATTTTTCATGATGTAGTAGGTGTGCATGTGAAAATTATCCATGCTTTCATTTTTCATTACAAGCACAGTCAGGGTTCACGCTAGGATTTTTAAAAACCAGTACTGCGAGTTGCCATTCCAGAGATATCTTGACCAACTCCCCCTCCCGTGGTAGGTACTGTGAACAGAACGAAACTATTCAGTGAGGGGGTGGGGAAGGGGGGGATTGTTCGGCAGCAAAACTAAATCTAAATTGAACACAAATCTCTCAGACTTTGACTGCCGTGCTGCTGCCACTCGCTTCTTGGACACGAAGACATGCAAGAAATAGTTGTTTTTTTTTCTAGCGCCTGTGTCAGTCTGTTTTGCATGACATCATTGTGACATTCTTCTTTCTTGTTTCTATGCTTAGAGCTCATCTAGATCTTTCGTTCAATTTAGATTTTGTTTTCGACTCTTCTCTCTCAAAGAAACGCACAAATTCATAGTCATAGACCCTCCGCTTTTGGCTTTTCTAAGAGCAGGCCATCGTGTGCTGGGTGGAACAGACAACATTTACAAAACTGCATACACATGGGGACTGGATGTAAAAAAAGCACAGGAGTGCTTATTCCATTATCCTGATATAAAAGATTAAAAGAATAAAGAATAAATCAATCAGGCCCCATTTACTCATTGTGAATGGAAGTTACTGTCATGCGAGAAGAGGGCGAAGCTCTATTCTTTCACAGTAAAGCTTGCTGTTCTGCGTGCTAGGCTAATCATGCTGGCGCCAAAGATGTTCCTCGGAAGGGGTAGGAAGGGGTAGGTGCGTAAGCACAGTACAGGCGCATGACAGACTGTCAGAAAATGTCACTTCAGACTTTTTTTTTTGAGACGGAAATCTAATGTCCCTGTTTACAATGGTAAAATACCAACAATTACTGGTTATCGCGAACCCTGGCACACCCCTGCCCCCCTCACCTGGTGTATTATGGTCCAAGGCCAGTGTACCATTAAACCATTTCAGTGTTCAGTGTTTCAGTGCTCTCTCACTCTCTCTCTCTCTCTCTCTCTCTCTCTCTCTCTCTCTCTCCTCTCTCTCTCTCTCTCTCTCTCTCACACACACACACACACACACACACACACACACACACACACACAACACACACACACACACACACACACACACACACACACACAAAACACACACACACACACACACCACACACATGCGCGCACACACACATATCAACCAGACATTCTTTTCCACAACATTTCTCTTACGTCCAGCCAACCACAAGGCCATAACAAGACTCTACAACACACACACACCACCCACACACAAACATGAATGTGTACTCTCACAACATACACATGCATCTATGCACGCATATTCACACACACACACACACTTTTGCAAAATTTGGTAAGGAATGCATTTAATTCTAATTCTAAAATATAATGAACTAACCCTTCTTACGGTTAGAAAACTTAAATCTTTTTGAAAAGGAGCCATATTAAAAGAAATATGGGCAGTAGATAGACGACTCTTAAAGACCGTCCCTTGAATTGACCAGATTCTTTTAACTTACCCCATGATGTCTGCTCTAATATACGGTATCTCTCCTGTATAGATAAGGGAACATGCAGTTCTATCGATCCCATTTCATGTCTTGCCCCCTTTTTTGCAACTCTGTCAGCCCACTCATTTTAAAAAATTCCAACATGAGAAGGTATCCAACAAAATGAAGACAGGGATACCTCTTAAACTTAGGAGGTGTATGACATGGTTAATTTCAAAAATAAGATGTCTATGTGGAGATAATATTTCAAACACTCATATCATATTTGAGTGCCCAATTCTAAAACCATTTTTGCCTGCATTTTCTGAGCAGTCTCAGGAAAATGTATTTGAAAATTCAAAGTTAGCCTTTGCCATAGTTGGATGTTTACTGCACAGCCCACTTGAACATTTACTGTAGTTACATTATTATTGTTAATTGTTCCTACTTTGTTGAGTTTAAATTTTGCTCCTGGTTTTAAGAGTATTGTTTTTGTTTTTTTTTTTTTTTTTTGAAGGTACAAAAACACCACCATTAATGCTATCTTATAATGTTTTCTCTTTTCACCCCTTCCACACACTTCCATAACTTCCATTACACTTTCCACTTCTCTTGTCTAATATCACTTAGAGTGAACAGACATTAAATTGAAGACAACAACAACAACAAACAAACAACACACACACACACACACACCAACACACACACACACACCACACACACACACACACACCACACACACAACATCATCATTATCATCAGTTTCACCATTACTACAATGAAAGACTCAGAACCATTCAATTGCCCTAATACAATCCCACATCATAAAAAAAAACTTGAAATCTCTTCCTCCCTTCTCCCTCAAAAACACTCTCTCTCTCTCTCTCTCTCCTCCCCCTCCTCTCTCTCTACCAACACACACCACACACCTACTCACACACACACACACACACCACACACACACACACACACACACCCACCACACACACACACACCACACCACACACACACACACACACACCACACCACACACCACACACACACACACACACTCACTCCTCACTCCTCATCCCATCCTCTCTCCACACCCACTCTCCTTCTCCCTCACACACACCACACATCACACACACACACACACACACACACACTCCCTCACTCCTCCACACACACACACAACACACACACACACACACACACAACACACACACACACACACACACACACACACACACACACACAAACACACAGTTTGTGGTTCTAACAGCAATGAAAGACACAGAGAGTGTCTCCTCCATCCTGGTGCCATATTGGGAACTCTAAAATCTCATGAGAACTTTCTAAAAAATCTCCAGTG
>CM060346.1:3335986-3350986 GCA_030674155.1 Stramonita haemastoma
TATTAACCAGACTGATATTAACTCCTACACTAGTTATAAGTAGTGATATATTCCATATTAACTCCTACACTAGTTATAAGTAGTGAAAAAATTCCATATGAACTCCTCTAGTTTTAATCCATATTATCTTTGACATAAATCACTTAGCGTTGCGTTCCCAGATTATACACAGGACTTCTGATTATCCCCCAACTGAATAACTAGCACCCAGACCACCGCTAGTAAAGAAATACAAACCAAAGTTTCAGATCAGATTTGAACCACAGGCCTCTTGCTTCTCAGGTGGGTAAGTTACTCCTAGACCCCCACTGCCTCCCCTGACACAGTGTGGGGATAGCTGAGGACAGAACAGGTCTGCCACACTCACCTTGGGGCACACACTGACAGGACTTTTCCCACATCCCACACAACACACCCTGCAGGAGGAAGAACTGAACAGTGGACACCAGCATCCTCCCAGCTTACCTTCACATCTAACTCTGCCAAGTTTGAGGTCAGCAGCTGAATGGTTTACCAATAATCAAACACACATGCTGGCACACACGCGCGCACACAACACACAGTACACCATTCATAAACACACAGTACACACTCACACCCCCATCACCCCCCCCCCAAACACAGACACACACACAGAAACCCCCCCCCCCCCAACATAATGTATACACACAGACAACCCCCCCCACCCCACCCCCACACTCCACCCCCCAACAGACACAAGACAGACACAGACACAACACACACACTTGAGAACAATGTCCAGTTTCTGTTTTCAGTTTTTCCCCATCCAGGAGATGATCCCCATGTGCAGAACATTCCATACACTCCACACCTGGAAGTGATCTAATTTTGGTTACAGGTAAATAAATACTCCTTAGAGAAAGAACACAGGGTGGGTTATATCAAGGCAGAGAAGTGTTGGCTGCAAACGCACACATCTCTTACTTTTACTCTGCAGCGGGCTGTCTATCAAGGAAATGATGCCACAAATGTAAAGTAATCAGATTTCTCGCACTGACAGTAGTACATAACTCATATTTCTCAAGAGCAAAAATCATAAACATTGCTTTCATTACTTTACATTAAAAAAAATAGGGCTGTCAGCATTTATCAAGAAAAAAACATTGACATTGAAGGAGGTGAGGTGCAGCTGAGTTCATATTGGTCACTGACCACAGTGTATCTGGGCACATCCCCTCTTTCCTGTCACCTAGGTCCAGCTACGCCTACTCTTGCCTCCCAGACCCCATCCTTGGAATCAGATGCTGTGGATTTCACCACCTGAGCTGAACAAGACTCTGACTGGAGGTAAAAAGCTACTGAAGGTCATTAATCAATTCCTACGATTCAGCTGCAGACCGCCTTTCTTCACTGTTCCTGATTTTTTTTATTGGGACAACATCCTGGTGTCAACTTTTACTGACCTGCCTCTTTTAGAAATAAGTCACAAACCTGACTGCATCATTTCAGAACCACCCAGACCCAGCTATATATATCATTATTGAGAGAGAGAAACACTGAACTCAGTGAAAGAAGAGGGAAAATAATGTTCAGTGCCATCCCATAAACAGATCTGCTTTCCTTCCTTATTCCTGTATGCTGCATACAGCCAGAGGTTTGTGGACACATTAATTTTTTATTTTTTTATTTATTCTTTCATATCGAGGATAATAGAATAAGCACTCGTGTGCTTTTTACATCCAGTCCCCGTGTGTATGCAGTTTTGTAAATGGCATGTTCCCAACCGGCACACAATGGCCTTCTCTTACAAAAAGAGGAACAGGATTTAATGTGTGGGCAAGATTTTCTGCGTGCGTTCACACACGGGGCCTCGGTTTTTAGTCTCATCCGAAGGACTTTTGGGGAGAGTGGAGTCAGCACTGATGTTAACTCCAGGAGAAAAATCTCCTCGAACAGGAATCGAACCCCAGGACGTCAAATAGCAAGCGCACTGTTCTGACCACTAGGCTATCCCGTCCCCCTGACTTCTCCCTCCACTTCTGGAGGAGTCACTGGGGCAGTGCACTGACATGTTGCTGTGTTCACATTGTTTCAGGCAGAGGAATCTGGCACAAACCAACTCTGTGACCCCTAACCCTGCTAATAATTAATCAAAAAAGTTATACCCCTCCCTCTAACCCAAACTTATCCCTGAACCTCACCCTGCTATATTATTAAAAGTTATACCCTGCTAACCAACTCTGACACCCCTGCTATATTATAAAGTTATACCCTGCTAACCAACTCTGACACCCTGCTATATTATTAAAGTTATACCCTGCTAACCAACTCTGTGCAATAAATTAAACCAAATGCTATGTTAAAAATTATACTGTGTTTAACCAACATCTGTGACACCCTGATATTATTAAAGTATATACCCTGCTAACCAACTCTTTGACACGTGCTATATTATTAAAGTTATACCCTGCTAACCAACTCTGTGACACCCTGCTATTTTATCAAAGTTATACCCTGCTAACACTCTGTGACACCCTGCTATATTATCAAAGTTATACCCCTGTTAACCAACTCTGTGATACCCTTCTATCTGACCCGATGACCACCCTGCTTAAAACCCCGTTCTTTTTGTATAGGAAAAAACCCCCAACAAAATCACAACACAACAACAACAACAAACAGAGAAAAAGAAAAGCCAAGGAAAAGCAGAGCCACACAGTCAAATGAACCCACACTAACAAAGTGGAAAACAAACTGGGATCCCTACCCCTCTTCAGCTTCACAGACTTCAAAACAAATAAATAAATAAAGCGCTCCACTCTACTGTTAATGAACACAAGCTCAAACAGACAGATAATCTCACTCTTCAAAAGCCCAGCTTTCTAAATTCACTGTATCTGCCACAATCACAACACAGAACAATGAGAGAATGAATGAACCAATGAAGGAATGTAGGAAAGTTATTGCTAATAAAGCTATGCAGCCCAGTTAGCAGGCCACGCAATCTACTGTAATACCACATAACACAACATGTTATTATAGCTATGGTAACCATGTCAATGACTTTTTGAAAACAAAAAAAATTTCCAAATCAAGACAAGTGTTACTGAAGCATGTATTCTCCTCTGGACAGGGACGCTGTCATACCCAGAACACACGCAGAACATCTTGTGCACACGTTAAATCCAGTTCCGCTTTTTCGCAAGAGTAGGCCATCGTGTGGCGGTGGGAACAGGTGACATTTACAAAACTGCATACACACGGGGACTGGATGTAAAAAAGCACATGAGTGCTTATCCCATTATCCTCGTTATAAAAGAATAAAATAAAATAACCCCATGAAGCAAGCCATGATATACAGCAGACAGAGAGAGACAGAGAGAGACAGCAAGGGGGAGAGGGGCCAGAGGAAAGAAAACGAGAGTGAGAAAGGGGCTGTGGGGGAGAGAGAGAGAGAGAGAGAGAGGGAGAGAGAGAGAGAGAGAGAGGGAGAGGAGAGGGAGAGGGAGAGAGAGAGAGAGAGAGGAGAGGGAGAAGAGGAGAGGAAGAGAGAGGGGGAAGGGAGGGGGAGAGAGAGAGGGGGAGAGAGAGAGGGAGAAAAGAGGAGAGGAGTATTGGAAGAGATTGACAGGAGAGAGAGAGAAGACAGACAAATGACAGCAGACAGACAGACAGACAGACAGACAGACAGACAGACAGACAGAAGAGACAGAAGACAGAAGAGAGAGAGAGAGAGAGAGAGAGAGAGAGAGAGAGAGAGAAGAGAGAGAGAGAGAGGAGAGAGAGAGAGAGAGAGAAAGGGGGGGGGGTCAGACAGAATAGACAAGGCAAGAAAGAACTGACAGACAGAAAAAAAGAGAAACAGACAGAGACAGACAGACAGACAGGCAGTGAGAGAGAGAGAGAGAGAGAGAAGAGAGAGAGAAGAGAAGAGAAAAGAGAGGAAGAGAGAGAGAGAGAGAGAGAGAGAGAAGAGAGAGAGAGAGAAAAGGGGGCAGGGGGACAGACAGACAGACAGAGACAAGAGACCGAAAGAGAGAGAGAGAGTGGGGGGGGGGGGGGTCAGACAGACAGAGATGGACAAAAGACAGATACAGACAGACAGACAGACAGAACAGACAGAGACAGAAGCAGAGACAGAGACAGGGAGAGAGTAAGAGAGGGACAGACAGACAGAGGCACAGGAGAGAAGGCAGACAGACAGAGAAGGGCAGACGGGCAGAGGCACAGAGAGAAAGGCAGACAGACAGAGGCAGAGAGGGAGGGAGGGGGAGAGAGAGAAGAGACAGACAGAGACAGAGACACAGAGAGAAACGAGAGAACTGCAATTCATGTAGTCAAGTGGAGTCTTTACAATATACACCCCCCTCTACACTACTTTAAGAGCTGTCCCATGAATTATCTTCCATATAATAACAACAAAATAAAATAAATAAAATGAAAATAGATAACCTAATCAGAAACCCAAAGTAATCATTACTATAATTGGTATAAAAAGTGTTAAAACTATGATTTTAAACAATTAATGTTAGACTACGAGGAATGTTTGAATCTTATCACATAAACAAAGAATGCCTTCCCATTTATAATTTTGCTCATGTTTCTAAAATAAAGTTGTTTCCCAAAATTTTGTCTGGCAAGATAGAGATGCAACCACAGTACATGAGGACAAGCCTGCCTGAAATGTCTTGTGGCTCCTGATACAAACTAATTTCTACTGTGTTCCCCAGTCATTAACTGCTCATTTCTGATTCCTTCTACCTAACCCCCCCCCCCCCCCCCCCCTTTTTTGGTTTTATTAAAAAAATGAAAATCTACATAATATCTGTTTTTATTTTTCTAATGAGTTTCTAACATGTAAACATCTTACTGTTTCTTTTGCTTTTTCTATAAATTTAAAAAATGCAGTGTGACCACAATATAATGGTACCCTACCGCGATTTTTGCTATGATGTTTGCATTGTGAAAACATTTAGTATGACCACAATATCCTATGATTTTGGCTGTGAATGTTTGCATTGTCAAAATATTCAGTAAAGCTCATGTCCTCCTGTCAAATCTTAATGTTAAAACACTGAGACCTGCATCAGAGATGTTCAGACCTGGATGACTGTTGATAATGAAAACTCAATGATGATCAAACTGAAGCTCTTCTGATTCAGTCAAACATGGTACATATCTACAAACTACAAATAACTTCTGTTCTAGTTGGAATTTTAACATATTATTTGCATATTTTTTTATTTCCAATGGGAAAAAGGTATCAAATATCTTGCACTCCACCTACACAGAAATTTTACTGTAACAGTTCATTCACAAATATCTGACAAATGAATCAGCTCAAACCCTTGCTTGTAATTTTGTTTTGTCAAAACTTGACTACTGTCATATTTCTCTTCTTGTTAACTGTTCACAGTGTATTATTATATCTTATCCAACAGTGAAAAGTTGAAACTTCTGCTGCCAGAGTTATTCTCAGCGCAAAAAGACTCTACAAAAGACTCTACACTTTCAGCCACTCAAAGACAGCTACATGATTGTTGAACTCTTCCACAGGTTCTTTCCCTGCCTAGAATAATAATGCAGCACTAACTTCTCACTGTATGCATTCCCTCAGAAATCTCCCCTCCTCCTGAATCCCATCTTCTATCAGTTCCAAGAGTCACATCATCAACTTCAGGTTCTACTGCAGTGCACCTCGTCTGGAACTCTCTCCCTTCCAAAATGCACCATATGGAATCTCTCTCCACTTTGAAAAGAGCACTTAAAAAATACAGATCTTTTCATCAGCACAACTGACATTTTCAACCGCTTTTATCACTTCACTTTTCTCTCACCCTGTAACTCTGACAGGTCTTCTGTAAAACTTTTTTTTTAATTATTTTTTTTTTAACATCATTGTTATTATTGTCATGATTATATGTGGATTTAAATGTGATATAACATGTAAGCAATGCAATGTGATGTAATGTGATGAGTAATGTCAGTGGAATCTTGCATAATGCTTTTACTAGAAGTGGCCAGAGGCACTACTTCCATGGTTGGGCCCAAAGAAGAAATGACAGTACAACAGGGGAAAAAACAACAATCACAAAAATGGCAAGAAAACAAACAAACAAACAAACAGTCAAAACCACATTTAATTGCACAGGCAATCAGTAACTCACACGTTCACTTACTCAGGTTAACAGCATTTCATGCACTAAGGCAGGCACACCTATATGCACATGTGCATGCAAACAAATCCACATGAATGCTACACACACACACACCACAAACACGCACAACACAGCAAACACACACACACACACCATACATGATACACTTATATGAACATATACACATACCCAAGAGCAAGCTCTCTCTCTCTCTCTCTCTCTCTCTCTCTCTCTCTCTCTCACTCTCTCTCTCTCTCTCTCTCTCTCTCTCTCTCTCTCTCTCCTTCTTCCTCACTTTTGACTAATATCACTTTCTTACAGACAGCCTTTAACTGAAGAAAACACAACACACACACACACACACACACACACACACACACACACACACACACACACACACACACAACACACACACACACGCATGCACACACGCACGCGTGCACACACGCACGCACACATTACACGCACGCACGCGCGCACACACACACACACACGCGTGAGAAAAAATCCTAGTAACTGGCAAAGATATAGCTAGCTATGTATGAAGAAAGGAATGAAGGCTGAGACTGAATCAGAGTGGTAAAAGGGAGGAGATCTATGTATGTAAGATCATTCCATAGAGATGGACTGTATGAGAGAAACTTGTACAAGAGCCACTGGATACAATATACAATGCTGAGCTTGGAATGTGGAGTCTGGTTGTATCAGAGGAAGAGGAAAAACAGCACTCTGGTACATAAAGCTGAAGAAGGTGAGACAGGAGGGGCAATCCAGAAAAAGACATTTGACAGTGAGATGCAGTGTTTCTTAGCTCTTCTGTCAGTGAAGGGAATGAACCAGACGACAGAATAATATGATTAAGTTGAGATACATTGAGTTAAAGATAAAGTCAGGACCATTGTTTGAACACTGTAACTCAGATGATTTAAAGGTACACACAGAAGAAGAAAACTGCACCAAAACATGCCTGGAAAGAACACAGGGACCGCCTAAGGCCTTTCTTTCTTTGGACAGAAAATGATGTATGGAACCAAATCAGGATGATTTTTTTTTTATTTATACCACTTTATGTCACAGCAGATTTCTCTGCATGAAATTCGGGCTGCTCTCCCTGGGAGAGTGCATCGCTACAAGTGCAGCGCCTGCCCAGAATTTTTTTTTTTCCGTCTGCAACTGTATAGTTTCCCATCAGAGTGGCTTTTTTTCTACAGAATTTTGCCAGGTACAAACCCTTGTTGCCGTGGAGTTCTTTTACGTGCGCTAAATAAGTGATGTGAACACACAGGACCTGGTTTATTGTCTCAACCAAACGACTAGCGCCCAGACCACCACTCATGGTCTAATGGATGGGGGAAAAGTTTTGGGTCCAAACGGGATTGAACCACCGCACACCCCTGACCCGACTTTTCCTTTCTAGGCAGGCGCGTTACCATCTAGACCACCATTCTACACAGCAGATCTAACAATCTACCTGTTTTTAGAACAACTACTGTCATGTCCACCTTCAAGATGATGGAAAAGTTGATAGAATCTTCTTGAAACTTTCCTCAACATGCCACAGCTAAATATCAGCCATGAAACATTGCTTAAATCAATAGGCATCAAAGTGATCCTATAAGACACTGCTGCACTCTGAAAATATCTGGTTTATCAAACAGCTAGATTTGTGGCACAGATAAGATCTGTGGTCAGCACTGACTGACATATCAATGATCATATGCTGTGATCATTTGTGCACTGGTGGTATGTGACTATGCTGCTGCTGCTGTGTGTGTGTGTGAGATGGATGTGTGGTGTGAGGGTGTGGTGGAGGTGTGGTGGGAAGAGAGACAGTGGTAGGAGAGAGAGAGAGAGAGAGAGAGAGAGAGAGAGAGAGAGAGAGAGAGAGAGAGAGAGAGAGGAGAGAGAGAGAGAGAGAGAGAGAGAGAGAGAGAGGATGTGTGTGTGTGGAGTTCAAATTCATTTAACGACTTTTCCAAGTTGTGATATAATTAGACGAGGGGAAGGGGGGAGGGGGAGGGGGGGGTTCAGGGGAAGGGGGTGTAGTTGGCAATGTGTAGGATAAGGAATTTCTGGGGGTCAATACTTGCCAAGTAATTTTTTTTAAAAAACCAACATTTTTGTAACTTATTGAAGTACAATAAACAAAAAGGAAAATGCAGTTCTGAACAAAATCAGTAATTCCAAGTGTGTGTGTGTGGTGTAGTTGTGTGTGTGTGTGTGATGTGTTGTGGTGCTGCTGTGTCTTGAGTGAGGGTTGTGTGTGTGTGTGTGGTGGGTGGGGGGGGGGGGGGTTATTTTTTAAGACTGATTTTATTACTTTCTGTGATAACTGTTTCTGCTCATTATTTTTATGTACATGTATAATAGCTTGAGACCATGTGAATTCCTATTTGATAAAGTGCTGGCATTGGTGTTGGTATAGGAATAGCCTTGTAATGTGTGGGGGTAATGGTTGTATACTGTGCCGTGTTATCTCTTGTATAAATGTTTTTTGTATATTACTTCTTATGCATGTCTTGATAACCACACAATTCTATTGTGAGATAATTAAAATGTTTGAATTCATACTGCAGAGGTCGAAGGTCTATGGACTGGACTGCTGACTTCACTCGTATGTGTTGCTGGCACTGCCCGAATTGTTCAGGCTGTGTATCTTGGCAAGTTGAAGCTGGTGCAGCCCATCTCTCTCTAGAGGTCTGCTTGCATGCTGCACATGTTCATGCCATGCAGTCCACCACCCATAGCTGGCTGACTACTTTCCCACAAAAAAATGCATGTTTTTCAATATTCACTTCTGTCACATATCACTCCCAGTTAGTTGGGGGGAGGGGGGGGGGTCCTCCACTGAACCCCCCTGTCTTCTTCCCAAAGCTTTTTTTTTTTGCAGCTCATTTGTGCAAGAGCACTGCTGTATTGGAACAGAGCACCAATACCTTGTCATTTCCTTAAAAATAAACTGCAAGGGGGGAAAAGAAAAAAGAATGCACTCACACACACACTCACACACTCATCCAAGGTGCAGTTTTTAGGACACCTTTGCCTTCTGTAAATTATCAATGAAAAATCATTTCTAACTTATATTTAACTCACAGCCTGTTTTGGTAATTTGGAGAGCAAATTAGTTTGATGCTGCTGTCAAACTGATTAAAAAGAAGCTTGCCACTTTTTCTCTTTCAGACACCATAATGAAAGACACTTGACATTAAGAATAGAACATACAGCTCTAACAGTTATAATTTACACAAAAGTTGTGTAAATCCATGAATGATTCATTGTATGTATGATGAACAATATCTACTCATACATTCATTTATTTATTTAATCGTTTATTTTTTTTACTTTTATTTATTACTTTCATAAGGCTTATGCCATGGAAAACAAATCCTGAATCTTGCATGAAATATCTAACTTATGCAGCAGCACCAAAACATCAATTGCTCCTTTAGCATCAGACAGGGTCTCTAAAATGTTGTCATCATCAAATGCAAAATATGACCTATTTAGGTCATGGCTCGACCCAACCATAGTAGGACAGGATAACACTGATAAAAAAAAAATCAACAGCAATGTATGAAGACGTGGAACACCCCAAAGCAACAACAACAACAACAAAAACAGAGGAAAACAAAAGCATAAAAAACAACACAGGAAAAAAAAAAAGAGCAAAGTAACAAAAGAGAAAAAAAAATGTAGAAAAAAAACCAACAGATGAAAAACAACAAGAAAAACACAGAGTTGTGCTTGCAAAGTTTGGGCCAGCTATGGGGAGTTTTCACTCCTTGGGTGCTAAGCAGAGATTCTGTCAGTCCAAAAATCTACACCTTTTCAGCCACACTCTTCCACCACAACTAACTTCTCAATCTCCCTGTGTTTTTCCTCTCCTCTTCCGCAGCCATTTCAGTTCTCTGTCACAAATCTGGTCCAGGGTTCCTTCTCCCAAACATCTCTGTGCTGATCCTGTCAAACAAAACAAAAACAAAATATTACTCTTCTGGCTCACAACCCTGCTTGTGGTTCTGAACACGTCTGTCATTGAATGACTTCTCCATTAACCTCTTTAGCAGCTTTTGGAGCACTGAACTGGGGTTTTTTTCAGGCAGTGTGCTGTTAACTA
Source organism: Stramonita haemastoma (assembly GCA_030674155.1). Lineage (NCBI taxonomy): Eukaryota > Metazoa > Mollusca > Gastropoda > Neogastropoda > Muricidae > Stramonita > Stramonita haemastoma. The sequence goes on from CM060346.1 coordinate 3,346,223, forward strand.
GTTGGCCCTGGAATCGGACTGTTTCCTATCCAGATACAACACAAACCTCAAGAAGCAAACATGAGTAGTTATTATTTTTCCACATGTGTGCATGTACTTGTAAATAAAATCAAGTACAACAGTTGTACAAAAGTTGCCCTGGAATATAGTAAAAAATCCCCCCCCCCCCCCCCCCATGTGAACCCCCAGGCACTGCTGGCATTTAAGCCCATGACTTCAGGACTGCAGGTCTGACACTACCACTGAGCTCAGGATATTTCTGATCAGATCAAAAATATACCGGACAACACCTAACAAACTATGGATAACAAAATGGCATTGGAGATGATGCCTTTTGTCAGTGATTTACTTGAAAATGACAATGATTATGAGTTATCTGATGTACAAATCTAGCTGTAGATCGTGCAGTAGACACGCATTTTAGAGGACAGAGAAAAGTGCAAGTTAGCTTGCTGAATTAGCCACTGAGTACAAGTGTCCTCAAGATAGTTACAGTGAGTCCACTGAGTTAAAGCAATAGCAATAGCAAAAGTAAATCAAGGCCTCGGGCAGTAGAAATAGGGCAGTAGGAAATAGGGGGACGGGTCCTGTATGGTTTTAAAAATTTTTTTTTTTTTTTTTAATTCTTTTATATCGAGGATAATGGAATAAGCACTCTTGTGCTTTTTGACATCCAGTCCCCGTGAGTATGCAGTTTTCTAAATGTCATCTGTTCCCACCGGCACACGATGGCCTACTCTTACGAAAAGCGGAACAGGATTTAACTGTGCGCAAGGTGTTCTGGGCCTCAGTTTAAAGTCTCATCGAGCCTTTTCCAAGGGCACAACCCATAGCTGAAAGTTGGGATCGAACCGGCAACCTTTAGATTATGAGTCCAACGCCCTAACCACTAGACTTGTGGTGTGTGTAGGAAGAGAGGAGGGGTAAACAGGCGTTGAAACCTGATCAGAGTAGAAAATGTCAGTGGATTTGATCCAACACAAATTAGGCATATTATCTAAAGTAACTTTATCCAAGAAATTTTAAAAGATCCAAATTGATTTCCATCATTTTCCATTAAAACACTTATTTTCTAACCCACATAGTTTCCATAACTGAGCTTTTCTGTCGATCCTACAGACCCCTCATACAGGAACGGGAAGGAGCATCGATCATTCAATGTCTGCAGCCCCATGACTCCTGTCGTGAGGTTGAAACGTATAAACCATCATACAACTTGCAGACCCTGCTCTGATCTTGGAAGGGATGGGAACATTAGATCTAAACGTTACATTGGCTTGGGTTATCGAAGCCGTTTTCTTCATCACAAAACGATTCTCTCACGCACAGATGATATCTAAATCATTCCCTTGCCAAGAAAAGCCAAACATACAAACACGTGGATTAAAGCCACAACGAAGTTGGAATGACAAGAGAGGACTTACCTTCAAAATCACAAAATTGCCAGCATGCCCAACCTTTTACATAATGCCCCGTTTTGCACATCTAACCACACAAGCTATGCAAAGTACAATACGTCAATAGCTAGATGCAAATTGTAAAGATTGATCAAATTAATTTCATTTATCTTTCAATAATCACCGGAAATTGGCCCTTGAACCATTCAATGCTTGTGCACATGCGTGACCTTCAACCTTAGGTTTCCTTTTTCTTTTTGTCTTTTTACTAGTGGTGATCTGAAACAACCCTACATGCAGCACAGAGGAAGGGGAGGAGGAAAGGGGGGGGGGGGGGGTCGTCTTTTTTTTGTTGTTGTTGCTGCAGAGTTTGTTTGTTTGGGCTTTTGGGGAGTAAGGAGAAGGGTGCGTAAGTGAAACATTTTTATTCAGAGAAATGATTAGGCACACACAATGGCCCTTTTAATTTTATAGACTAGTACTCAGCCCAAAATCAAGGAAAATTGATTATGAAAAAAACCTACCTCAACTAACAAATAAAAATGGGGGAGGGGGGGAATCAATCACTGTAAAATAGGAAAACATAAAAACTGAGAATAATTGATAAGCACATTGAACACTTAGACATCATACACCATTCAAACACAAGGCAAAGAAAATGGACAGCAGAAAACAGAAATAACAGGTGAAAAAGTGAGGAGCAGTAACTTGAGAAAAAGGGTAAGGGAGAGCTATTAAAATAGCAAGTGAGGGGGGAGGGGGCAGGAGAAAGAATAAATAATTGATACTTCAATTAATGAAATGTCTGTAATAGCCTACCTATGGATGAAAATTTTAGGCCAAGCCTAGGCTTACAATCTGTCCTTGTAAACTTATATGTCCACATTGTAACAATCAATACAAAATGAAAATCAATAAATCAGGTTAAAAAAAATATATATATCAAAATAATACACATGATTATGGTCACACACACACACACACACACACACACACACACACACACACACACACACACACACACACAGTGACACACACAGTGACACACACACACAGTGACACACACACAGTGACACACACACAGTACACACACACATGACACACCACACACACACACACAACACACACAACACACACACAACAAGACAGAAGAAGAGAGAGAAGAGAGAGAGAGAGAGAGAGAGAGAGAGAGAGAGAGAGAGAGAGAGAGAGAGAGAGAGAGAGAGAGAGAGATTTGATTTGATTTGATTTGATTTTTATTTTATATCCAGGATAATGAAATAAGCACTCTTGTGCTTTTTTACATCCAGTCCCCGTGTGTATGCAGTTTTGTAAATGTCATCTGTTCCCACCGGCACATGATGGCCTACTCTTACGAAAAGCGGAACAGGATTTAACGTGTTCGCAAGATGTTCTGCGTGCATTCGCACACAGGGCCTCGGTTTGAAGTCTCATTGGAAGGACTCTTGGGGAGAGTGGAATCAGCACTGATGTTAACTCCAGGAGAAAAATCTCCTCGACCAGACTGAACCTGGGTGGTCAAATTGCCAGCAGAAGAGAGAGAGAGAGAGAGAGAGAGAGAGAGAGAGAGAGAGAGAGGAGAGGAGAGAGAGAAGAGAGAGAGATGTAAAAAAAAATGTATATATTGCTATTAAAAAGCTGGGCCATGCAGGCCATTCCTTTAGTCCCCCTCCCCTCCCCTCCTCCTTTCCTTCAACACCACTGCTCTGCCTCTCAAGCTTTCCCTGTTTGTGCAACACACACCTGTGCATGCTAGCATTGACCCAATATACAGACAGGCTAGGCCTAGGCTGGTAGAAATCGCTGCACTTGGTGGGGTATTGAAAGAAGAGAGAGAAGAGAGAGAGAGAGAAGGAGAGAGAGAGGAGAGAAGAGATGAGAGGAGAGAGAGAGAGGGAGAGAGAGAGAGAGAGAGCAGATCAACCAATCGACAGCCTTGTACCGTAATGCACTGGGTTTCCCCTCTTCCTGTCTTATGGTGTGTGGCTTGCAACACTTTGGGTGTCTGAAGGCAGGTAGGGATTAGAAGTCATTATATTCACAGCTTATTGTTTGGTTTCTGCTTGATGTAGCCTACAGGTACATACGTCAATTTATCAGTCTTTTAATCATGCCAATGTCTCAATCTTTACATCATGCAATATATCAATCTTTACATGGTATTGATGTAGCAGTCTTTTCATCAGTCAATGTATCAGTCTTTGATCACGTCAATGGATCCCTCTTTTGATCACGTCAATGGATCAGTCTTTTGATCATGTCACTGTGTCAGTCTTTTGATCATGTCAATGTATTATTAGTCTTTTCATTATGTACATCTTACCTCAATTCATTCATTAGTCCTTTTCATTATGTACATCAAGTTACTACCAGTCTTATCACCAGGTGTGTAGTGTACTCCAGAACAATGTGATTATGGTGTCTGCTTCATCATACATGAAAACATCAAGTGCTAACAGTGACTTTAGGGAGGGATTGGTTTCTGTGTTCACTGCTTGTCTTTAAACTGTCTCCACACACATATCATCATCTGTCTGTCAGTGAAGCAACAACATGTTTACTTTCACAACACCAGCATCATCCCCCACCCCAACCCACCCACACACACATGACATACACAGGGCAACTGGTCTGCTCATACAGAGAGAGAGAGAGAGAGAGAGAGAGGAGAGAGAGAGAGAGAGGAAGAGGAGGGAGAGAGAGAGAGAGAGAGAGGAGAGAGAGAGAGAGAGAGAGAGAGAGAGAGAGAGAGAGAGAACTGAACGAATGTTTTATTGAGAAATGGATAAGCAGAGGGCTTCTTACACAGGTCCTCATAAAAAACAAAAACAAAAAAAACAAACAAAGAGAGAGAGAGAGAGAGAGAGAGAGAGAGAGAGAGAGAGAGAAGGAGGGAGAGAGAAGAAGATAATAGATATAATAATGGATGAGAGATATAGAAGAGAAGAGAGGAGAGAGAGAGAGAGAGAGAGAGAGAGAGAGAAAGAAGAGACAAAGAGAGCTATTGTAAATCAGGACTTTAGGCCTAGTCTTATTATCACTTCTTGTAAACATACAACATACATTTTTCCATAAGAAGACTATGAACTCATCAAACATGGGATAAAAAGAAAATCCATACACAAAAGATATCACACTAAAAATAACAACAATGTAGATTAGTATTAAATAAATTATATATCATACACCAGGGTTCGCGTCACACCGTAATTCCGGTAATATTAAACCGATTGTAAACAGGGATACACGAAAATTCGAAAACAGAGCTGACACACGCGACCGTTCCATTTGCCTACCGATTGATTTCCCCTCAAAAAACAAAAAAGTCTGAAGTGCGTTTTTTTGA
>CM060346.1:3355986-3378451 GCA_030674155.1 Stramonita haemastoma
TGTGTGTGTGTGTGTGTGTGTGTGGCGCCGTGCGCGCGCGCGCAGCGCGCGTCTGTGTGTGTGTGTTTATCTGTGTGTATGCTAGGTTGTTTTTTTTTCCCCTCGGTTCTCTTTAATATTTTATAGTATACTGTATAGACTGTCAAAGCATAACACACACAAGCACTCGCGGCACGCGCTCAAACAACACACACACACACACACCACACACACACACACCACACACACCACCACGCACGCACGCAGCACGCACACGTGCACACACACAACACACACACACACACACACACACACACACACACAACACCACACACACACATACACGCAAACAAGAGGGGTGTTCTCTTCTGAAGAATACTTGCTGAGACCAGTGTTACACTTTGTATCATTATATCTATCATTCAAAAGGACGTGTAAGATATAAATCGATAAAATCTAAATACAAAGGTTTCTCTGTTCAGAACAATTTGTGTCATAGACTGTGACAAGTCTGATATACTTTATTATACAGACTCAGGCTCGATGCTCTCAAAGCGAAATTCAGTCGAAATATATATAGTACTAGACTATGTAGTTGTGGTGACTCAAATTAGCCACATGGTAGGTCTATTTTTTATAGTGAACACTTGAAGCCGTATTTGCCAGCTTGGCTGTCTAACACTGCTATGCTAGCCTATGCTCGCAATTTGACGACCTGAGTTCGACTCCCGTTCGAGGGGATTTTCCCCTGGAGTTAACATCAGTGCTGACTCCACTTCCCCCAAAAGTATTTGTAAACCGAGGCCCCGTGCGTGAACGCACGCAGAACATCTTGCGCACTCGTTAAATCCTGTTCCGCTTTTCGTAAGAATAGACCATTGTGTGCCGGTGGGAACAGATGAAAATATTTACAAAACTGCATACACACGGGGACTGGATGAAAAAAAAGCACATGAGTGCTTAATCCATTATCCTCGGATATAAAAGAATAAATAAATAAATAAATATCCCTCACAGATATTTTGCTTGATAATCTTAAAATGTTAGAAATACTGAAAATCTTGAGTAAGAGCCCAATCCCTCGTTTCCTTCAAACCATTTTTTATGTTCCTGTTAGAGTTAAATTTAATTTTGTTTGAATTTTTCATATGTTACAATTTTTTTCAACAGCATAACTACATCAATGAAGGCATACATCTTAGTTGCTGCAGAGTAAACAATACCTATGCGTACGCAGCACGCACAAACACACACACATATGATATACGCATAACACGCACACGCGTACACACACGCGAGCGCACGCGCGATTCACGATTTAAGATTTAATTCGCCTTTGACCCCTCTTGGGGCATCTCCATGCATTTCAGTAAACAAAATCAGCTGTAACATATATGATTTGTATTAATAGAATACGTTTATAATACGTTTTGTCTCTCATATGGGGCCAAGGCCTTTCGTGAATAAATTCCGTATTCCTCTCTCTTCTCTCTCTCTCTCTCTCTCCTCTCTCTCTCTCTCCTCCTCTCTTCTCTCTCTCTCTCTCTCTCTCTCTCTCTCTCTCTCTCTCTCTGTACCCTGAAAATAAACATTATTCATTCATTCATTCATTCATTTCTCTTCCTCTCTCTTCTCTCTTCTCTCTCTCTCTCTGCTCTCTTCTCTCTCTCTCTCTCCTCTTGAAATTATTAGTTTTGATTACTAATGATAGTCCTTACTCAGGGCACGGACAAGATGAAAATATGTTAGTACTTCACTGTAACCCTTGGGAATAAAGATTACCAATCAATCAATCAATCAGTCACTTGGGAATAAAGGTTATCAATCAATCAATCAATCAATCAAGGAATCAGTTAATCTCTCTCTCTCTCTCTCTCTCTCTCTCTCTCTCTCTCTCTCTCTCTCTCTCTCTCTCTCTCTCTCTCTCTCTCTCTCTGCCATAATTTTACCGACATTTAGTTCTGTTTTGTTTTAAGTTTGCAATAATTATATCAATTTTCGTCCTGATCAAATTCTTTTATCCTTGCTGGCTGCTTTAGATGGAAAGGATTTCTTACTGCTGAGACCTCAGTTTACTGAGCTGCCAGATCTATTAGTATTAAAGAATACCAACACACAAAAGTGGACAGTATTTCACCACAAAAAAACAAAACAAACAACACAATCACATGCAAACAGACAGCAAGCTGTAGGCTACAACTAAAACTGGAATAACAGGCTTGTACTCACAGAATGCTGTGGCTTCCTTTCCTGTTGCTGTGAATGGTATCCGCTGAAAGAGATGTCAGTCACACCACATAGAGATAGATCCCTGTGTCCTTGCTGTCACATCAAGACACAAGTGTCCTCCTTTACAACTGTTTCTAGACATATGCCCAGCTGAGAGAAGTTGTGTTGTGACTCTCGCAAATAGTAGACAGGGACTGCGTTACTAGTGATGAAATGAACAACCCACGGGTGTGGCCAACTGGAGATAGCCTAACCCTGCAGACCAAGCTGTACGGCCCACGAGAGGAGCTGGAAAGAACATGCCATTATTTTTCCCAGACACATCTGACAGTGTGAAGTGAACGAGAGAAGAGAAGAACACATAGAGCCTAGGTTGTTTGTTTTTTAACATTGGGGGCGGGCTAACACACCTCGAGTATCAAGGCAGTTCGTCGCAATTGGCCCTGGATCCACGCAGTTCGTCGAAACGCACACAGAACATCTTGCGCACAAGTGAAATCCTGTTCCGCTTTTCGTAAGAGTAGGCCATTGTGTACCAGTGGGAACAGATGAGAACATTTTTTAAAAAAAAAACTGCATACACACGGGGACAGGATGAAAAAAAGCACACGAGTGCTTATTCCATTATCCTCGATATCAAAGAATAAATCAATCAATAAATAAAATAAATAAATAAAACTTAGGCGTACAACAGACTGTGTTGCTACGACGAACTGTGTCAGAACAATGCTACTAGTAAATTTCAAACCTTAGCACAAGGTTGAGGGGGGGGGGGGGGGGGGTACTCAAGTTTTGAAGAGACCATTCCTATGATAGGCCAATAAGAAGCCTATCATCAGTGCTGGGGTGGGGGGAGGAGACAAAGTTGATAGAGCAGATGTGGAGAAGGAAAGCCAGGCTGCTGGAAAGGGTGATGTCAATGTAAACAGCGTCCATCCACTTACAGTACACCCTTTCTCCAAGGTGGAGTGATGATTTATAAGGAAGGAAGGTGGCAGGATGGTTAAGACGTTTGCCGGCCAACAAGTAAACTGTGAGGTTCTGGGTTCGTACCAAGCCTCGTCCTTTCTTCCCAGTTTCGAAAAAAATCGAAATGAGTGTCAAAGTCATTGGGATGAGACTAGAAACCGAGGCCCCGTGTGCGAACGCATGCAGAACATCTTGCGCACACGTTAAAACCCCGTTCTGCCTTTCGGAAGAGTAGGCCATCGTGTGCCGGTAGGTGCGGTTGACAAAATGATTCTTTAAAAAACCAGCATGCACACAGGTGTCGTGTTTAGACACCATCCCTGAGGGGAAAAAAATAATGGGTAGGCGCTGCACTTGTGGCGACACGCTCTCCCCTCTCCCCGGGGAGAGCATGCCCAAATTTCACGCAGAGCAATCTGCTGTGACATAAAGTGGTATAAAGTAAAATAAAATGAATATCTTTCATCAACATGGGCCTCCTGAAACGTAGGACATTCTGCCAACAGCAGTTAGCCTAGACTGGGCCTATTTAAAAAAAAAAAATTTTTTATTTTTTTTTTATACTTTTACATCGAAGATAATGGGAAAAGCATTCATCTGCTATATTACATCCAGTCCCCGTGTGTATGCAGTTTTGTAAATGCCATCTGTTCCCACCGGCACACGATGGCCTACTCTCAAGAAAAGCGGAACAGGATTTAACGTGTGTGCAAGATGTTCTGCGTGCGTTCGCACACGGGGCCTCGGTTTATAGTCTCATCCGAAAGACTTTAGGGGGGAGCTCCTCGAACGGGAATCGAACCCCGGTCGTCAAATTGCCAGCACAAGATTCTGACCACTAGGCTATCCTAGATGCTGGAAGGGGGGGGGGGGGGGGGGGGGGGCTAGGTGCTAGACCTAGACTCTGTTCTGAGTATGCAGGCCTAATAGTCTATGACAGAATGTATATAATAAATAATATTTGCTGTATATATATTTCTCCGTGAGTCAGATTCCAGTTCCGGAGAAATTGCTTGTCAAGCAGCACACGCGGCTGTTTTCATCATCTAATTGATATTTCCCGTACTTTCAGTTTAATGGTAATTATTGTCAATTTTGTAATCAACATGTAGAAAGCTTTCCAAGCAGTATGTGACAAAGCTATATAATTATGATAATAATACACTTTTTTTATGAGACGTGGTAAAATGGAAATTTAATGACGTCATATTATCTCCAAAAGGCGTTGTATAACATGTTAAAAGACAACATATTTCTCTGGGTGAAATTCAGGCTGCTCTCTCTCTCAACTTTTCTTTCATTAATGAAAATCTCTCTCTCTCTCTCTCTCTCTCTCTCTCTCTCTCTCTCTCTCTCTCTCATCTCTCTCTCTCTCTCTCTCTCTCTCTCTCTCTCCTCTCTCTCTCTCTCTCTCTCTCTCTCTCCTCTCCTCTCTCTCCTCCCCCTCCCCCCCCCTTTATTATAATATATATTATATATAGATATATATATATATAATATATATATATATATATATATATATATATATATATTATATATATATATATATATTATATATATGCCTACATAGATAACAGTGAGACTGTCTCTTCACGGAAGGAGGGAGCAATTTGACAACCCGGGTTTGATTCCGGTGGAGGAGATTTTTCTTCTGGAGTTAACATCAGTGCTGACTCCACTCTCCCCAAAAGTCCTTCGGATGAGACTCTAAAACCGAGGCCCCTTGTGCGAACGCACGCAGAACATCTTGCGCACACGTTAAATCCTGTTCCGCTTTTCGTAAGAGTAGGCCATCGTGTGCCGATGGGAACAGATGACATTTACTATAACTGCATTACACACGCACAAGAGTGCTTATTATATTCCATTATCCTCGATATAAAGAATAAACCAAATTCTCTCTCTCTTCTCTCTCTCTCTCTCTCTCTCTCTCTCTCTCTCTCTCTCTCTCTCTCTCTCTCTCTCTCTCTCTCTCCTCCCCCCCCCTACCCTTAACCTGACCATAAGTGCAGAGCTACCCAGTAGGTTAATTTTTTTTTTCTTGTCTGCAAGAGAAGGAAAAGACTTCCCACACTGCCCCCCCCCCCCCCCATTTCATATGTAAACCAGTACTGTCCATCCCCTCTCCCCTCTCCTCCCCTCCCCCCCATGTCAAACCTATACCATCCCTTCCTCCCCCTCTCCCCTCCTATATCCTTCCCTCTTTAGAAACCAATACCACCCCCCCTCCCCCCCCCCCCTCTCTCGCTCTGTTGGTTTCAGTTACCATATAATAGGCTAATAGTACCACTGAGGCGTCAGTGTCTAAAATAATCTTTTCCAGTAGTGACTGCAGACAGATAGGTACCAGCCACAGAAACCTTGCGTGTGTGTGCGCGCGCGCGCGCGTGCGTGTGTGTGTGTGTGCGCGCACGTGTATGCACGTGCGTGTACATGCGTGTGTGTGCGTATATGTATGTGTATGTACGTGCGTGTGTGTGTGTGTGTGCGCGCGCGCGTACGTGTATGCACGTGCGTGTACGTGTGTGTGAGTGGGCAGGTGGTGAAGTACAAGGCCTAGGCGAGTGGTAGTGATACGTTGGGGGGGGGGGAGAGATCATTATTTTTGCCTGATGTGGTTAAATGCGATGGAAGGTGGCAGGATGGTTAAGACCTTCGCCTGCCAATATGTAAACCGTGAGTTTCTGGGTTCTACCCAGCCTCGCCCTTTCTTCCCTGTTTGACGAAAAATCGAACTGAATGTCAAAGTCATTCGGATGAGAATAGAAACCGTGGCCCCGTGTGCGAACGCACTCATTAAAACCCCGATCCGCCTTTTGAAAGAACAGGCCATCATGTGCCGGTAGGAGCGGATGACAAAATTATTTAAAAAAAACAAACAAAACCCAGCAGCAACACGTGTCGTGTTTAGACACCATCCCTGGGGAAGAATCGGGGAGTTGGAGTCCCAGGGCGGCTCGGGGCTGTATATGGCAACGTTCTGGTGGCTCCTGCAACGGTACTGGAACCATTCGTATCTGTCATTGCCGTTCCAATGGATCATTCCAGTGGCATGGAGAGGGGGTAGGGTCTGCTGCATGGGTAACAGCTTGCCCTCCATACTTACCCAGGCTTTGCGCTCTAAAGACTAGAGCGCAACTCCATAGTCTTCCGAGACTGATGGGTGCCTTCTTCTTTTTTCTTCTGGTTAAATGCAGAACAATAAAAATTAAAATGCACTACTTATGTTGTTCCTTTGCATAAAGGGCATATAGTATTAGATATACTGTGCATTCTGTATCTTACATACCTAGTCTGAATTTAGCTATTATGAGAGAGTGTGTGTGTGTGTGTGTGTGCGCGCGCAACGCGTGTGTATGCGTGTGCACGCGCGCGCGCGCGTGTGTGTGTGTGTGCGCGCGCGCGCGAGCGTGCGTGTTGTCTGGGGTAGAGAGACAGAGAGGGAAAGAGATTAATTGATAATCTTTTTTTCCCAAGGGTGTAGGAATTAACATACATTTATCCCTGAAGTCAGAATGCAGCTACCTTAATTAAGAGAACGTTCATTCTGACACTGCTACTGCTGCAGGCTAGGCTAAACTGTAAACAGGCCCAGTACCCCTTGATCAAATTTAAGACAATGTGCTGAAGGTGGTTCATACTAGGCCTATATTATAATATTACCACTGACACACATAGGTCTAGCAGACTCCAACCCTAAAAAAAATACACCAACCCTCCCTGTCCAAAAACAACAACAAAAACCGTTCTGTTCCTCCGGCCTAGCCTAGATTTTATTAGAAGCATTGGTAATGAAACCCTGCAATGCGTGCTGTGCACGAGCTGAGAAGTATCAAAGACTGTAGGGCCTATGCCTAAGATACGCTGATGACGGGGCGGTTAGCGCGTGTGCTATAGCTGTACTGACTAAGAGCGCACTCAGAAATTGATCAAAAAATATTTGCAGATACCCCTCTGTCTGTCTGTCTGTCTGTCTCTGTCTCTGTCTCTCTCTGTGTCTGTCTGTCTGTCTGTCTGTCTGTCTGTCTGCTCTCTCTCTCTCTCTCTCTCTCTCTCTCTCTCTCTCTCTCTCTCTCTCTCTCTCTCTCTCTCTTCTCTCTCTCTCTCTCTCTCTCTCTCTCTGTGTGCTATCCTATAGACTTATTATGGAGAGGAGTGTTTTGGTTGTTATGTTGGATTCAAATTGAATTCTTACCATTTCAATTTAGAGGTGTGTTTTTATGTAGCTTTTTGTGTTTAACGGATTTTTATGTTAATTTTTACTTGTTTTCCCGCTTACAGGCGCGTCACACACACACACACACACACACACACACACACACACACACCACACACACACACACACACACACACACACACACACACACACACACACACTTTTGTTGAAATAATTAGATTCTATCAGTGTATCAAGTTAGGATGATGCGTTTTGTTGAATGTATCCGGTTTACTTCTTTTAAAATATTGGTTGAACTGCTGTTGGTGGTGATGCTGATATGTAGGGGTAGGGAGGGGGTTCTTAGCTTTATTCCCTGATCAGGGCAAGGGCCGGATGAAAAAAGTATGTAATGCTTACTCTGTAACCCTTGAAAAATAAAGATAATTCATTCTCTCTCTCTTCTCTCTCTCTTCTTCTCTCTCTCTCTCTCTCTCTCTCTCTCTCTCTCTCTCTCTTCTCTCCTCTCTCTCTCTTCTCTCTCTCTCTCTCTCTTTCTTGGTTGGTGGCTTCCCTTGCTTGGCTACCAGCAAGAAGGCATTTGAACAGTGAGTAAAATTTTTGTCTAATTTCGACCAGAAAGACCTCCAATATGCCAGTTACAGGTCTACCTTTGTATTTAGAAACGACACTCAACACGTTTCTACAAGAAATGTGTTTGACGTCTTTCAAAATAGACGGAAGAGAAAGTCAGACAGTTATTGTGCTTCGTCTGTCACCAACCCAGCAGCCTCCTGCCACGCAGAGACGAAGTGACAGTGTGGCTTTCCGAAGAAAATCTGTGTTGCAACTTGCCAGAGACAAATCCAGGGCCGAGGCACACAAGGTGGGTTTATTGAAGAAACAAGAAAAGTCTTCACCCCTTCTGATTTGTTTCTGCCAACACCCCCCATTTTATTTTACAGTACACAAAATGCCACTGCACTTGACACATTTACAGAAGACAGGCCAGCTGACACTCCACGCGGCACTGTTCAGTTTTCACGTGCAGCACGACCAGGCAGCTAGTCGCCTACAGATGTGTGTGGTGTGGATCCTATGTCGGTGACAGTGCCGCCTTGTGACTTGAACCTTGAAAACGAAAGTGACGATCCCGACACTGACAACGATGTTGAAAATGACAGCGGCTTCTTCACAGCAAACACAATACCATCTGTGACACTGACAAAGGAGGACTCTACTGTAAACGTGACCGAGGACGAACAATGGAAAAATACAGTGGACAGTGCACCTTCAAACAATGACTCAAGAATGGACAGCACTTTATTCACTGACGACATGAGGGCAATCATGGAAGCATTTCAAGAAGGAGCCAACAAGTTGAGTCATACCTTGTGGTCACAGATAAAAGACTTTGGCGAGGATAGACAGCTCTCTGACACACCCAGTGACCAGTCAACGCAAGGAATGGTACAGCCACATCGATAGTGACATTTTGTGACAATTCCTGTTGGATACCTCCGGCAGTGGAAATAGCGAGTAATACCAGCTCAAGCATTTTGTGTAACTGCATAAACTATACATTTCCCTGTTTCGGTTTCCATTTGCGAAGATAACTATTTGTACAATGTTCCATTTTGTTTGTGTACTTTTCGATTTCGGTCCCTACCCCCAAACTCCTATTGTAAATGGGTTGTAATAATCTCACACAATAAACCTTTTTGTCATTGTCATTGTCATTGTCTCTTTTCTTGGTTGCTAAGCTGTTTATTTTCATTATGTTCCTTTGTTTGCTCTTTATCTATTAACGCTTCTCTTTTCATCTATAATCAAAATCATTTTATTGTGACTTCTGATTTTCGTCTTCTGAATGAGTGCATTTTTATTAAATTTTTATATATAATGTTCTTATTCCTTTATGTTTTTTGGTACTGCATATAGTTTTACTGTTTAGTATCTTTTTATCTTGATGTTATCCCTGAAAAGGGCGGGGACTGGATGTAAAAAAGCACATGAGTGCTTATCTATTATCCTCGAATAAAAGAATTTGTCTTGTCTTGTCTTGTCTCTCTCTCTCTCTCTCCCTCCCTCCCTCTCTCTCTCTCTCTCTCTATCTATCTATTTATCTATCTATCAATCTATTCTATCTATCTATCTATCTATCTATCTATCTATCTATCTATCTATCTATCTATCTAACTATCTATCTATCTATCTATCTCAATCTCTCTATCTCTCCATCTCTTTATCTACACTTGCATGCAGGAAAAAGAGAAAAAAAAATGGATAGGCGCTGCACATGTGGCGACGCGCTCTCCCCGGGGAGACAGCCCGAATTTCACGCAGAGAAATCTGCCGTGACATAAAGTGGTACAAAAATACAAAATACAAAAAAAAACCCTTTTAACATGATTTTAACCCTATAAAATGTACTCTTTAAAGTAAAGAACTCTCTCTCTCTGTCTGTCTGTCTGTCTGTCTGTCTGTCTGTCTCTCTCTCTCTCTCTCTCTCTCTCTCTCCTCTCTCTCTCTCTCTCTCTCTCTCTCTCTCTCCTCTCTCTCTCTCTCTCTCCTCTCTCTCCCCTCCCCCTCTCTCTCTGTTCTCTCTCTCCTCCTCCCTCCCTCCCTCTCTCGTCTCTGTCTCTCTCTCCCTCCCTCTCTGTCTCTGTCTCTGTCTCTGTCTCTGTCTCTCTCCTCCTCTCTTCTCTCTTTCTCTCCTCTTCTCTCTCTCTCTCTCTCTCTCTCTCTCTCTCTCTCCCCCTCTCCTCTCTCTCCTCCCCTCTCTCTCTTCTCTCCTCCCTCCTCCTCTCTCTCCCTTCCTCTCTCTCTCTCCCTCTCTCCCTCTCTCTCCTCCCTCCCTCCCTCCGTCTCTCTCTCCCTCTCTCTCTCTCTCTCTCCCCCTCCCCCCCTCTCTCTCTCTCTCTGTCTCTCTCTCTCTCTCTCTCTGTCTCTCTCTCTCTCTCTCTCTCTCTCTCTCTCTCTCTCTCTTTTCTCTCTCTCTCTCTCTCTCTCTCTCTCTCTCTCTCTCTCTCTCTCCTTCGGATGAGACTTTAAACCGAGGCCCCGTGTGCGAACGCACGTAGAACATCTTGCGCACACGTTAAATCCTGTTCCGCTTTTCGTAAGAGTAGGCCATCGTGTGCCGGTGGGAACAGATGACATTTACAAAACTGCATGCACACGGGGACTGAATGAAAAAAAGCACGAGTGCTTATTCCATTATCCTATATAAAAGAATAAATCAAATCAAATCAAATCTCTCTCTCTTTTCTCTCTCTCTCTCTCTCTCTCTCTCTCTCTCTCTCTCTCTCTCTCTTTCTCTCTCTCTCTCTCTCTCTCTCTCTCTCTCTCTCTCTCTCTCTCTCTCTCTCTCTCTCTCTCTCTCTCTCTCTCTCTCTCTCTCTCTCAATCTATCTCTTTTTTTTTTAACAAATGATTTAACAGCTAGTCTTTAAAATCTACTCTTTAAAGTAAAGAACTCTCTCTCTCTCTCTCTCTCTCTCTCTCTCTTCTCTCTCTCTCTCTCTCTCTCTCTCTCTCTCTCTCTCTCTCTCTCTCTCTCTCTCTCTCTCTCTCTCTTTCCTTCATCAGGGCAAGGGCCCGATGAAAAAAAGTATGTAATGCTTACTCTGTAACCCTTGAAAAATAAAGATTATTCATTCATTCATTCATTCATTCATTCATTCATTCATTCATTCATTCATTCATTTCTCTCTCTCTCTCTCTCTCTCTCTCTCTCTCTCTCTCTCTCTCTCTCTCTCTCTCTCTCTCTCTCTCTCTCTCTCTCGCTCTCTCTCTCTTCCCTACATGATTGATTTACTCAACTACTCAATAACTTGTTATTAACTGTTATAAAGAGTCTGGTACATCAAACAATGAATTGTGGTTAAGCACACAGTACTGAAGGTCAGAGAGAGATGAATTTACCAGATATTCTCTGGTATTCATTTATACCTTCTCTTTTATTCATAAATAACATTATTGACAGTTTCCATTAATTTCTATGTCGTGAGTTAAATTTTTTTTTGACTTTTTGTGAATTTGTGTCCAAAATTTAGTGCAATTTATTAGTAATAGTAGTAGGCACCCATCAGTCTCGGAAGACTATGGAGTTGCTCTCTAGTTTTTAGAGCTCAAAGCCTGGGTAAGTAAGTATGGAGGGCAAGCTGTTACCCATGCAGCAGACCCCCCCCCCCCCCCCTCTCCACGGCACTGGAATGATCCATTGGAAAGGCAATGACCGATACAAATGGTTCCAGTACCGTCGCAGGAGCCACTAGAGCGTTGCCGTATACCTACAGCCCCGAGCTGCTCTGGGACTCCAACTCCCTGATTTTTCTTCAGGGATGGTGTCTAAACACGACACCTGTGTGCATGCTGGTTTGTTATAATTTTGTCATCCGTTCCTACCGGCACACGATGGCCTGCTCTTCCGAAAGGCGGAACGGGATTTTAACGTGTGCGCAAGATGTTCTGCGTGCAATCGCACACGGGGCCTCGGTTTCCAGTCTCATCCGAATGACTTTGACATTCAGTTCGATTTTTTCGTCAAACTGGGAAGAAAGGGCGAGGCTGGGTACGAACCCAGAAACTCACGGTTTACATATTGGCAGTCTTAACCATCCTGCCACCATCCTTCCTTTATTAGTAAACAGGTGTTTAAAACAGTAGTTACAACAGTCATCAGTGTATGTAGTGCCGGCTTTCCACGCGTCCATGCCTCTGACAGGCCAGCTGCCAGAGTGGTCGCGCTGAAACAGTGCGGACGGCTATCTCAGCGTAGAATCCGGTTCGATTCCGGTGGAGGTGATTTTTCCTCTGGAGTTATCATAAGTGCTGACTCTTCTCCCCCCAAAAGTCTTTGGATGAGACTAAAAACCGAGGCCCCGTGTGCGACCGCACGCAGAACATCTTGCGCACAAGTTAAATCCTGTTCCGCTTTTCGTAAGAGTAGGCCATCGTGTGCCGGTGGGAAAAGATGACAAGATGTACAAAACTCCATCCACATGGGGATTGGATGTAAAAAACACAACACATAATTGCTTGTTCCATTATCCTCGATA
Organism: Stramonita haemastoma; assembly: GCA_030674155.1. Lineage (NCBI taxonomy): Eukaryota > Metazoa > Mollusca > Gastropoda > Neogastropoda > Muricidae > Stramonita > Stramonita haemastoma. The sequence continues at coordinate 3,368,383 of CM060346.1, forward strand.
TAAAAGAATAAATAAATAAATAAATAAATAGCTTATACAGTCTCTGGTAGGCTAGTATAGAGCATGGAGAATGAAGACTGCTTCTAACCCATGTAGGCATTTTCTGTTAACGCACGCAGAACATCTTGCTCACACGTTAAATCCTATTCTGATTTTCGTAAGAGTAGGCCATCTTGTGCCCTGGGAACAGATGACAAGATTGACAAAACTGCATACCCTGTGGGATTGGATATAAAAGAAAAAAGAAACACATGAGTGCTTATTACATTATCCTCGATATAAAAGAATAACAAATAAGTAATAAATCTCACATTGCTCTACAGCTTTTTTGTTGGTTGTTTTTTTGTTATGTTTTGTTTTGAGTTTGTTTTTGTTTGGTTTTTTTTCTGCTTTTTTTTTTTTTTTTTTTTTGGGGGGGGGGGTTTAGCATACCCAAAATCTGGCCATTGGTTTACCTGGGGGAGGAAAAAAACATTCTTTTTTTTCATCTGGCCCTTGGTCTGAGCAGGGACAATCATCATTAATCAAAACCAATAACTTCAAGTAAACTGAGAGAAAGAGGAGAGACAGAGACAGAGACATAGAGACAGAGACAGAGACACAGAGAGACACAGAGGAGAGAGACAGAGAGAGAAAACAAAAACAGGAGAAAACTATTATTACCTAAGCTGGATATGCAAAATAAAACAAACCAATGAAATGCCAAACATAAACAACCAGAAATGAAAGAAAATTAGAATGTAGATGGTGGCGTTCTCCCTCTGCCAAACCCCTGTGTTTGGCGTCGTCCATTAATGACCACGGGAGGAACCTGAGGAACTGCTGAGTTTGACTCCTGCATAGTATAGGCCTGCCGGTTCGGCTGGAGTGTGCCCATAGATAGAGAGCCTACTGATAGCAATTTGACCACCCGAGTTCGATTCCCGGTCGAGGGGGATTTTTCTCCTGGAGTTAACATCAGTGCTGACTCCACTCTCCCCAAAGTCTTTCGGATGAGACTGTAAACCGAGGCCCCGTGTGCGAACGCACGCAGAACATCTTGCTAAGCACACGTTAAATCCTGTTCCGCTGTTCGTAAGAGTAGGCCATCGTGTGCCGGTGGGAACAGATGACAATATTTTCACAACTGCATACACACAGGGACTGGATGGAAAAAAAAACATGTGAATGCTTATCCCATTATCCTCGATATAAAGAGTAAATAAGTAAATAAATAAATAAATAAATAAATAAGGGTCCTGTCTCTTCTGGTTGCTTGCGGACTTCTTTCCCCAGCTAGCGGTTTCTTCCTTGTATGTTGTTCGACAGGATAGCTCAGTGGTCAGAGCGCTCGCTTTCTGTTCGGCCAAGGTTTTAAGCAGCGTGGTTGCCAATTGGATGGGTGACCGTTTGCGCGCCTTGGCTTCAAGTTCAGTTCCCCCGAGTTCACCCAGCTGTCAATGGGTACCTGCCCTTTTTAGGATCAGGGAAGGTAAAGCAGCGAGGGAGAGGAGATGGGCGCCGCCCTCAACATGCTGGCCTCTAGAGAAGCTGAGGTCTCTGACGCCTCGCTCCCCTGCAACGACCACACAGGTTATGGGACACATTTACCTTTACCTTATGTTGTTGATGGACTGACTAGGCTATGAATGTTGAATGTACAGACTGTCTTCACACAACACTTTGTCCACACTGTAGAAAGCCTTTGGTGGTCTAGGTGGTAACGTGCCTTGCCTAGAAAGCAAAAAGTCCGGGTTGAATCCCGTTTGGGCCCAAAACTTTTTCCCCCATCCATTACACCCTGAGTGGTGGTCTGGGCGCTAGTCTTTCGGATGAGACAATAAACCGAGGTCCCGTGTGTTACACATCACTATTTAGCGCACGTAAAAGAACCCACGGCAACAAAGGGGTTGACCCTGGCAAAATTCTGTAGAAAAAAGCCACTCTGATAAGGAAACAAATACAGTTGCATGCAGAAGAAAGAAAAAAAAATTGGATAGGCGCTGCACTTGTGGCAATGCGCTCTCCCCCAGGGAGAGCAGCCCGAATTTCACGCAGAGAAATCTGCCGTGACATAAAGTGGTATAAATACAAAATACAAAAAAAATATACTGTCAGCCCGCAGCAGGGAGCCGAGAAGAGGCTGCAGCTTGTTTCTCCTGCTTCTTACTTCGGGAGGAAAGTCTTTTTCGACATTTTAAACAGTTGCCAGTTTGAGTTTTCTTGCAGTGTTCAAGACCAGTTCTTTGTGTGTGTGTGTGTGTGTGTGTGTGTGTGTGAACTAAAATTTGACCAAAATTGCCCTACCCACGCTAAACGCACCTTCTATGAACCATGTTTTCGGCTATCTTTAAATCGGCTCTAGTTATGTGACAACTGCTCAGAAACTGCAGGAGGAATGCTGAAGAAGCGATTCTACCATCCACCCCGATTTTCTGCAGCTTCCAGTCTTATATATTTATTTATTTATTCTTTTATATCGAAGATAATGGGATAAGCACTCATGTGCTTTTTTTTTATACATCCAGTCCCCGTGTGTATGCAGTTGTGTAAATATTGTCATCTGTTCCCACTGGCACACGATGGCCTACTCTTACGAAAAGCGGAACAGGATTTAACGTGCGCAAGATATTCTGCGTGCGTTCTCACACGGTTTATAGTCTCATCCAAAGGACCTTGGGGAGAGTGGAGTCTGCACTGATGTTAACTCCAGGAGAAAAATCTGGACCGGGAATCGAACCCGGTCGTCAAATTGCGAGGGCAATATTCTGACCACTAGGCTATCCCGTCCCCCCAGGATGATAGTGTGGTGTGTCCTGTGATGCCTGAAGTGGGGGATTACTTTTGCCATTTCTTCCACAGTAGCATCAGTCAGTCCATCTTCTCTGTTTGTTTGTGGAGGGGACAGTGTTGTTGACTATTGCTTGTCAACTTGCAGTTCAGCGGAATTTTTTTATTTTATTTTATTTTATACCACTTTATGTCACAGCAGATTTCTCTGCGTGAAATTCGGGCTGCTCTCCCCGGGGAGAGCGCGTCACCACAAGTGCAGCGCCTACCCATTATATATATTTTTTTTCTCAGGGATGGTGTCTATACACGACACTTGTGTGCATGCTGGTTTTTTTTAATTTATTTTTTTATTTTGTCATCCCTCATACCGCCACACAATGGCCTGCTCTTCCGAAAGGCGGAACGGGGTTTTAACGTGTGTGCAAGATGTTCTGCGTGCGTTCACACACGGGGCCTCAGTTTATAATCTCGTCCGAACGACTTTGACGAACAGTTCGATTATTTATGTCGTCAACTTCGGTTTATTGGAAAGTATAAAGGATCTGTACATTGGTACAAGAGTTGAATCATTGCACATGCCCCTTAGCCTACATTTGTGCTTCAGACAGAAAGAGAACAATGCAATATAAAACAACAACAACAACCAGGTAGAAAACTTATTTGGAATGAAGATGAGAAGGAGAATTTTTATATCTATTTCACATCAGATTTCCATGACTATATAAACGAAGCAATTCAGATGATCGATTACATGTTGACAGAGCAGAGTGCTGCACTTGTTTAATGATAATCTAAATAACGCTGCACAGAGTATGTTTAGGAAGGTTGGGGGCAACAGCAGAGCTTATACTTATTTTTTATTCTTTTATATCAAGGATAATGGGATAAGCACTCATGTCCTTTTTTCATCCTGTCCCCGTGTGTATGCAGTTGTGTAAATATTGTCATCTGTTCTCACCATCACACAATGGCCACACTCTTACGAAAAGCGGAACAGGATTTAACGTGTGTGCAAGATGTTGTGGGTGCGTTACAGTCTCATCCAAAGACTTTTGGGGAGAGTGGAGTCAGCACTGACGTTAACTCCAGTGGAAAAATCCCCTCCAACGGAGAACTCGGTCGACACTTTGCCAGCGCATGTTCTGACCACTAGGCTATAGTATCCTGTCCCCCCTGTATTCTCAGAAATCCAGGAGGTATGATCAGGAATGTCTACAAAAGAAAAGACTTGCTCACAAGAAAGTACAAAAGAATTAAAAAGGGTGAAGACAAAGCACACTATATCATACCCAGGAAAGAATATAAAGCCACAATTAGACAGAAGTCTCATTGGAGGAGACTATAAACCGAGTCCGTGCAACGCAAGCAGAACATCTTGTGCACAAGTTAAAACCCCCTTCCGCCTTTTGGAGAGCATGCCATTGTGTGCCAGTAGGAGCGGGAATGACAAATATGATTTTTTTTTTTTTAATCCAGCACGCACACATGTGTATATAGACACCATACCTGAGGAAAAAACGGGGAGTTGAGTCCCCAGGGCGGCTCGGGATATATATATATATATATATATATATATATATATATATATATATATATATATATATATATATATATATATATATATACAGTAAACACAGGTAAAACACATAACACATAGCAAAGTAAAACAACCAGCATATATGGTTCCCCAATATTTCCCTTTGCCTTCCTCAGGGGGTGTTTATTGCCATGAGGTGATGGTATGACATCAATTTTGATTAACGTCATTGTGAAACTTTGTTTTGATATTTTTACAAACTTACCAGCTGCCATGGTGCAGCGGTTAGCGTCTTGGATTCGGACTGGAAGGTCGTGGTTTGAATCCCATTAGTCACAGGATTTTTCGGCTTGGTCGGCTCCTATCCAGAGTGAGTGTGCTGTGGGCTCAATGGGGAGACTGGGACCACACAGTCGAGCTTCATCCACTTCACAGATGCGAATTTGAGAGTGTTGCACAAATTACCTGACCACACTGCAGTTGTCTGTATCTCTCCGGCAGGTTGACGGGTTTGATATTAGTATGATAGTTAGCGTAGAGTACAACCCTGTCAAGTAGTCTCAAAGCACATGCACCTCCACAGCAGCATCATTACATCATCCTTGTTCTCATCGATCATCATGCAATGAAAAAAATTGCCTCTGATTCCGTGGGCCCGGTTGTTCTGGTTGCTCTGGTCTCACGGTGACCTCAGATTCGGTTTCCCATACACTTCTGTGCCCGTGGTGAGTTTGTGTCAAAGCCTTTGGGGTTGGAGGTTCGCGGGAGACGGTCGTGGAGGGACGTTGTGGTGGTTGCCAACCTCAGGTGGGTGACTCACTCAGTCTGGCTCCGCGACTGAGCTAGTACTGTCGTTAGCAGGGGGCTTAGTAGGTGGCGTCCTGGGTATGTTAGCTCAGGACAGGCACCACTGAACACCACCAAAGTGACCCAGCAGAAGTGCAGGGTCCCTCTGGCTGGTGGCCCCGCGACGGCCTAATATCGATGAGCTTACTGTGGAGTTCCAACCCTGGAGATGAGACATGACAAGCCTGGGCATGGCCGTGGCAGGAAAGTTGAAGCGAGCGGTGTGGGAGCGGGGGACAGGCGCTTCACGAAGATGATGCAGCAAAAAAAAAAAAAGATCGAAATCCTCCTTGAATCGAAAAGTGGAGATCCTTAATTGTGGGCAAAGAACGGTTGTGCAAAATCTCCCCACGGGTGGGCCTGGAGCTCTACGAGGGGAATAAAAAAAACAACAAAAACACCAACTTTGTCGTAAACGTCATACTGAGACATCAGACACACACAGCAAGAGAGAGAGCTAGAGAGAGCCTAGAGAGAGAAAAAGAGAGAGAGAGAGAGAGAGAGAAGAGAGAAGAGAGAGAGAGAGAGAGAGAGAGAGAGAGAGAGAGAGAGAGAGAGAGAGAGCTTACATTGAACAATTAAGGTCATAAAGTCAAGTTCACACACAGACACACACACACTGACATACGCGCACACGATCACACACACATATCACAATTACACACACATGCAACACCAGACACACAGAACACACAACACCGCAGCACACACATCACCATCCACACCACACACATACGCCTACACACACACACACACACACACACACACACCACTATATACAACAATCATACACTCAACATCACAAATGATATATGACTATCTATCTAATCTATCTATCTATCTCATCTACTATCACATATCTATCTACTATCTATCTACACACATCAATTATACATATAGAGATATAGATATATAAGATATATATATAAAGACATAAATATATATATATATATATTATATATATATATATAATATAGATATAGATATATAATATATATATATATAATATATATATATATATCATCATTATAAATGTTACCATTACCGCTGAATAAATGTTTATATATTATGGGTTGGCGCTGCACTTGTGGCGACGCGCTCTCCTCGGGGAGAGCAAACGAATTCCACACCGGAGAAAATAATCTTCTGTGACATAAAGTGGTATAAATAGAAAAAAAAAAGCAGCAGCAAGACTATAGAAAGAGTAGGGGGGGATAGCTCAGTGGTCAGAGCGCTGGCTTTCCCCAAGTCAAGTTAAAGCAGTGTCAGCTGGTTAGGCCACCAGTTGCATGTGTGACCGTTTGGGCCCTTGGCTTCAGTACAGTTCCCCCAGTTCACCCAGCTGTAAGTGGATACTTGCCCTCTTTAGGGTCAGGGAAGGTTAAGCAGCGAGGGAGAGGAGATGGGCGCTGCCCTCAACATGCTGGCCCCTAGAGAAGCTGAGGTGTCTGATGCCTCACTCCCCTACGAGCGGCCTAGGTTATGGGAGACCTTTACCTTTCCAGTCGAAGAACTTGTAGACGCCTCTTAAAGTCCAAAGCCCTTTTGATGAATCACGGGCAGAAATACCACACTGCAGAATTTTGCACCGCACTGCACGCACACAGAACTTTTACAGCACACCGCAGAATTTTACAATTTTACACCACTCACAGAATTTTATACCACTCGGCAGAATTTTACACCAGCCACATGAGAATTTTACACCCACCGCCAGACTTTTACACCACAGCACACTGCAGAATTTTACACCCACTATATGCAGATTTTTACACACACACTGCAGAATTTTACACCACACTAACGCAAAATTTTACACCACACCACACCGCAGAATTTTACACCACACCACAGAATTTTACACCACACCACACGCGATTACACCACCGCAGAATTTTACACCACACCCATGCAGAATTTTACACCACACCACCGCAGAATTTTACACCATCGCAGAATTTTACACCACACCATCGCAGAATTTTATACCACACCACCGCAGAATTTTACACCACACCGCAGAATTTTTACACCACACCGCAGAATTTTACACCACACCACAGATTTTACACCACACTGCAGAATTTTACACCACACAAACTGCAGAAGACTGGTGCAGGCAGGGAGCACTGATATTATAACAAACACTCTGCTCCCCCTCCCCTTACATTACTGGTTGTTATTGTTGTTGTTGAAGGATTTGAATACTACAAGCCCTTTGAGTTGTTTTGCTTCAAATGATTCAGTGATACGACATTATTATTAATTATTATTATTATTATTATTATTATTATTATTATTATATTATTATATTATTATTATTATTATTATTATTATTATTATTATTATTATTATTTATTATTATTATTATATATTATTACACTGGTGTTGACGAAAAATTCGAACTGAATGTCAAAGGCATTGGATGAGACTATAGGCTAAACCAAGGCCCATGTGCGAAGCAGAACATCTTGGGCACACGTCAAAAACCCGTTCTGCCTTTCGGAAGAGCAGGCCATCGTGTGCCGGTAGGAGCGGATGACAAAATTATTTTTTAAAAAAAACAAACCCAGCATGCACACAAGTATCGTGTTTAGACACCATCCCTGAGGAAAAATCGGGGAGTTGGAGTCCCAAGCGGGTCTGGGCTGTAGGCCTATATGGCAACGATCTGGAGATTCGAAACATCTCCACTTTGCAGAAATATAATTCGTGTGATTATAGGCTGTAGCTACCATTGCGAGATTCCGCACATTTGAACGTCTGCTATGCCAGGCCTACTCTAGGCTGTTGCCTGTTGGACTGCTGTGCATGTATCAGAATAATTAAGCCTTTAACAAACACCAAGTACCCTTTTCTGTCAATGCTTCCCATAGGTCAGAATTGACGAACCATTGTTTTTCATTTAGGCAAGGCCTACCCCTCAAAGAATTTTAAACAAGATGGCGAAACAACATGTGAGTTTGTTGATTAAGATGGAAAAGAATTCATGAGCCAAAAACAACTGTGACATTAACAGAGTAGGGCCACTCCTTTAAGAATAAGTGATTTGCTTTCTGCATCCTTGACTGGTTAAAATTAAGGTAGGTTAGGACAGTTGTGATGATTTTTAGTTTTTAAAAAAATGATGAGGCCTGTTTATTAGGTGCCAGCTCCCATATAGGAAGGTATCGAATTTTGATTGGGGCCCCAGTGTCCCTTTAAATAAAAGAAAAAAATATCCAGGAATTTAGCTCCTCCAAGTTTATCCTATTTGAAGTTACTTTATTCTTATTCAAAAATAAAATGTCAAAAAAAGTTTTCTCACTAAATTTGTTAAAAGGAACTCATGCACCCCCCCCCCCTTACCCCTCAACTAATGACAATTATATACAGCTATCTTGAAATGTTTAGACCAATATCAAAGGTAGCCATCTTGTCTTTGGGATTATGATTCGTATCAATATGCCAGTCAGTATTGTAATTGCCATTGATAGGATAATTGAAGTGTTTTTTACTTGACTGGTGGTTAATTAAAGGTGTTTATTTGAATCTTCAGATATTTTATTCTGTGTAATTGTCAGTTGATGTTTCGAATCTCCACTTTGCAGAAATATCATTTCATGTGGATTAGGCTATAGGCAGTACCATTGCGAGATTCCGGCACATTTCAATGTCTGCTCTAGCCTATTGCCTGTTGCTGTGCATGTTACCTCAGAATAATTACTAAAATTAGCCTAGGACCCTAACAATCACCTAGTTTTCTGTCAATGCTTCTGATTGGCCGGTTCTGACCAACCATTGTTTTTCATTTAGGCTAGGCTTACCGGAAAAGAAATACAAGATGGCGAACAACATGTGAGTTTGTTGATGAAAAGGATAACAATTCATGTTCTGAAAAAGCAACTGTGACATTAACAGAGTAGGGTCAGAGTTGTAATGTGGCTTTTAGGAAGGATTTTTCCTTTGTCACTCGATTAAAAATAAGTGATTTGCTTCCTGCATCGTTCACTGGTTAAAATTAAGGTAGGTGAGGACAGTTGTGATGATTTTTATTATTCTTTTAAAACATGATGAGGCCTGTTTATTAGGTGCCAGCTCCCATATAGGAAGGTATCGAGTTTTGATGGGGTCCAGTTGTATAGAGATCAGAAGACAAAACTAAAAATGCGGCGAAAATTAATATCTCTTTGAGTTTGTACAGATAGATCTCAGTAAGGTGGCTGGAGGAAGGGAGACAATCACTTTTTTCACTTCAAGGGCACTCCGCCGAGTGTCTCCCTTTAAATAAAAATAAAATCCAGGAATTTAGCTCCTCCAAGTTTATCCTATTAATTTTTTTTTAAGTTATTTTATTCTTGTTTTAAAAATGAAATGTCAAAAAAAGTTTTCTCACTAAATTTGTTAAAAGGAACTCGTGCAACCTCCCTCCCCCCCCTTCAAACTAATGACAGTGACATACTGCTCTCTCTCTCTCTCTCTCTCTCTCTCTCTCTCTCTCTCTCTCTCTCTCTCTCTCTCTCCCCTCTCTCTCTCTGTTTGTGTGAGCAATCATGCATGCGTCTTTTTCTTTCTTTAGTTTTTGTTGTTTGCTTTTCTGTGTGAATATGAGGGGTTTGGGGGTGATTTTACTATTATGCTGTATCTGTATTGGATATATTTTTATTATTATATTGTGTATCCTAGAGCGGGGACTAGATGTGAAAAAGCACATTGGTGCTTATTCATTATCCTTGAAATTAAAAAAAAAGATTCGATCTCTCTCTCATCAAGCAGATTAGTTGTTTGTTGTAGTTTTTTTTTAAGTTCTGTTCTATAATTAAACTTGTATCTAAAGTATATATTTTCTCTTATAGCATGTACTGATGTAGACAACATCAAGACCGGACCGCCCAACCCCTGCAACACCTCCTACTAGCCACAGAGGATCGTGAA
>CM060346.1:3378551-3393551 GCA_030674155.1 Stramonita haemastoma
ACACACACACAAACACACAAAGACACACACACACAGACACACACACAAACATAAATACACAAATGTACGCGCACACACACATACACACATACACACACACGCACACACACACACACATGGTCACACACAAACATACACACACACACATACGTGGGGGACAGGATAGCCTAGTGATCAGAACATTGCGCTCGCAATTTGACGACCCTCCACTCTCCCCAAAAGTCCTTCGGAAGAGACCATAAACCGAGAACCTGTGTGCGAATGTACGCAGAACACCTTGCGCACACATTAAATCATGTTCCGCTTTTCGTGAGAAGGCCATTGTATGCAGGTGGAAACAGATGACAAGATTTACACAACTGCATACACATGGGGACTGGATGTAAAAAAGTACACGAGTGTTTATTCCATTATCCTGGATAGAAAAAAATATATAATATATAAAAACACACACACACACACACACAAACACACACACACACAAACACACACACAAACACACACACATGATGGGAAGGGATAGCCTGGCTGGTTTAATTGTAATTTTTATATTCTTTTATTGGTTAGAGCAATGTGCAATGTGCTCGTGGCCCAGGTTTGAATCCCATTCAAAGAGATATCTGCTCCTGGAGTTAACATCAGTTCCAACTCAACTCCCCCCCAAGTCCTTCTGATGAGACTGTAAACCAAGGTCCCATGCGCGAACACGCAGAGTACACTTTGCGCACATTTTAAAACCTGTTCCGATTTTCGGATGAAATGTGCCACTGTGCGCTGGTGGGAACGGATGACAAAAATTTATGAAACTGCATACACACAGAAACCGGATGTAAACAAGCTCAGGAGTGTTTATTCCAATATCTTCAAAAGAAAAGAATTTCACACACAGACACACACAAAACCGCACACCAGGAGAGACAGGCAGAAGTTTCAACTGACCCCAAATCACACATACCTTGCCACATGCTGTACTGGCCTGGTGGCACAGCAGTGACTTACACTTACAGTGCAGGCAGTGTCATTGACTGTAATTGAGCTGCTCACTCTGCCGCTGTCTGTCTGTCTGTCCATCCTGCAAACACACCAACCTGAGTCACTGACATTTTCAGGGTGAAAAGGATAGTCTTTAGTTTTTTTTATTTTATACCACTTTATGTCACAGCAGATTTCTCTGCTTGAAATTTGGGCTGCTCTCCCCGGGGAGAGTGCGTCGCCACATGTGGAGTACCTATCCTTTTTTTTTTCTCAGGGATGGTGCCTGTGTGCAAGCTGTTTTTTTTTGTTTTTTATTTTGTCATCTGCTCCTACCGTCACACAATGGCCTGCTCTTCTAAAAGGCAGAACGGGATTTTAACCTGTGTGCAAAATGATCTGCATGCGTTCGCACGTGGAGCCTTGGTTTATAGTCTCATCCAAAGTCTGATGTCTGGATCAGGTGATGACAATGTGTTTCTTTGTCAAGGCAGTTATTCAATACTTTATGTTTGTTGGTAATAACAGTTTTTCCTGAGATAAATTCTTTATAAAAAGAATAAACAAACACACCAACCTGCGTCACTGACATCTTCAGGGTGAAAAGGACAGTCTGATGTCTTGATCAGGTGATGACAATGCGTTTCTTTGTCTGTGAACAGAAGACTGTATATGAGACTGTGTGTATAACAAAAGGCAGTTGTTCAATACTTTGTTTGTCGTAATAACAGTTTTTCCTGAGAAAGAGAGAGAGAGAGAGAGAGAGAGAGAGAGAGAGAGAGAGAGAGAGAGAGAGAGAGAGAGAGAGAGATTTTTCTTTATATTTATTTTATTCTTTTATATCGAAGATAATGGAATAAGCACTCTTGTACTTTTTTACGTCCCGTCCCCATGTGCATGCAGTTTTGTAAATGTCATCTGTTCCCACCGGCACACAATGGCCTACTCTACGAAGAGCAGAACAGAATTTAACATGTGCACAAGACGTTCTGCGTGCTTTCACACATGGGCGTCAGTTTAAAGTCTCATCCGAAAGACTTTTGGGGAGAGTGGAGTCAGCACGGATGGTAACTCCAGGAGAAAAATCTCCTCGACCAGAATCAAACCCGGGTCGTCAAATTGCCAGCGCAATGTTCTGACCACAAGGCTATCCTGTTCCACTTTTCATAAGAGTAGGCCATTGTGTGCCGGTGGGAACAGATGACAATATTTACACAACTGCATACACATGGGGACTGGATGAAAAAAAAAAACATGAGTGCTTATCCCATTATCCTTGATATAAAAGAATAAAATAAACACACACACACACACACACACACACACACACACCACACAACACACAGAAACACACACACACACACACACACACACACACACACACACACACACACACACACAGAAACAACAAATGGTGAGGATAAACAAAAAAATCATCAAAACAATTGAAAGCACTGAAAGCCCTTTACCACACCACCATCACTTAAGTCTGGCCAACCCTATAAATCCTAACAGGGTAACAACTTTGTAAAGGGGAAGAAGAAACTTCAGCCAATATTCATCACTATGGCAAAAGACCTGTTGCAATAGCAAACTGACTCTCACTCAATCCTTGTGGCCCCGCTGAGGGGGGGGGGGGGGGGGGCATAAGGAACAAACGGACAAGGGACCTCCAGGCAGTCCTATCTTGGGCGAGCCACCGCAACTCATTCCAGGTCTTTCCCATCATCTTCATTTCCTCCTCCTCCACAGTCCTTCTCCAGGTCCTGAGGGGTCGGCCTCTGTTTCGCTTCCCAGGAGGTGCCCAGGACAAGGTCTCCAGAGGGTGTCTGCCTTTCTTCATGTGCAATAGCAAACTACAAAGGAACAAATATCAAAGATTCTAAAGAAAAGGAAATTATGCGTGCCACACACACACATACACACATGTAAACACACACACACACACACACACACATGTACACACACACACATGTACACACACACACATCCACACATGCATACACATGTGTTTAAATACTGACAGTTTAAATGATTTTAAACCTCAGTTGTGAAAAGGTCTTGAAAGTATACACAGACAGATCTGTCTTAGAATCAGGCATGTGCGGGGCTGCATTTGTTATACCGACTTAAAAGTAAAAAGATCTTTTTGTATTGGAATTTTTTTTTTCAATATTCACATCTGAATAGTTCGTAATTTAGCTAAATTATCTTTCAAATATTTCTCTTGCGATTTACAATGTCATTTTCTGTGTTTCAAAATGAGTTCTACTTGCTCTAAAATATTGGGACTCTAAACTGAGAAATTATGTTATTTTTTAAATCAAAGTTTCTTGTGCATTCTCTTGTTTCTAAAGGTATTGGGATAAATTTTTGCTGGGCACCATCACATTGCGGTGTTTACTGGAGCGAATTGGCAGATTTTCTGGCAAAACGCGGTGCTTCAGAATGTACAAGTGACATAGTGATTAAAAGTATAGGTCTACGTTTATCTCCATTTGAAATTATTTCAATTCTTGCTAACTCTATGTACATATTCAGCTTTTTAGACTTCACTTAAATCTTTTGTGTTGCTTACAAAATACAGAAATCATAATTCATAAACTACGTCTAAATGCTTGGAAAACTAACTATTCAAAAAATGTTTTCTGTATCTGTTCTGCTATTATATCAGCCCATCATATACTGTTTGATTGTCCTGTGCTCATTGCCTCAAATAAAAGCAAAGGGATAGATCTAAGCAAAAAATATGGAAATATCCAAAGCGTTCTGTATGATTCTGAGTCGCATGTCCTAGTATCAGTTGCAGAAAGTATTTGCCAGTAACCAGAAGGACAGTTACTGTAAATGAAATTTTATAAACTTATCATCATCCACTACATTCTTCATCCTTTCACCTTTCGCCTTTTCAGTACATTCTTAATGTGAATGTACCATTGTCTAAGTCACCTTGTAGTGAATGGACATTAAACAAATAAGAAGAACAACACATAATTATGTGTGCACATCAATTGCCTACATTAATACACTCACTCAGTCCCATATCCCAAAGGACGTGAGAGAAGACGCAACAGAGATCTCTTTCCATGCTTCACAATCTTCTGTGGCTAGTAGGTGTTGTAGGGGTAGGGCGGTCCAGTCTTTGATGTTGTTGACATAAGTACATGCTATAAGAGAAAGAATATACTTTAGGTACAAGTTTAATTATAGAACAGAACTTAAAAAACAAACAAACAAACAACTAATCTGCCTGATGAGAGAGATAGATCAATTTTTTAAAATTTATTTCAAGGTTAATGAATAAGCACCAATGTGCTTTTTCTTTACATCTAGTCCCCCCCTAAGGTACACATTTTAATGATAAAATAAATCCAATACAGACGCATCATAATAGTAAAATCAGCCCAAAACCCATATATGCGTAAAACAAACAACAACAAAACTAAAGAAAGAAAAAAAAACAGCAACTAAAAAAAAAAAAAACCCCAAAAAACCCAACAAAAGCCCAAAGGAGATTAAAAGCAGAAGCTGAAGTTTTCTTTTTCATTATACCAGTATGCATGCATGATCACTCACATAAACAGAGAGAGAGAGAGAGAGAAGAGAGAGAGAGAGAGAGAGAGAGAGAGAGAGAGAGAGAGAGAGAGAGAGAGAGAGAAGCAGTATATAACTGTCATTAGTTTGAGGGGGGGGGGGGGTGCATGAGTTCCTTTTAACAAATTTAGTGAGAAAACTTTTTTTGACATTTTATTTTAGAATAAGAATCAAGTAACTTCAAATGGGATAAACTTGTCAGAGCTAAATTCCAGGATTTTTTATCTAAAGGGAGACACATGGCCAAGTGCCCTTGAGGTGAAAAAAAAGTGATTGTCTCCCTTCCTCCAGCCACCTTACAGTGATCTGTACAAACTCAAGGAGATGATATTAATTTTAGCTGCATTTTTATTTTTATATTCTGATCTCTATACAACTGCACCCCATCAAAATTCGATACCTTCCTATATGGGAGCTGGCACCTAATAAACAGGCCTAATCATTAACAAAATAATAAAAATCATCACAACTGTCCTAACTGACCTTAATTTTAACCAGTAAACATGCAGAGAGCAAATCACTTATTTTCAATGGAGTGACAAAGGAAAAATCCTTGGTAAAGCCACATTAAAACTCTTACCCTATTCTGTTAAAGTCACAGTTGTTTTTTGCTCATGAATTGTTTTCCGTTTTATCAACAAACTCACATGTTGTTCGCCATCTTGTTTTTCTTTTCGTGGTAAGCCTAGCCTAAATGAAAAACAATGGTTGGTTGGAAGCGGCCAATCAGAAGCATTGACAGAAAACTTGGTGATTGTTAGGGGCCTGGGCTAATTTTAGTAACTATTCTGAGGTAACATGCACAGCAACAGGCAATAGGCCAGAGCAGACGTTCAAATGTGCCGGAATCTCGCAATGGTACAACCTATAACCTAATCCACACGAAATGATATTTCTGCAAAGTGGAGATTCAAAACATCAACTGACAATTACACAGAATAAAATATCTGAAGATTCAAATAAACACCTTTAAAATTTAACCCCATTCAAGTCAAAAACACTCATTATCCTATCAACCGCAATTACAATACTGACAGGCATATTGATACCAATCATAATAGCCAAAGACAATGTAGCTACAGTTCATATTGGTCTTAACATTCCAAGAGAAGCCTAGCCCAACTTCAAATAAAATCATCACACACACACACGCGAGCGTGCTCGCTTGAGCAGGGCGGCTTGTATGCGTGTGTGCATGCATGTGTTTACTGTGATTGTGTGCACGCACACACACGCACTCAGGTGCGTGCCTGTATATGGCTCTGTAAATGTGTGTAGCCTACTGTGGGTGAGGGTTTGGGCGCTGGTGTGTTTGTTTCTGCATAGCCTGTGAATGTGGTTTCTTTGGAGTCAAACCTGTATTGATGTTGTTATTGACTAGAACTGGAAGCTCGAGAAAATGATGTTAATTATGATATTAAAAAATAATGATAATAATAATGAATAATATGATGATGATGATGATGATGATATAATAATAATAATAATAATAATAATAATAATAATAATATAATAATAATAATAATAATAATAATATATATAATAAATAATAATAATAAATAATAATATTATTATTATTATTATTATTATTATTATATTATTATTATATTATTATTATTATTATTATTATAATAGTACAGTAGTAGCAGTAGTTGTAGTAGCCGTAGTAGTAGTAGTGGTGGTGGTGGTAGTATAGTAGTAGTAGTAGTAGTAGTAGTAGTAGTAGTAGTAGTATAGTAGTAGTAGTAGGCACCCATCAGTCTGGAAGACTATGGAGATGGGCTGTAGTCTATAGAGGCAAAGCCTGGGTAAGAAAGTATGGAGGGCAAACTGTTACCCATGCAGCAGACCCCCCCCCCCCCCCCCCTTCTCCACGCAAATGGAATGATCCATTGGAAAGGCAATGACATACTTACGAATGGTTCCAGTACCGTTGCAGGAGCCACCAGATCGTTGCCATATAGGCCTACAGCCCCGAGCCGCCTTGGGACTCCATTTCCCCGATTTTTCCTCAGGGATGGTGTCTAAACACGATACCTGTGTGCATGCTGGGTTTGTTTGTTT
This sequence comes from Stramonita haemastoma, assembly GCA_030674155.1. Taxonomy (NCBI): domain Eukaryota; kingdom Metazoa; phylum Mollusca; class Gastropoda; order Neogastropoda; family Muricidae; genus Stramonita; species Stramonita haemastoma. Next base: position 3,385,182 of record CM060346.1, read on the forward strand.
TTTAAAAAATAATTTTGTCATCCCTCCTACCAGCACAGATGGCCTGCTCTTCCGAAAGGCAGAACGGGGTTTTTGACGTGTGCCCAAGATGTTCTGCTTCGCACATGGGCCTTGGTCTAGCCTATAGTCTCATCCAAATGCCTTTGACATTCAGTTCGAATTTTTCGTCAGACACCAGTGTAATAATGATAATAATAATAATAATAATAATAATAATAATAATAATAATAATAATAATAATAATAATAATAATAATAATAATAATAATGTCAGTATCACTGAATCTTATGAAGCAAACAACTCAAAGGGCTTGTAGTATTCAAATCCTTCACAACAACAACAACAATAACAACCAGTAATGTAAGGGGAGGGGGAGCAGAGTGTTTGTTATAATATCAGTGCTCCCTGCCTGCACCAGTCTTCTGCAGTTTTGGTGTGGTGTAAAATTATGCAGTGTGGTGTAAAACTCAGCGGTGTGGTGTAAAATTCTGCGGTGTGGTGTAAAATTCTGAGGTGTGGTGTGGTGTAAAATTCTGAGGTGTGGTGTGGTGTAAAATTCTGTTGCATGGTGGTGTAAAATTCTGTGGCATGGTGTGGTGTAAAATTCTGCGGCATGGTGTAAAATTCTGCAGTGTGGTGTGGTGTAAAATTCTGCAGTGTGGTGTGGTGTAAAATTCTGCGGTGTGGTGTGGTGTAAAATTATGTGGTGTGGTGTGGTGTAAAAGTCTGCGGTGTGGTGTAAAATTCTGTGGTGTGGTGTAAAATTCTGTGGTGCTGTGTGGTGTAAAATTCTGCAGTGTAGTGTGGTGTAAAATTCTGCAGTGTAGTGTGGTGTAAAATTATGCGTGCAGTGTAAAACTCTGCAGTGTGGTGTGGTGTAAAATTCTGCGTGTGGTGTAAAATTCTGTGGTGTGGTGTAAAATTCTGCGGCGTGGTGTAAAATTCTGCTGAGTGGTGTAAAATTCTGCTGAGTGGTGTAAAATTGTGTAAAAATTCTGCTGTGTGCTGTAAAATTCTGTGGTGCAGTGCGGTGTAAAATTCTGCAGTGTGGTGTAAAATTCTGCAGTGTGGTATTTCTGCCCGTGATTCATCAAAAGGGCTTTAGACTTTAAGAGCGTCTACAAGTTCTTCGACTGGAAAGGTAAAGGTCTCCCATAACCTAGGTGGTCGTAGGGAGTGAGGCATCAGACACCTCAGCTTCTCTAGGGGCCAGCATGTTGAGGGCAGCGCCCATCTCCTCTCCCTCGCTGCTTAACTTTCCCTGACCCTAAAGAGGGCAAGTATCCACTTACAGCTGGGTGAACTGGGGGAACTGTACTGAAGCCAAGGCGCGCAAACGGTCACCCATGCAACTGGTGGCCTAACCACGCTTTGACACTGCTTTAACTTGACTTGGGGAAAGCCAGCGCTCTGACCACTGAGCTATCCCGCCCCTACTCTTTCTATAGTCTTGCTGCTGCTTTTTTATATTCTATTTATACCACTTTATGTCACAGAAGATTATTTTCTCCCTGTGGAATTCGGGTTGCTCTCCCGGAGGAGAGCGCGTCGCCACAAGTGCAGCGCCAACCCATAATATATAAACATTTATTCAGCGTAATGGTAACATTTATAAATGATTATATATATATATATATATTATATATATATATATATATATATAATATATATATATATATATATATATATATATAATATATATATATATATATATATATATATATATATGTTAGTGTGTGTGTGTGTTGTGTGTGTGTGTGTTGTGTGTGTGTGTGTGTGTGTGTAGGCGTTGTGTGTGTGTGGATGATGCATGTGTGCTGCGATGTTTGTGTGCTTCCTCTTGTGTGTCTGAGTGTATGCATGTGTGTGCATAATTGTGCATATGTGTGTGTGCATGCGTGTGTGGCGTATGTCAGTGTTGTGTGTGTGTGTTGTGTGTTGTGTGTGTGTGTGGTGTGTGTTGTGTGTGAACTTGACTTTATGACCGTTAATTGTTCAATGTAAGCTCTCTCTCTCTCTCTCTCTCTCTCTCTTCATCTCTCTCTCCTCTCTCTCTCTCTCTCTCTCTCTCTCTCTCTCTCTCTCTCTCTCTCTCTCTCTCCTCTCATCTCTCTCTCTATTTTCTCTCTCTAGCTCTCTCTCTTGCTGTGTGTGTCTGATGTCTCAGTATGACGTTTACGACAAAGTTGGTGTTTTTGTTGTTTTTTTTATTCCCCTCGTAGAGCTCCGTAGAGCTCCAGGCCCACCCGTGGGGAGATTTTGCACAACCGTTCTTTGCCCACAATTAAGGTCTCCACTTTTCGACTTCAAGGAGGATGTCGATTTTTTTTTTTTTTGCTGCATCATCTTCCGTGAAGCGCCTGTCCCCGCGCTCCCACACCGCTGGCTTCAACTTTCCCGCCACGGCCATGCCCAGGCTTGTCATGTCTCATCCCCAGGGTCGGAACTCCACAGTAACTTCAAATGGGGTTTAAACCCTTTTAAAAAACAAATTCCAGGATTTTTTTCTTTTTTAAAGGGAAAAACACTGGCCAAGTGCCCTTTAAAGGGAAAAAAAATGATTTCCCCCTTCCCCCCAGCCACCTTACAGAGATAGGAAAACCCTCAAAGGAGATGAAATGTTTTTTAGCTGGGATTTTTTATTTTTTTTCTGAAACTCCATACAACCTTTCCCCCCATTTATAAATTGAATTCCTTCCCATAGGGGGGTTTGGAAACCTTTAAAAAACAGGGGGCCCAATTTTTTTTTTAAAAAAATAAAAAAATCACAACTTTTTCCTAAAATTACCCCTTAAATTTTTTAAAACCCTGACAAAAACAGGGGAAAGGGGGAATTTTACTTATTTTTAAAGGGGTGACAAAGGGAAAAATCCCCCTTTAAAAACCAAAATTTAAATCTTCTTCCTATTTTGTTTAATGGGGCACCTAATCCACACGAAATGATATTTTACTGCAAAGTTGGAGATTTCAAAACATCAACTGTACAATTTCACAGATTTAAAATATTGAATTAGATTCTAATACATAAACCCCCTTTAAAATTTAACCCCCATTCAACGTCAAAAATAACACTCATTAGCCTATCAACCGCAATTACAATCTGACAGGCTTATTGGATACCATATCATAATAGCCAAAGACATGTGAGCTACAGTTAATATTGTTTTTTATCATTCCAAGAGAAGCCTTATGCCAAACTTCAATTAAAATCATACACACACATCACGACGATGCTGTGCTCGCTTGAGCAGGAAAGCTGGCTTGTATTGCGTGTGTGCATGCATGGTTTACTGTGAGTGTGAGGGCTACGCACCACACACGCACTCAGGTTGCGTGCCGCGTTTCGTGCTGGTATTATGGACTCTGTAAATGTGTGTATTGTAGCCTACTGTGGGTGAGGGTCTTGGGTTTGGGCGCTTGGTGTGTTTGTTTCCTGCATAGCCTGCGTGAATGTGGTTTCTTGGAGTCAAAAACCGGTATTGATGCTTGTTATTGGACTAGTAGAACTGGTAAAGAAGTCGAGAAAATGTATGTTATTTTTGCTTATTATATATAAATAAGGATTATATTCATTGATAATAATGATGATTGCATGATGATGATGATGATGATTGATAATAATAAGAATAAAATAATAATGAAATAATAATAATAGTAATAATTAGTAATAATAATAAATAATATTAATTATAATAATTATAATATTTATTATTAATATTATTATTTATTATGATTATTTATTATTATTTATTAATTTATTATTATTATTTTTATCTTTTGTACCTGTAGTTTAGCAGTAGTTGTTATTAGCCGTTCATAAGTAATTTTTTGTAGGAGTAGTATGGTCGTGTATGGTGGTAGTAGTAGTAGTAAGTAAGTAGTAGTTGAGTAGTAGTTATTTCAGTAGTATGTAGTAGTGAGATAGTAGTAGTAGTATTTTAGGAGGCAACCATTCAGTCTGGAAGACTATGGAGATGGGGCTATGTAGTCTTATATAGATGGCAAAGCCTGGGTAAGAAAGTTGTATGGAGGGCCTCAAAAACTGTTTACCTCAGGACCCAGCCAGGACCCCCCCCCTCCACCCCCCCCCCCCCCTTCTCTCCACGCAATTGGAATGATACCAATTGGAAAGGCAATGGACATACTTAAGAAAAAAAATGGTTCAGTACCGCTGCAGGTGCCACAGATCGTTGCCATATAGGCCTACAAGCCCCGAGCCGCCTTGGGACCCATTTCCCCGATTTTTCCTCAGGGATGGTTAGTCTAAACACCATACACTCGTGTGCATGCTGGGTTTGTTAGTTTTTTTAAAAATTATTTTTGTCATCCCTCCTACAACCAGACCTCGATGGCCTGCTCTTCCGATAGGCAGCAGAAGAACGGGGTTATTGACTCGTGTGCACATTGTTCTGCTTCGCACATGGGGCATTGATCTAGCCTATAGTCTCATCCAAATGCCTTTGACATTCGTTCGAATTTTTAGACATCGGACACCAGTGTATTAATGGATAATAATAATAATAATATTAATAATAATATATAATTTATAATAATAATAATATTAATAATATTAATAATAAAAATAATGTCATGTATCACTGTATCTTTTGATAGCAAACTATCTTCTAAAGGGCTCTGTAGGATTCTAACAATCCATTCACAACAACAACAAAAATAACAACCTGTAATGTAGGGGAGGGGGAGCTGAGTGTTGTTATAATATCAGTGCTCCCTGCCTGCACCAGTCTTCTCGCAGTTTTGGGGTGTGGTATAATATTATGCAGTGTGGTTGTATTTAAACATAACTCAGCGGGTTTTGTGGTTGTAAAATTCTGCGGCTGTTTTTGTGGTGTTTAAATATTCTGAGGTGTGGGTGTGGTTGTGTAAAATTTAGAGGGTGTGGTGTGGTGTAAAATTCTAGTTGCATGGTGTGGTGTAATAAAATTCTGTGGCATGTTCGTGGTGTAAAATTCTGCGGCATGGTGTAAAATTCTGCAGTGTGGTTGTGGTGTAAAATTCTGCAGTGTGTTTGTGGTGTAAATTATGTCGGTGTGGTGTGGTGTAAAATTATGTGGGTGTGGTCGTGGTGTAAAAGTCTGCGGTGTGGTGTTAAAAATTCTGTGGTGTGGTGTAAAATTCTGTGGTGCTTGTGTGGTTGTAAATTTCTGCAGTGTAGTGTGGTGTAAAAGTTCTGCAGGTGTAGATGTGGTGTTAAATTATCGCAGTTGCAGTGTAAAACTCTGCTAGTGTGGATGTGTGTGTAAAATTCTGCCGTGTGGATTGTAAAATCTCTGTGCGGTGTGGTGTAAAATCTGCGGAGTCCGTGGTGTAAAATTCTGCTGAGTGGTGTAAAATTCTGTGATTGGTGTAATAAATTGTGTAAAAATTCTGCTGTGTGCTGTAAAATTCTGTGGTGCAGTGCGGTGTAAACATTCTGCAGTGTGGTGTAAAATTCTGCCAGTTGTGGTATTTCTGCCCGTGATTCATACAAAAGGGCTTTAGACTTTAAGATGGACGTCTACTAGTTCTTCGACTGGAAAGGTAAAGGTCTCCCATAACCTTGGTGGTCCGTAGGGGAGTGAGGAATCAGGACACCTCAGGCTTCTCTAGGGGCCAGCATTGTTGAGGGCTGCGCCCCATCTCTATCCTCACTGTTAACTTTCCTGACCCTAAAGAGGGCAAGATATCTCACTTACAGCTGGGTGAAACTGGGGGAACTGTACCTGAAGGGCCAAGGCGCGCAACGGTCACCCATGCAACTGGTGGCCTAACCACGCTCGACAACACTGCTTTTTAAACTTGATCTTGGGGTAAGCCAGCGCTCTGACCATCTGAGCTATCCCCGCCCCTACTCTTTTATAGTCTGCTGCTGCTTTTTTATTTTCTTTTTATACCACGTTATGTCACAGAAGATTATTTTCTCCCTGTGGATATTCGGGTTGCTCTCCCGGAGGAGAGCGCATTCGCCACAAGTTGCAGCGCCAACCCATAATATATAAACATTTATTAAGCGGTAATGGTAACATTTATAAATGATATATATATATATATATATACATATATATATTATAATATATTATATTATATATATATATATTTTCATTTATTATTTATAGCATGTGTGTGTGTGTGTGTGTGTGGTGTGTGTGTGTGTGTGTGTGTGTGTTGTGTTGTAGGCGTATGTGTTATGTGTGTTTGGATTTGAGTTGCATGTGTGCTGCTGCGCTGTTTGTGTGCTTCATCTTGTGTTGGTCTGAGTTGTATGCATGTGTGTGCATTATTGTGCTGATGTGGTGTGGGCATTGCGTCTGTGCGCGTATGTCTGTGTGTGTGTGTGTGTGTTGTGTTGTGTTGTGTGTGTGGTTTGTTGTCGTGTGTGTGAACTTCAATTTATGACCTTAATTGTTCAATGAATGCTCTTCTCTCTCTCTCTCTCTCTCTCTCTCTCCTCTCTCTCTCTCTCTCTCTCTCTCTCTCTCTCTCTCTCTCTCTCTCTCTCTCTTGTGCTCTCTTAGCTCTTCTTTCGTGCTCGAGTGTGTCTGATGTCTCAGTAAGACGGTTACGATCAAGTTGTGTGTTTTTGTTGTGTTTTTATTCCCCTCGTAGAGCTCCGTAGAGCTCCAGGCCCACCCGTGGGGAAGATTTTGCACAACGTTCTTTGCCCACAATTAAGGTCTCCACTTTTCGACTTCAAGGAGGATGTCGATTTTTTTTTTTTTTTTTTTGCTGCATCAACTTCTTGAAGGGCCTGTCCCCGCCGCTCCCACACCGCTCGCTTAACTTTCCCGCCACGGCATGCCAGGCTTGTCATGTCTCATCCCCAGGGTCGGAACTCCACAGTAAGGCTCATCGATATTAGGTGTTGTTCGCCATCTTGTTTTTCTTTTCGTGGTAAGCCTAGCCTAAATGAAAAACAATGGTTGGTTGGAAGCGGCCAATCAGAAGCATTGACAGAAAACTTGGTGATTGTTAGGGGCTGGGCTAATTTTAGTAACTATTCTGAGGTAACATGCACAGCAACAGGCAATAGGCCAGAACAGACGTTCAAATGTGCGGAATCTCGCAATGGTACAACCTATAACCTAATCCACACGAAATGATATTTCTGCAAAGTGGAGATTCAAAACATCAACTGACAATTACACAGAATAAAATATCTGAAGATTCAAATAAACACTTTAAAATTTAACCCATTCAAGTCAAAAACACTCATTATCCTATCAACCGCAATTACAATACTGACAGGCATATTGATACCAATCATAATAGCCAAAGACAATGTAGCTACAGTTCATATTGGTCTTAACATTCCAAGAGAAGCCTAGCCAACTTCAAATAAAATCATCACACACACACACGCGAGCGTGCTCGCTTGAGCAGGAGCGGCTTGTATGCGTGTGTGCATGCATGTGTTTACTGTGATTGTGTGCACGCACACACACGCACTCAGGTGCGTGCCTGTATATGGCTCTGTAAATGTGTGTAGCCTACTGTGGGTGAGGGTTTGGGCGTGTTGTGTTTGTTTCTGCATAGCTGTGAATGTGGTTTCTTTGGAGTCAAACCTGTATTGATGTTGTTATTGACTAGAACTGGAAGCTCGAGAAAATGATGTTAATTATGATATTAAAAATAATGATAATAATAATGATAATAATGATGATGATGATGATGATAATAATAATAATAATAATAATAATAATAATAATAATAATATAATAATAATAATAATAATAATAATAATAATAATATATATTATTATATTATTATATTATTATTATAATATATAGTACACCCATCAGTCTGGAAGACTATGGAGATAGACTGTAGTCTATAGAGGCAAAGCCTGGGTAAGAAAGTATGAGGGCAAACTGTTACCCATGCAGCAGACCCCCCCCCCCCCCCCCCCTTCTCCACGCAAATGGAATGATCCATTGGAAAGGCAATGACATACTTACGAATGGTTCCAGTACCGTTGCAGGAGCCACCAGATCGTTGCCATATAGGCCTACAGCCCCGAGCCGCCTTGGGACTCCAACTCCCCGATTTTTCCTCAGGGATGGTGTCTAAACACGATACCTGTGTGCATGCTGGGTTTGTTTGTTTTTTAAAAAATAATTTTGTCATCCGCTCCTACCGGCACACGATGGCCTGCTCTTCCGAAAGGCAGAACGGGGTTTTTGACGTGTGCCCAAGATGTTCTGCTTCGCACATGGGCCTTGGTTTAGCCTATAGTCTCATCCAAATGCCTTTGACATTCAGTTCGAATTTTTCGTCAGACACCAGTGTAATAATGATATATATAATAATAATAATAATAATAATAATAATAATAATAATAATAATAATAATAATAATAATAATAATAATAAT
>CM060346.1:3398551-3403551 GCA_030674155.1 Stramonita haemastoma
TTACACAACTGCATACACACGGGGACTGGATGTATAAAAAAAGCACATGAGTGCTTATTCCATTATCTTCGATATAAAAGAATAAATAAATAAATAAGACTGGAAGCTGTAGAAAATCGGGGTGGATGGTAGAATCACTTCTTCAGCATTCCTCCTGCAGTTTCTGTGCAGTTGTGACATAACTAGAACCGATTTAAAGATAGCCGAAAACATGGTTCATAGAAGGTGCGTTTAGCGTGGGTAGGGCAATTTTGGTCAAATTTTAGTTCACACAACACACACACACACACACACCACACACACACACACACACACACACACACACACACACACACACACACACACACACACACACACACACACACACACACACACACACACACACGTACACACAAAGAACTGGTCTTGAACACTGAAAGAAAACTCAAACTGGCAACTGTTTAAAATGTCGAAAAAGACTTTCCTCCCGAAGTAAGAAGCAGGAGAAACAAGCTGCAGCCTCTTCTCCGCTCCCTGCGCTCCCTGCGGGCTGACAGTATAATTTTTTTTGTATTTTGTATGTATACCACTTTATGTCACGGCAGATTTCTCTGCGTGAAATTCGGGCTGCTCTCCCTGGGGGAGAGCGCATTGCCACAAGCGCAGCGCCTACCCAATTTTTTTTTCTTTCTCCTGCATGCAACTGTATTTGTTTCCCTATCAGAGTGGCTTTTTTCTACAGAATTTTGCCAGGGTCAACCCCCTTGTTGCCGTGGGTTCTTATACGTGCGCTAAATAGTGATGTGTAACACACGGGACCTCGGTTTATTGTCTCATCCGAAAGACTAAGCGCCCAGACCACCACTCAGGGTCTAATGGATGGGGGAAAAGTTTTGGGCCCAAACGGGATTCAAACCACCATACCCTCCGACCCGGACTTTTTGCTTTCTAGGCAAGGCACGCTACCACCTAGACCACCGAAGGCTTTCTACAGTGTGGACAAAGTGTTGTGTGAAGACAGTCTGTACATTCAACATTCATAGCCTAGTCAGTCCATCAACAACATAAGGTAAAGGTAAAGGTGTCCCATAACCTGTGTGGTCGTTGCAGGGGAGCGAGGCGTCAGAGACCTCAGCTTCTCTAGGGGCCAGCATATCGAGGGTGGCACCCTTCTCCTCTCCCTTGCTGCTTTTCCTTCCCTGACCCTAAAAGAGGGCAGGTACCCATTGACAGCTGGGGGAACTGGGGGAACTATACTGAAGCCAAGGCGCGCAAATGGCAACCACACTCGACGCTGCTTACTTAATCTTGGCGGGGGAAAGCGAGCGCTCTGACCACTGAGCTATCCTGTCGAACAACATACAAGGAAGAAACCGCTAGCTGGGGAAAGAAGTCCGCAAGCAACCAGAAGAGACAGGACCCTTATTTTATTTATTTATTTGTTTGTTTATCTATCTATTTATTCTTTTATACCGAGGACAATGGATCAAGCATTCATATGCTTTTTTTCATCCAGTCCCCGTGTGTATGCAGTTGTGTAAATATTGTCATCTGTTCCCACCCACACACAATGGCCTACTCTTACAAAAAGCGGAACAGGATTTAACGTGTGCTTAGCAAGATGTTCTGCGTGCGTTCGCACACGGCCTCGGTTTACAGTCTCATCCGAAAGACTTTGGGGAGAGTGGAGTCAGCACTGATGTTAACTCCAGGGGAAGCATTCCCCTCGACCGGGAATCGAACTCCCGTCGTCAAATTTATTTATATTATTCTTTTATTTCGAGGATAATGGAATAGGCATTCATATGCTTTTTTACATCCAGTCCCCGTGTGTATGCAGTTTGTAAATGTCATCTGTTCCCACCGGCACACAATGGTCTACTCTTACGAAAAGCGGAACAGGATGTAACGTGTGGGCAAGATGTTCTGCGTGCGTTGGCTTATGGGGCCACGGTTTACAGTCTCATCCGAAAGACTTTTGGGGAGAGTGGAGTCAGCACTGATGTTAACTCCAGGAGAAAAATCCCCCTCCACCGGGAATCGAACTCAGGTCGCCAAACTGCTATCAGTAGGCTATCTGTAGGCACACTCCAGCCGAACCAGCAGGCCTAAAAAATTTGATTGATTGATTGATATGCAGGAGTCAAACTCAGCGGTTTAGTTCCTCCCGTGGTCATTAATGGACGACGCCAAACACGCGGGTTTGGCAGAGGGAGAACGCCACCATCTACATTCTTTTTTCTTTTCTTTCATTTCTGGTTGTTTATGTTGGCATTTCATTCATTTGTTTTATTTTGCATATATATCCAGCTTAGGTAATAGTTTCTTGTTTTCTCTGTCTTTCTCATCTCTCTCTCTTCTCTCTCCTCTCTCTCTCCTCTCTCTCTCTCTCTCTCTCTCTCTCTCTCTCCTCCCTCTCTCTCTCTCTCTCTCTCTCTCTCTCTCTCTCTCTCTCTCTCTCTCTCCTCTCTCTCTCTCTCCTCTTCTCTCTCTCTATACGTTTCCCTTAAGTTCCATTGTTTTTATTAACATATCCCTTTACCTAACCAGATGAAAAAAAGTATGTTTTTTCCCTCCCCCAGTCTCTGCTAAGACTAATGGCCAGATGAAAAAAAAGTATGTTTTTTCCCTCCCCCAGTCTCTGCTAAGACTAATGGCCAGATGAAAAAAAAAGTATGTTTTTTCCCTCCCCCAGTCTCTGCTAAGACTAATGGCCAGATGAAAAAAAAGTATGTTTTTTCCCCTCCCCAAGGTGTCAGATTTTGGGTATGCCTCCCCCCCCCCCCCCCCCCCAAAAAAAAAAAAAAAGATAAAAAATAACAACAAAAACAAACTCAAAACAAAACATAACAAAAAAAACAACCAGCAAAGAACTGTAGAGTAGTGTCAGATTTATGATTTCTTTAATATTCTTTTATATCGAGGATGAATGTAATAAGCACTTGTGTGCTTTTTTTTTTTTTTTTACATCCAATCCACGTGTGTATGCAGTTTCGTAAATTTTGTCATCTGTTCCCACCGGCTCACGATGGCCTACTCTTACGAAAAGTGGAACAGGATTTAACGTGTGCAAGATGTTCTGCGTGCGTTGGTAGAAAAGGCCTACATGAGTTAGAAGTAGCCGTCATTCAAACTGAGGTAGTCTGCTAGATCTCTCTCCATGCTCTATACTAGCCTTCCAGAGACTGTATTTAATATATTTATTTATTTATTCTTTTATATCGAGGATAATGGAATAAGCAAATATATGCTTTTTTACATCCAGTCCCCGTGTGTATGCAGATTTGTAAATGCCATCTGTTCCCACCAGCATATGATGGCCTACTCTTACGAAAAGCGGAATAGGATTTAACGTGTGCGCAAGATGTTCTGCGTGCGTTCGCACACGGGGCCTCGGTTTATAGTCTCATCCGAAAGACTTTAGGGGGGAGTACAGTCAGGACTGATGTTAACTCCAGAGGAAAAATCCCCTCCACCGGAATCGAACCGGATTCTACGCTGAGATAGCCCCCCGCACTGTTTCAGCGCGACCACGCTGGCAGCTGGCCTGTCAGAGGCATGGACGCGTGGAAAGCGGCACTACATACACTGACGACTGTTGTAACTACTGTTTTAAACACCTGTTTACTCGTAAATTATACTAAATTTTGGACACAAATTCACAAAAAATCATTTTTAACTCTCTACATAGAAATTAATCGAAACTGTCAAGAATGCTATTAATTTATAAATAAAGGAGAAGGTATAAATACTAGAGAATATCTGGTAAATTGATCTCTCTCCAACCTTCAGTACCATGCTTAACCACAATTCATTGTTTGATGTACCCGACTCTTTATAACAGTTAATAACAAGCTATTGCGTAGCTGAGTAAATCAGTCCTGTAGGGGGGAGAAGAGAGAGAGAGAGAGAGAGAGAGAGAGAGAGAGAGAGAGAGAGAGAGAGAGAGAGAGAGAGACGAGACAGAGAGAGAGAGAGAGAGAGAGACAGAGAAGAGAGAGAGAGAGAGAGAGAGAGAGAGAGAGAGAGAGAGAGAGAGACAGAGAGAAGAGAGAGACAGGAGAGAGAGAGAGAGAGAGAGAGAGAGAGAGAGAGAGAGAGAGAGAGAGAGAGAGAAGAGAGAGAAGAGAAAGAGAGAGAGAGAAGGCAAGGCAAGGCAAGGCAAGGCAAGAGGCAAAGTATTTTATTCGAGGATGATAGATAAGCACTCGTGTGCTTTTTTACATCCAGTCCCCGCCCTTTTCAGGGATACATCAAGTTGAAAAGATACTAAACAATAAACTTTAAGCAGTATCAAACAACACACAAGAAAAAGGACACTATATATGATAAGGTAATAAAAATGCACTCGATCAGAAGACAAAAATCAGAGTCACAATAAAATGATTTTGATTATGGAAAAATAGAAAAGTGTTAATAGGTAAAGAGCAAACAAGAGAACAAGATGAAATAAACAACTGAAAACATCAATCCATCACCATCTGTCAAAAGTTATACATGTGATATAAATCATACATTTGGATAAAAGGGGAAATTTTTTTTAAAACTAATATTCTTATTGGAGGGGGGTGGAGATACTACCAATAAAAATATAAATAAAATCAACAATTATAATGATCCAAATACCAAAGTAAGGAGCCATACCAAGTATCAAACAACAGGCAAGAATTAACACAGAGATAAAATATTAAGGAAATGTTATAAAAAGTCACTCATTCAGGAACGAAAATGAGAAGTAAGAATCAATGATGATTTTGAGTTGAGTAAAAGAAAGCAAGAAAAACAAAGAACAAACAAAAACAAAACAAAACAAAGAAAAGGCGCAATAATTAAAGAGTAGACATGAGAATATGATGAGGTTAAATGACTGAAAACATCAATCCACCACGATCTATCATCAAAATAAGTCCCTTAAAACATAAGATTTTGATAAAAGGGGAGAAAGAACAACAACAACAGGTAAGGAATATGACAGACACACAATAATAAGGTAATGTTTTTAAAAAAGGCACTCATTCAGA
>CM060346.1:3413551-3421051 GCA_030674155.1 Stramonita haemastoma
TCTCTATGTGGTGTGACTGACCATCTCTATGTGGTGTGACTGACTGACGATTTCTATGTGGTGTGACTGACTGACCATCTCTATGTGGTGTGACTGACCATCTATATGTGGTGTGACTGACTGACCATCTCTATGTGGTGTGACTGACTGACCATCTCTATGTGGTGTGACTGACTGACCATCTCTGTGTGGTGTGACTGACTGACCATCTCTGTGTGGTGTGACTAACCATCTCTATGTGGTGTGACTAACCATCTCTATGTGGTGTGACTGACCATTGTATGTGGTGTGACTGACTGACCATCTCTATGTGGTGTGACTAACCATCTGTATGTGGTTGTGACTGACTGACCATCTCTATGTGGTGTGACTAACCATCTCTATGTGGTGTGACTGACCATCTCTATGTGGTGTGACTGACTGACCATCTTATGTGGTGTGACTGACCATCTCTATGTGGTGTGACTGAGACCATTCATTTATGTGGTGTGACTGACTGACCATTCTGTATGTGGTGTGATGACTGACCATCTCTATGTGGTTGTGACTGACCATCTCTATGTGGTGTGACTGACTGACCATCTCTATGTGGTGTGACTGACTGACCATCTCTATGTGGTGTGACTGACTGACCATCTCTATGTGGTGTGACTGACCATCTCTATGTGGTGTACTCACTGACCATCTCTATGTGGTGTGACTGACTGACCATTCTATGTGGTGTGATGACTGACCATCTCTATGTGGTGTGACTGATCCATCTCTATGTGGGTGTGACTGTGACCATCTCTATGTGGTGTGACTGAGACCATCTCTATGTGGTGTGACTACTGACCATCTCTATGTGGTGTGACTGACTGACCATCTCTATGTGGTGTGACTGACCATCTCTATGTGGTGTGACTGACTGACCATCTCTATGTGGTGTGACTGACTGACCATCTCTATGTGGTGTGACTGAACCATCTCTATGTGGTGTGATACTGACCATCTCTATGTGGTGTGACTACTGACCATCTCTATGTGGTGTGACTGACTGACCATCTCTATGTGGTGTGACTATACCATCTCTATGTGGTGTGTGATGACTGACCATCTCTATGTGGTGTGACTATGACCATCTCTATGTGGTGTGGACTGACCATCTCTATGTGGTGTGACTGACTGACCATCTCTATGTGGTGTAGACTGACCATCTGTATGTGGTGATGACTGACCATCTCTATGTGGTGTGACTGACCATCTCTATGTGGTGTGACATGACTGACCATCTCTATGTGGTGTGACTAACCATCTCTATGTGTGTGATGACTGACCATTGTAGTGGTGTGACTAACCATCTCTATGTGGTGTGACTGACCTATCTCTATGTGGTGTGACTGAACCATCTCTATGTGGTGTGACTGACTGACCATCTCTATGTGGTGTGACTGACTGACCATCTCTATGTGGTGTGACTGAGCTGACCATCTCTATGTGGTGTGACTGACTGACCATCTCTATGTGGTGTGACTGACTGACCATTTATGTGGTGTGACTGACTGACCATCTCTATGTGGTGTGACTGACCATCTCTATGTGGTTGTTGACTGACCATCTCTATGTGGTGTGACTGACTGACCATCTCTATGTGGTGTGGACTGACTGACCATCTCTATGTGGTGTGACTGATCATCTCTATGTGGTGTGATGACTGACCATCTCTATGTGGTGTGACTGACTGACCATCTCTATGTGGTGTGACTGACTGACCATTCTATGTGGTGTGACTGACCATCTCTATGTGGTGTTACTCACTGACCATCTCTATGTGGTGTGACTCACTGACCATCTCTATGTGGTGTGACTAACCATCTCTATGGTGGTGTGACTAACCATCTCTATGTGGTGTGACTGACCATCTCTACGTGGTGTGACTAACCATCTCTATGTGGTGTGACTGACTGACCATATCTATGTGGTGTGACTGACTGACCATCTCTATGTGGTGTGACTGACCATCTCTATGTGGTGTGTACTGACTGACCATCTCTGTGTGGTGTGACTGACTGACCATCTCTATGTGGTTGTGAGCTGTGATGACACCATCTCTATGTGGTGTGACTAACCATCTCTATGTGGTGTGATGACTGACCATCTCTATGTGGTGTGACTAACCATCTCTATGTGGTGGACTGATCTGACCATCTCTATGTGGTGTGACTAACCATCTCTATGTGGGGGGCGGATAGCCTAGTGGTCAGAACATTGCGCTGGCACTTTGAAGACCCGGGTTCGAGTCCGGTCGAGGAAATTTTCTTCCTGGAGTTAACATCAGTGCTGACTCCACTCTCCCCAAAAGTCCTTCGGATGAGACTTTAAACCGAGGCCCCGTGTGCGAACGCACGCAGAACATCTTGCGCACACGTTAAATCCTGTTCCGCTTTTCGTAAGAGTAGGCCATCGTGTGCCGGTGGGAACAGATGACATGATTTACAAAACTGCATACACACGGGGACCGGATGAAAAAAAGCATATGATTGCTTATTCTGTTATCCTCGATATAAAAGAATAAATATAATATAAATATAAATATAAATATGTGGTGTGACTGACCATCTCTATGTGGTGTGACTGACCATCTCTATGTGGTGTGACTGACCATCTCTTATGTGGTGTGACTGACCATCTCTATGTGGTGTGACTGACCATCTCTATGTGGTGTGACTGACTGACCATCTCTATGTGGTGTGACTGACTGACCATCTCTATGTGGTGTGGACTGACCATCTCTATGTGGTGTGACTGACGACCATCTGTATGTGCTGTGGACTGACTGACCATCTGTATGTGGTGTGACTGACCATCACTATGTGGTGTGACTGACCATCTCTATGTGGTGTGACTGACCATCTCTATGTGGTGTGACTGACTATCTGTATGTGGTGTGACTCACTGACCATCTCTATGTGGTTTGGCTGACTGACCATCTATATGTGGTGTGACTGACCATCTGTATGTGGTGTGACTGACCATCTCTGTGTGGTGTGACTGACCATCTGTATGTGGTGTGACTGACCATCTCTATGTGGTGTGACTGACCATCTGTATGTGATGTGACTACTGATCATCTCTATGTGGTGTGACTGACCATCTGCATGTGGTGTGACTGACCATATCTATGTGGTGTGACTGACCATCACTATGTGGTGTGACTGACCATTTGTATGTGGTGTGGCTGACCATCTCTATGTCTCTATGTGGTGTGACTGACCATCTCTATGTCACTCTGTGGTGTAACTGACCATCTCTATGTCATTATGTGGTGTGACTGACCATCTCTATGTGGTGTGGCTGACCATCTCTATGCTGGGTGTGACTGACAATCACTAAGTGGTGAGACTGACCATCTGTATGTGGTGATGACTGACATCTCTATGTGATAGAGAGAGAGAAGAGATGAGAGATGAGGAGAGAGAGAGAGAGAGAGAGAGAGATGAGAGAGAGAGAGAGAGGAGAAGGAGGAGAGAGAGGAGAGAGAGAGAGAGAGAGAGGAGAGAGAGAGAGCATACATCATCAAGTTACATCGTCATCAAAACAAACCAGTCAACAAAACATTTTAAAAAACTCACACTTAAAAAATCATCAATGCAACCTATAGCTCACAATGTGGCCAAACCTAACAAGGAAAAGAAAAACCCGAAAAGCAAACAACAAATAAAAAGAGCAAGATTATATAAAAAAAATACCAAAACTAATAGGAGCGAAGCAGCATTCAAGGTTATAAATCAAACTCATGCTTTAAAAGATAATATATATACTTATGAAGATGAGAAAATAGCAAATATTCAGGACCTTAAAAAATAAGGCAAATCTATAAGCCAAAACATTCATATGAAAAGTAATACAATCCATGTGTGTGTGTGTGTGTGTGTGTGTGTGTGTGTGTGTGTGTGTGTGTGTGTGTGTGTGTGTGTGTGTGTGTGTGTGTGTGTGTGTGTGTGTGTGTGGTGGTGTGTGTGTGTGTGTTGTGTGTGTGTGTGTGTGTGTGTGTGTGCGTGGTGGTGTGTGTGTGTGGTTACTGCGTGGTGTGTGTGTGTGTGAGTGCGTAGGTGCGGTGTGTGTATGCGTGCGTGCGTGCGTGCATGTGTGCGCGCGTGCTGTGTGTTGTGTGTGTGTGTGTGTGTGTGTGTGTGTGTGTGTGTGTGTGTGTGTGTTGTGTGTTGTGTGTGTGTGTGTGTTATGAGGGGGGTAAAAACAAGCAATGAAGGCAAAAGGGAAAAAGAAACCCACACGAATAAAAAAAAATATATATATATATAAACCCTTAAACACACACAAAAACCCTAAATACAATTATTATCTCTATATTTAAACAGTAAATACAATTTCAATTCAAATTTCAATAAGAACCGAAACATTCCTATCTAATTATAAGATTAGGACAGCATATGTGGAGGTGGGAAAAGAAGAAAAAGAAGAAAAAAAGAAAGGCATCTTCAAATTACATCAAAATTAAAACATACCAGTTAATAAAGTATTTTAAAGCACCCACATAACACTTCTGTAAACAATAGTTATTATCAACGAAACCTATAAGCTCACTACGTGGCCAAGCCTTACAATGATAAGAAAAATCCCTAAAGCAAACAAACGAACAAAATGGCAAAACTATATAAAAGAAATATCAAATAGGAGCCAAACAGCATTTAAAGTTATATAAGTCAGTTTTAAATCAAATTCAGTACATTAAAGGATAAAAATATACTAATGAAGATGAAGGGGAAAATGCTATTATTCAGGAAGATTGTACATAAGGCATTACACATCTATAAGCCAAAAACATTTATATAAAAATAATACATTCCATGTGTGTGTGTGTGTGTGTGTGTGTGTGTGTGTGTGTGTGTGTGTGTGTGTGTGTGTGTGTGTGTGTGTGTGTGTGTGTGTGTGCGTGCGTGCGTGCGTAGTCGTACGTACGTGCGTTGTCGTGCGTGTGTGTGTCTGTGTGTGTGTGTGTGTGTGTGTGTGTGTGTGTGTGTGTGTGGTTTTGTGTGTGTGTGTGTGTGTGTGTGTGTGTGTGTGTGTGTGTGTGTGTGTTTGGAGGGGGGGGGGCAAGCAAAGAAGGCATAAAAAACCACGCACACACACATAAAATCATAAAAACCTTTTAACACAAAAAACTAATTAAATCATATCTCTATATTTAAACAGTAGAATTCAATTTCAGTTCAACATAGGAACCAAACACCTATACAGAGATAAGTCTAGGGTAGTATATGTGAGAGTGGAAGGTGGAAAGGAAAGGAGAGAGAGAGAGAGAGAGAGAGAGAGAGAGGAGAGAGAGAGAGAGAGAGAGAGAGAGAGAGAGAGAGAGAGAGAGAGAGAGAGAGAGAGAGAGAGAGAGAGAGAGAGAGAGAGAGAGAGAGAGAGGAGAACATATTCAAATTACATCATCATAAAAAACCCAGTCAATAACGTATTTGAAAACATCCATAAAATTATGAGAAAGAAAAAAAACGAACAAAAAAAAAACAAATAAAAAAAACATGAGAAGCAACAATACAGAAACAAACAATCAGAAAGCAAAACAAAAAAACAAAAACAGAACTAAAAACAAAACAAAACTGTATATATAAAATTATCAAATAGCAACGAAACAGCACTTAAAGTTTTACAAACCAGGTTTAAATCGAACTCAAATAATTAAAATATCATATATACTATTAAAAAAAGAAGACTGCAATCATTTAGGGCATGGTACACAAGGCATCACATAATGCGACATATCTTTAAACCAGAACATTCAAATTATGAAAATCAAATCATTCCAAGGGAATAGTAAGGAGAGCCATTACTAAGAGAAATACACAAACAAAAAGACAGAAAACAACAACAACAATGTAACTACAAGCAGGCAAAACACGTCAAGAATAGTATGTATAGAAACATTTATATAAAAAAATGTCTAGTAATTAGACATAATCTAATGCATTTTCAGATAGTGCAATACATGATGAAAAATCAAGATAACATTTTCAATTAATAGTAAACAGAATATACAAATCCTAATACAGCAACTAAGAAAGTCTTACTATTAAAAAAAAAACGATTGCCAATACATGGATTTAAAATAACATACAAGCATTCAGTTCATAAACATACTATTTAAAACATGTAGTGGGGGTTTTGTTGTGTAATTAACATACAAGCGCTCAGTTTATAAACATACTATTCACAACATGTAGTAGGGGCTGTGTTGAGAGAGAGAGAGAGGAGAGAGGAGAGAGGAGGAGAGAGAGAGGAGAGAGAGAGAGAGAGAGAGAGAGAGAGAGAGAGAGAGAGAGAGAGAGAGAGAGAGAGAGAGAGAGGAGAGAGAGAGAGAGAGAGAGAGAGAGTAAGTGAGAGAGAGGATAATGGAGATTATGGTTTGATTTATTCTTTTATATCGAGGATAATGGGATAAGCACTCTTGTTCTTTTTTTTCATCCAGTCTCCGTGTGTAAGCAGTTTTGTAAATGTCATGTGTTCCCACCGGTACACGTATAGCCTACTCTTACGAAAACCGGAACAGGATTTAACGTGTGCGAAAGATGTTCTGCGTGCGTTCTGCAGACGGGACCTCCGAAAGACTTTTGGGGAGAGTAGAGTCAACACTGATGTTAACTCAAAGAGAAAAATCTCTCGACCGGATTCGAACCAGGGTCTTCAAATTGCCAGCGCAATGTTCTGACCAAGGGACGTGAGAGAGAGAGAGAGGGAGAGAGAGAGAGAGAGAGGAAGAGAGAGAGGAGAGGGAGAGGGAGAGAGAGGAGAGGAGAGAGGGAGAGAGAGGAGAGAGAGGAGGAGAGAGAGAGAGAGAGAGGAGAGGAGAAGAGAGAGAGAGAGAGAGGAGAGAGAGAGAGGAGAGAGAGAGGAGAGAGAGGAGAGAGAGGAAGAGAGAGAGGAGAGAGAGAGAGAGGGGAGAGAGAGAGAGAGAGAGTTTGGGAAGAGTGTGCTACCTCAGGAATATCTCTATCCAAGATCCATGTTCACATTTGGTAATTTTTCTCTTCTGACAAAAAGACTGTATTAAAATAGCACATTCACAGTTAAGAGTACAGTTGCTTGACATAGATGAAAAGGTTGACTATATTTCTATTTCTGTGAAATTCAGTGCCGTAGAGATATTTTGTTGATGTAAATTCTATGTTACAGTTGATTTTGTTTTCTGGAATCCTCTATGGCCCAAGAGGGGTTAAAGGCAAATGAAATGTTGAATCTTGAATCTTGCCTGTGTGGTGTGTGTGTGTGTGTGTGTGTGTGTGTGTGTGTGTGTGTGTGTGTGTGTGTGTGTGTGTGTGTGTGTGTGTGTGTGTGTGTGTTGTAGTTGTAGTTGTAGTCGTAGTAGTAGTCTTCAATTTTACGTCCTTCCACGTAAAGTGATACTGAATAGGGTTGGGGAGGGAAAAGTAATTTTAAAAAAATAAAATAATAATGAAAACAAAACTAAAACAATGTAAGATGAACAAATAGATAAAA
>CM060346.1:3426051-3441114 GCA_030674155.1 Stramonita haemastoma
ATCTTGTCTGTATGTTAAGTATATCAAGTTTGATAAGAAAACTTTGAAGAAAAACAATTCTATTATTGAGTTGTTTTTTTTTTACTAATCAAAAAGATTCTCTCTCTCTCTCTCTCTCTCTCTCTCTCCTCTCTCTCTCTCTCTCTCTCTCTCTCTCTCTCTCTCTCTCTCTCTCTCTCTCTTTCTTGCCTTGTCTTGCCTTGTGTGTGTGTGTGTGAGTGTGTGTGTGTGTGTGTGTGTGTGTGTGTGTGTGTGTGTGTGTGTGTGTGTGTGTGTGTGTGTGTGTTGTGGCTAAGTAAGGGTATGTGTGTATATGTGCGGTGTGTGACAGTGTCAAAGTCAAAGTCAAAAATTTATTTCCAGATGGTACATTGAGTAAGCAGTGCAGTTGCTTTTTTTCCATCAAGCCATCCATCTAAGAAAAAACATCTTATAAATTATATATATATGCATGTTTGAAAAAGGAAAAGCCTTAAGAAGATATGTCCTACAAACAACAAAAAAAAGTAATAAATTAAAAAATACCCACACCAAAACAATTGCCTGTGGGTGTGTGGGTGTACGTGTGTGTGGGGGGGAGGGGTTTTGCATGTGTGTGTGTGTGTGGGGGGGGGGGGGGGGTAGGTGGGGTGGGACATGTGTGTGTACACTCAAAAACTGAAACACATGAGAATGAATGTTTGAATTTTGAAAAAACAAAATTGAAAATGGTTATCCCAACTCCCATCTAAAGTTGCTACATGCATTATATGTGAAAATAATATTTAAAAAAAAATTAAAGACTTTTACACATTCTACACATTAAACCAGATGTTATTGTATTTGTCCACCAAAAGTTGTCTTATTCTTATAATTGAATATTTCCAAATCTTTCAAACAATTTTCTTTTATTAATGACAGGCAGTGGCTGTTGATATAGAGATGCAGTGAAATGAAATGAGGATAAGGGGGGGGGGGGGGGGGTGCGGGGGGGGGGGGGCCCCACCACCCCACCCCCCACACACAACCCCCCAACACACCACAACACCCCCCCCCCCCCACCACCAACCACCCCAACACACCCCCAAACCCAACACACAACTCCCCCACCCCACCCCCCACACCCCTCCACCCACCCCCACCTCAAACCCAACCCCACCACCAAACCCACAAAACCCCCCACCCCACCCCCCAACACAACCCACCACACCCCCACACCACCACAACACAACAACACCACACCCACCTCACTCACACCCCTCAAATACACAACCCCCACCCCACACTCACACATCCCAACCCACCAAACAACACCCCACACACACAAACAAAACCCCCACCCCACCCCCCCCACCACACAACAAACCCCCCCCCCCACCAAACACTCCCACACCACCAACCCACACACCACCACCCCCCAAACACCAATACCATATTCTCTACACCACACCAACAAAAACACACCTCATAACCCCTACCCACACCACCCACCAACAACCTCTCCCCCCTTCCCAACCACCCCCCCAACTACAACAAAAACATATCCATACTATATTCATTCCACCCACCCCACAAACTTTCAAACCACCCTCACTCTATCACACAACTCACCCACCCCCCCCTTAACCCCCCCCCCCCATCCCCAAACAAGAGAATCACCACCCACACACCCACCCCACTCCCCCCCCCCTACCCAAAACTCACAAAACTTCCTACCCCCTCATCCTCACACACACCCATCTACACCACACACACACCCCCACCCCCCCATCACCGATAGATATATAGTATCATATTCCTTAAATCCATACCCACCCCACCACACAACACCACTCCCCCTCTCCCCCCTACCCCTCCCTTTCTCCACCAACCCTCCAACCCACACCACCCCAATCCCACCCACCACCCCTATCCCCCCCCCTCACCCCCCCTCCAATACTACTCAAACACTATTTATCTTCCTTAATTCCCCACTCTCACATACCCCTTATGTCCATCTAATTCGTCGAAACTCTATTTTCTATAACACCTAAACCATTCATATCTATCATTTCATCCAACCACAATCTAACACTAATCCCCCCCTCCACACTCCCTCTCCTTATCAACACCACCGACCCCCTACACCACCCCCATTCCCCCCCCCTTCATCCTACCCCCACCCCCACAACCCCACCCACTCCTATCAAACACTTATCCACCATATCCTTTCCACTACATCACCAACCCCCATAACTCTTCTCCCATACTCCAACACCACCCCCCCAAACACTCTAACCGATTTATCTTCCTCTATATTTGTATTGCGCTCACATCCCATCACCTCCCTTTTCCTCCACTCCCCTCACCCACTCAGTTCGTAATGTCACATTCTGCTCTTCGCTGTCGTTGTATACCCTCCCTCATCGTGCTACCACCTGTGACTGACACCCGTCATCAGATACGCATGAGTTATTAATAACATAACACCTAAAAAATAAATATTCGAATCTCACACATTGATAACATCCATACAGTTTTCACATATTGAGCAAATCTAACCTATATACACATACATTAACTAAGGTTGTCCATGTAGCCATACATCGTGTGCAATCCAATTGTGCAGTGTCGCTAACTATATCATGCCACACAAATCCCACACGCACTCATAACACACGCACGCTCCTTACTCTTCAATCATTTACACCTTCCCCACTCACACTACATATATAGAAATAGCTCTTACACTGTAGACAGTGTGTAACAACATCTGTATGTCGCTCATTATGTATCTTTAACGTCTATGTACTAGTGATAATCGTCTGACTCGCACCAAACCACATCATCGTCATTTCACTATCGTTGAATGTCAGACATCGCCACCACCCATTCGTCGCCCAATTGTTACCATTGCAGGTGTGATAACTCCAGCATGTAAGTTTCCATAGCACTCCTGTGACAGTCTGCCACGACTTCTGCATGGCTTGTGCCTCGCAGTGTGTAGAGCCATCGCGTGCACGAGCCCCACCACTTCGCAGTATCAATTGATGACCACGTTACCTTCCATAACATATCAACACATTGTGTGACTCGAGCTGCGTAACTACGCACTCCAAAATAACCACATTATAAATCACCCCAACTATCACACAATTTCCTTTAATTATACCAATTACCCTCATACAAAAAACCCCACCAATCTCACCCACTTATAAAATCCCCACACCAAAGCTCGCACTATTGTATATGACGTCCTTCCTCACCCTGAAAACATCCTAATACCAACTCAAAATAGAACCCAATATCGCCCAGCCACCACAGCCCCCACACCACACTCAGTCGCCCAATAGAACGAGTATCTGTAAATATCTAACCTCCCCCCAAACCTCACTAGTAGTGTGCTCCACAGTGACAATAAGACCCACTTCACGGAGTGTAGAACGAGAGTCGATGACGGGTTGTACCTTGATTGCGTGCTTTACCTAAAAGTGTCACTCGCAAAGAGGAGATTTGTAATGAAAGAGACACAGTAAAACGAGACACGCAGAGGCACTGGACGCAAGCGAGCTAATTGGCCCTAAGACTTGAACTCAGAGACTCAGAGGATCAGTCCCCAAATCCCAGGAGATGGCGATATGCTCTCACTGTTCTCTTACACTAGTAATAGGGTACGCTATCAAAGCATTCTATTTAGAAATGCTTTTAATTGTATGTGTTGGACATTGACGCCCCTATCCTCAATGATGCCTCCCCCAGAACCATGAAATAAATAGTGTGAGTTCATTTTGGTATTGTCTAGAGATACGCGTATGTGCTGTAAGACGTGTTTTTTTTGACAGTCAGCTATGATGCAACGACCCATTCATCATTATGTACCTCGCACCTCTCAGTTCGTGCCTGTAATACGACCTGTGTTAGGTTTATGTAGAGTCTCTAAGGGATCACGCTCTCTCGCTACTCTCGACGCGGACCGGCGCATGCCCGCTACATTTCCAGTCGCTGGTGTTGTCGACTGTTGTGCTCAAAACTTAGAAGATCCATGGAACCTCGCTTGGAGGATCAGAATGCACTCGCTACGTAAGCTATGCGATTAGAATCCCAGGAGAATACTAACGGGTGAAGGAGGAGAGGCGTATCATTGCAATTGTCGTAATGTAATTACTTGATGTAGTCATGTCTTCTCAGTCACAGCAGACGACGTAGTTTTTACCTGTTTCAATGAAACTAGCACGTGAACCAGTGTTGCGGTAGAAATAGATAGTCTGGTCCCACTAGTTACACGAGTACCTAAGTTTGCTCCAGGTTGTTAGATGAGTCGCAGTGTCTGCGTTTTGGCTTTTTTTATATCTATGCATTCCTGAGTCATGTATCGCATATAAGGCCTGACGTGCTTTGTCCCGACTGTACGTCGTGTTGGCCGTCCTGGAGGGTCGGGACACATGATGGTGTTAGATGACAATGAAGTAGACTCGTCTGATACAAGGCGGAGCAAGGTCGAGATACAATGGGTGTGTGTGTGTTATTAACACACAAGAATAAGACATATAAAGATTATGACATAAGATCCCCCCAGCCACCACGCCCCCCCCCTCACCCCCCCCCCACATTGGCAGATTCGAATGAGTATCATTCTCCTCTTTTGTATGTAGAAAGATGTACATGAGATGTGTGAGCAGACTGAGGGTGATTATTTTAATACGTGTGTGTTTAAAGATACACCGCGTGCAACAAGTGACAGATTGTAGTGGTTTTGAGCTGTGCTTCCGAGTATTGGTACGCCTTAGGGCTGCTCGCGATGGTCGTTCCGCAGCTCTAGTGAGAACTAAAAATCCTGACAACTGGAATTGTATAAGTGGCATTGAGGTAGGAGACTCGCTATGTGATACGCAGGTTCCACATGTGCGATGCGACAACATGAACATCATAGGTGAGCACATTAATCAACCGCAGTTGACCCAAACTTCCTATCAAAGACTGTTGTTGTGTGCTCGTAGTCGTAGCTCGAGTGAGACAGATAATTATCAGCATAAAAAATGATATTAAACAAACAGCATGCACTACAGGGGTGATGTGTTAAACACCATCCCCTGAGCAAAAAAATCGGAGCTGAGATAGTCTAGATGTGGCTCGGTGATGCTGTGGTGTAGTGTGTGTATGTGTCAGACGTTCTGGGAGCCCGCGTGTGCAAGATATATCCCCCGAGTCCCCCTACCCTCTTGCAAATCCACAAACTTCTATTCCCCTTCCCCAAACCAACACAATTACCAATCATAAACACTGTGTCTCGTGTGCTGTGCGGTCGCGGAGAGCGCGCGGTGTTCTGGCTGTGCATGGTGTAGTAGAGCTGCCTAGCCTCCATGATGCGTAAGCTGTACCCAGGCATTGTGCGTGTGAGTCGGAGAGCTCAGAGGCACCCGCAGATGCGCAAGTGCAAGACCCTAAGGGGTTCCAACGACTACGTGACTACCCTTTACTTCTTGATTTGGCATGAGTCACTCAAAATGATGTACTGCAATTCGAATCATGCTTGTAAAAAACGTTTTGGGCCGGGGGGTTTTCTGTTGGTTCATGAAAAAATGCCGTTAAATTTACAGGTTTTTTAGGGATTTGACCCTTTTTATTAATTTGGGGCTTCAAACTGAGGGTTAGATTTTTTAGGGAAACCCCAATTTTTTTGATAAAACCCCAAATTTTTTTTTTTAAATTTCGTTTTTTTTTTGAAAAATTTCCCCCCCCCTTTTTTACCCAAAAAAACTTGTTAACCCCCCCCCCCCCCCCCCTTTTTTGCTCCTTTTTACTAATTAAAAAGGTTTTTTTTCAAAAATGCAGGGGTTTTTTTGTGATGTTTTTCCTTTTTATTTTAAGCGGGGGTTCTGTTTTTTGGGCCCTGAAAATATAAAACCTGAAAAAAATTCCAGGCTTAAAAAATAATCAAAATTTCACCTTCCCTTCTTAACTTACTTTTACCCTTTACTTTCCTTTCCCTAAAACGCACGCCCCGCGCGGGGCGGGCCCCGCCTGCTGCACGAAAACCCAACCCCCCAAAGCCCCCCGCCACAACAACACCCCCCACCCAAACCACACCACCCCAAACCACCGGCCGGGGGCGGGGGCGCGGGGTTTCCCCCGGCGTTTCGAGCAAAACCAAAAAGGTTCCGTTTCCATTTGTTTTTTCACTGGGGTTTTAAAAACAGGCTTACTCCCCCTTTTTCGTAGATTTTTTTGGTAAGACTGAAAACAAGGGGCCCCCCCTTTTTAAAAGCAACAAAACATCTTGCAAAAACGTTAAAATTCCCCCCTTTTGTAAAAATAGGCCTTGTGTGCTGGTTTGGGGAAAGTTACAAGGGTTTACAAAACGCATTTAAAAAAAGGGGGGATGTAATAAGGCATATGAGTGTTTGACCATTTTCTTCGATATAAAAAAAAAAATGAAAAAAAAATTTAAAAACATTTTAAAAAAAACACAAAAAAACACACAAAACACAACACGGGGAAAGGCCCGCCCCCCACACACAAACACAAACACACAAACACACAAAAACACACACCCAAAAAAACAAACACAACCCCACACACACACACCCCAACCCCCCAACAAACACGGGCGCGCGCCCCCACACCATCATACGCACACAAAAAACACACAAAAAACACAACACACACCCCCCAAAAACCCCCAACACACACCCCCCAAAACCAATCAATTTAAGTTTTTAGGCCCCCCCCCCCCCCAAGGCCCTAAAGGGGCTGTCCCTCTTTTAATTTTTTTAAAAACCCCCCATTAAAAATTAAAAATGCAAAAAGTTTTTGTTTAAAAGGGGTATAAAAAAACCCAAAAAAAGGGTGCCTTTGCTTCGTTCCCCCCCCCCGGGCAACCCCCAAAGGTCAGCCCGGGGGGGGCCCCCCCCGTCGGGGAAAAAAAAACATGATCATACATAAAAAGGGTTTAAAAAAAAAAAACCCCCCTCCTTAAAAAAAACCCCTTTTCCCCTTTTTTTTCCCCAAAACAACCCCCTTTCCCAATTTCAGAAAGGAAAAAAAAAAGCCCTTGGAATGTTTTTATTTATACATGAAAAACCCCTTTTTTTGGGATTTTAAAAAAACCCGGTTAAGGGCGTGTTCTGAACCCCCGGGTTTTTTGGGCCCAAATTTTTGGGGAAAAAACCCCCGCCCCCCCCGGTTGGGATTTGGGGGGCCCTTTTTTCCCCTTTTGGGGGGGGGTATTGATTTGGGTGTATCTTTGGGGGGTTCCCCCAAAGGGGTTTCCTGGACGCCTTTGTGGATGGTTGGAAAACCCCGGGGGGGTTTTTTCAATTTTTGCCGGCCCCCGGAAAGGGGTCACCAGCTCCCCCAGCGTGCAGGGTTTTTTTTCCCAGATCTCTGTACGTGGGGTTTTTTCCCCCCCCCCCGGGGGTTTTTTGGGGGGGTCCCCAAATTTTTAGGGGGGGGGTGGCCGCGCCCCCTTTTTTCCCGCCTTAAGGAGTGGCGCTTTCGGGCACCCCCCCTTTTTTGCCCCCGGGGTTTCACGGGGGCCCCCCTGGGCGCTTTGTCTTGTCCCGGAAAAAAATCCCCGGGGGTGGGAAAAAAAAGATTCTAGGTCTGTGCGGATTGCTTTGTCTGGAGGTATCATTGTTGGAATATAAACCCCCCAGCATTAGGAGTTTATGGAAAAATGTATTTTTTCCCCCTTTAGACGGGGGGGGGTTTTTGAGTGGTTTTGGTGGGGGGCCCCGGGACGGGGGCATTCGGGCAACGATAGGGTTTTTTACCACTCGTCAGGTGTCCCCCGGGGCCCCGGGGGGGTTTTGGGGGGAAAGGTGGTTCAAGATTGACCCCCAAAAAGGGGGAAAATTTTGGCACTCCCTCTGAGGAAAAATTTTGGAAAAAAATGAGACGGAAAAAAAAATTTTTCGATCTTTTCGGCTTTTTCCCCCAACTTGAATAGTTCTTTGGGGGCTTGGTGCCTTTGGGGAGAGGCTTGGGGGGTTTTGCAAATCCGGGTTTTTCCGCTCCCCTTTTGGATGCCCAAAATGTAGGGGCCGTTCTCTGCTCCCCGTGACCTGTTGCATTATCAGTCAACCCCCAAAAGGGAAAAAATTTTATTGGCGACAGCGGGGCACCCCCGGCCCCAAAGCGGGGTTGTTGGGAGGGGGGCTCCGTAAATTTTTCCCTTTTGGATGATTTGACATGTTTTGGGGGTTTCGAGCTGTTGGATGTGGGGGCGAATTTTTTGGGGGGGAAACCAAAATGGTGCATCAGTTTCCCCCTGGGCATCTCTGTTTTTCGCCTTTTCAAATGCCTTCTGGGAAAAGGGGGAAAGGGGGGGAAAACAAGGGGGGGGGGGGCTGCATTTTCCCCCGGGAAAGCTCGATAATGATGGGCATTGTTGGGGGGGATTGAAAAAGGATGATCGGTCTTGTCGGGAAAAATTTTTTGTTCATCCCTGAGTGGCTTGTTAGTGCCGTTTTTCAGTCTTTTTAAGATATTTTTTTTTTAGCAATTTTTCCCCCCGGGTTGACGCAAAAAGTTTTCCTTTTTCCCGTTTTTGCAGGATGAAGGTTCCCCCTTCCCCTTTTTTGTTTTTTTGGGTAGCTTTCTTCCCGTCTTTGGCACACCCCTTTTTCCCAAATTTTTGTTGGAGTGGTTTCATCCCGGGGGGGTTTAAGTATGGATCAATGAAAAAATATTGTCAATATTTGTCAAAAAATTAAAAACAGGAAAACTCGATTTATACATTCCAAATTGCAGAGGGAAAAATAAAAAAGTGAAAAAAGGAGAGGGGGGAGAGAGAGAGAGAGAGAGAGAGAGAGAGAAGGAGATTTAGAGGGGGGGGGTGAGAGAGGGGAGGGGAAAAAGAGAGAGGAAGGGGAGAGAGAAAGAGGGGGAGAGAGAGGAGAGGAGAGAGAGGGGAGAGAGGGGAGAGGGGAGAGAGGATGAGAGAAGGGTGAAGGGGAGGAGAGAGAGGGGGCGTTTGGGAAGAGAGGGGAGAGGGACGAGAGAGAGAGAGAGAGAGAGAGACACTGAAATGGGGAAAAATGAAAAAAAATTTTTTGGTTTCTTTGGCCTTTTGGGCCCCAAAACCCGGTGAGGGGGGAGGGGTTTTTTAGTGTATTGCAAAATGTAAGAAAAAAAAAAATTTATTTTCTTGGCAGAAAAAAAAAATGGATAAGTTTCACACATCTGTAAAAAAAGAAAAAATCAAAAAAAAAGGATTCAAAATTTTCCCCCCTACTATAGCATGAAAAAAGGAAAAAAATTGTTTAAAAAACACAATATAAGTAATAAAAAAGGGGAAGGGGGGGAAAAAAATTTTTTTTTCGAATTTTGGATTGAAAAATGAAATTTGTGGATAAAATTTTTTCCCCCACTATAACCCATAAAATTTTTGGGTTTGATACAAGTCACATAAAATGTAGCAATAACAATTAAAAGCAAGAATAAATTTCACCCCCTACTTTGGCAAAAAAAAAAAAGAAATTATCATGCGGAAAAAGGGGTTTTGTGGATAAGTTTGAACCCCCCCATAGCATTTTTAAAAGAATTTCAATTTTTTAAACAAAAAATGGATAATTTCCAATTTTTTTTTTTTCAAGAAAAAAGGGAAAACCCTTTTTAAAAATGAAGTCGTGGTAAGTTTCACCCCATACTATAGCGATGAAAATGGGAAAAAAAAAGGTGAACCCCAAAAAATGGATACATTTCCCACCACTAAAAAAAAAGGGAATTTTTGGGGAAAAAAAATTTGGTTTTTGTTCAAAACATATAAATAATTAAAAAAAAAAGGCAGGGGGAAAATTTTATCCCCACTCCCCGATTGAATAAAAAAAAAAAGGGGGAAAAAAGTTTCACACATACCCATAGCAATGAAAATAAAAAGCATTAACATTTTTCCCCCTTTCTATAGAAATTTTAAAAAAAAATGCTTTTTATGGTACCATACGTAGCAATAAAAAAAAAAGCTTTTAAAAAAAAATTCCCCCTATTTTTTGGGAAGAAAAAAAAAAAACAGGGAAAAATTTTTCCCCTTTTCTATATATAAAAAAAATTGGGGAAAAAAGGATAAATTTCCCCGGGATACTCGCGTGAAAAAAAAAAAAAGGGGAATATTTTACACACACTATAGAAAAAAAAAAAGTTACAAAAAGGAAAAATTTTCCCCAAACCCCCTTTTTACGGGCGGGAAAGGGGTGGGGAGAGAGAGGGGGAGGAGAGAGAAAAGGGAGGGGGAGAATTGGGGGGAGGGGATGTGAAGAGAGAGGAGGGGGAGAGAGGGGGAAAGGGGGGAGAGAGGAGAGGAGGGGTTCTAGGGAAAAATTTTTAACCCCAAAATTTTTTTTTTTGGGGAATTTTTAAAACCCCTACTAAAGGGACGTTTTTCTTTTATGGGTTTAAAACCCTTTTTGTTTTTTTTTTCTTTCCCAAAAAGGTAGCCCCCAAAATTTTGAAAAATTTTTGTTGAAAATTTTTAATTTTTCCCCTTTAGCCTGTGCCAAATTTTAAAAAAAATATAAGAATACATAAATGAATAAAAAATTTTTAGTAAAAATTTTTTTGGGCAAAAAATTACTTTTTAAAAAATGAAAACTCCCCCCCCTTGAATGCCCAATACTTATAGTATACTTGGATTTCTTCCAATAAATTAAAAAAAAAGTATTTTGCGTTTTATTAAAAATCCTTCTTTTAAAAATTTTTAAAAACTTTAAAAAAACCCCCCCTTTGTTAATTTTGCCCCCAAAAATAAAATAGCAATATTTCTTTTTCCCCCCAAAAAAAAAAATACGTTACAATGTTTCTAATTGACAAAATTGTTTTTTTGGTTCCATCTTTTTTGGGGCCCCTTGAACGAAACCAGAAAAACTTACCCCCCAAAAAAATTGGGGGAAAAAAAGGAAATTTTTTTTAAAATTTTTTTTTTTTTCTTGAATCATTAGCCATTATATTTACTTTTTTCCCCGGGGGGACAACAACATGACAAAAAAAAAAAAAAAGTTATAAAAAAAAATTCTTTTAAAATTTTTTCATTAGTTTGGGTTTTTTTAAAGTGGGGGAAAGGTGGCAATTGCATACAATTTTTAAAAACCCTTTACCTTCTAGTTAAACCCCCGGGGGAAAAGGTTTTGTCTTCTCCTCAGGGAAAAAAAAATGAACTTCGAAAATTTTTTCAGAACAACTTTTTTTTCACTAGCATAAAAAAAAAAACCCAAAATTTGGGGGCCTATAAAAAAAATCATTAAAAAATTTTTTTTAAAAAGATCTGTATTTTTTGGGGGAACAATATAAAAAAAAATTTTGTTTTCCCCTCTTCAGTATTTGGGGGACAGAAAGGACACTTTTTTTTTTTGGGGGAAATTATTATGACTGTATCTATGACGATTATATTCAATGGAGGAATTTAATTTGTTGTGACAAAGCAAACCTCAAAGCAGAACAATCAATGCAAAAAAATATGATTCTTTTTCAAAACAGTTTTAAATGATCTGAAAAAAAGAGAAAATTTTCAGGGGCCCCCCAAAAAAAGTTTTTCCTTCCTGAATAAAAAATAGGAGAGAGAGAGGGGAAAATTTAAAAAAAAAAAAAAGGAAAAGAAAAAAAAAAAATTTTTTAAAAAAAAATAAAAGACATTTTTACTTAATTTTTTCACTTAAAAAAATTTTTAAAATTTCCCCAAAAAACCCCCCAAAAATTAAAAAATTTAAAAAAAACATTTTCAGATAAATTTTTACTTTTTTCAAATTTTTTCCCCCCCCAAATTTTTTTAAAAAGGGGGGGGGGAGGGGTTTTGGGGGGGGGGTGGGGGGGGGAAGGGGGGGGGAGGGGGAGGGGGGGGGGGGGGAAAAAGGGGGGGGGCGGGGGGGGGGGGGGGGGGGGGGGAGAGAGAGGAGAGGAAGAGAGAGAGGGGGGGGGGGGGAGAGAGAGAAAAAAGGGGGGAGAGGGGAGAGAGAGAGGAGGAGAGAGAGAAGGGGGAAAACAGACAGACGACAGACAGACAGACAGTGGGGCGGGGCCCGGGCAGGGGGGACAGGAGACAGAGACAGAGAGAGAGAGAGAGAGAGAGGGGAAGGGGTTTGGGGAGGAGGGGAGGAGAGAGGGGAGAGAGAGCATCTTAGATTAAAACCTTTTTTTAAAAAAAGACCAATTAAACTTTTTTGAAAAAACCCCCCAAAAAACCCCTCTTTTAAAAAAAAGATGTTTAAAAAAAATAAGTAAAATTTTCTGTCAAAAAAATTTTTTTGGGGGGGAAACTTGATGTACATTCCACCCCTTTTTAAAAAGGGCAGTAAAAAAAAAAATTTCGGAAAAAAAACGACCACATATATTCCAATTACTTTGAAAAACATACATTTGGAAAAAAACCTTTTTGAACCCAAAAAAAAATTATAATATGAAGGTTTCAATAACAGTTTATAAAAATTTTTTAAAACCCCCAAAAATTTTGGAAATATAAAAAACCCCCGACATGTTCACTCAGTTTCCCTTGGGGGGCCCCTTTTTTGTGCTTCCCCCCAAAAGGAACATGTGGTGTGCCGGGGGGCCCCGGCCATCTCCCCCCTGGTATTTTTTTTTGGGGCCCCCCTGTCATGGGGCGTTGAGGTGAGAGACAGTTTTTTTTCCCTGACCTGCCCCCTTGGATGGTGATCAGCATCTGTCACTGAGGGGGGCATTTTTGGGAAGACGGAACATGGCGTCGATTCGGGTTGGGTGGGGGGGGTTTTCCTGCCCCGCCCCCTTCCGAGGCCTCGGGGGAAATTCCGGAGCTGGAAAGGGAAGGGGGTTCTTCTTCCCCAATGCTTGGGGGGGGGTTGGGGCCTTTCCTGGGGGGGTTTTGACGCCTGGAGCTTCCCCGCCCCCTTTCCACCCCCTCGGGGTGCGCAGGTTGTACTTGCGGTTTGGGGGGAGGCGGGCCCCCGTTGGGGTAGCCGTGCCATTTTTCCCCCCCGGCAGGGTGGCCGTCAGCTGCCCCGGGCTTTTTTCTGCCTCGGGGCCGGCCCCCCCCTTTTTTCCGTCTCTGGGTTGCGGCCCCCGCCAGTCTGTGTTGTTCTGGCGGGCTGAGTGGTTGTCTTTGGGGGGAAATGAAGGGGGGGAAAAATTTTTCCCCCCGGAAAACAGAAAATTGCTGGTCTGTTCCCCTTCTGCGGTAAGTGGCTCTTCTTTCTGATCTGTTTTTTTCCTGTCTTTTCTTTTTCCCCCCTTTTTCTGTAGTCATACTTGCGGGGGGTCTGCCCCTTTTTTTCCCGCCCCTTTTTGTTCTCTTTTTCTGTTGGGGCACTTTTTGGGGGGTCTGTATCACCCCTTTCCCCGTTTTTCTGTTCCCCCTTTGTCTTTTTGTCACTACTTGCTGGGTGTTGTATATCTTTCCTGTCTTTTTGTTCCCCCCTTTTTCTTTTTAAAAAATTTCTTGCTGGGTGTTGTCCCTTTTTTTCCTTTTTTTTTTTTTTCCCTTTTTTTCTGTAGTCATACTTGGGGGGGAGTCTGTTATCTTTCCTGTCTTTTTTGTTCCCCCTTTTTTTCTGTAGTCACTACTTGCTGGGTGTCTGTATAAAATTTTTCCCTTTTTTCTTTTCCCCCCTTTCTCTGCAGTACTACTTGCTGGGTGTCTGTACCCCAATATTGCACTGCATGTCTGTGATGAATTTGTTAAGCGAGTTTTTTTAAAAAGGCCCCCTTTTTTTTTGATCCCGCTGGATGTTACGTAACCTCCTCTGCTTTTGTTGGAAATGATGATTTTTTCCCCCCTGAAAAAAGTTTTTCCCTAATGTTTGATTGTTCAGTTTATGTGCTGTTTATTTAACCCCCAAAGGCCTTCCCGTGTGTGGGCACGCTCCCCAAAGATTTTTTCCCCCCAAAGGGGCCCCAAACCCCCCTTTTTAAAAAAAATTTTTTTTTCCCCAAAATTTTGGGGGTTCCCCCCCCGGAAAAATTTTTTGGGGGAGTCCCCAAAAAAAAAAAAAGGGTTTTTTTCGCCAATTTGGTTGTCTAAAATAGTCGCTTTTTTTTTTTTTTTTTAGGGGGGGGACTGAGCCCTTTTAGTTCCAATTTTCTGTGTAACTCCTGACAAGCTTTTGCATGTGGTGCACATGCCAGCCAGTTGACTCTGGGGCCCCCCTTCTCTCCCTTTGCGGGGGGGGGGGTCGTTTTTTTTTCCACTGTGATCAGGGTTTCCCCGGGGGAATTCCTTGGCGGGGGTTCACGTTTTTTCCCCCCTGTTTTTAGCGTCCCCTTTTTCCCCCCAAAAAATCTCCCCCTGAAGGGGGGGGCATAGGGGATCCAGGGGGGGTTTTGTTCTTTCAGTATAGAGTGGGGGGGAGAGTCTCCTGCTTCTGCCTTTTTTTCCTGTTGTTGGCCCGGGGGGGGGTTTAATTTCCCCCTTGGAGCAAGAGGGTTGTGATTTTTAAAAAGCCTTTTTTTAAAACCCAAAAAAAGCCGAAAACGCGGGTCCCTTTCAGACGATTCTTTTTCCTTTTGGGGGCCTTTTTTTTGATGGGGGCCCCCCACTGTGTTGGCGCAGGCAAGATCAGAAAAAAATCGCCCGACCCCCTTTCCCCCGGGGTTTTTAGACAGAAAAAAAACAGTCCCCGGGGGGGAGAGAGAAGGGGGGAGAGAGAGAGAGAGGGGGACGGGGGAAAAGAGGGACGAGAGAGAGAGAGAGTTGGGGGGGGGGAGAGAGAGAGAGAGAGAGAAAAAGAGGGGGGGGAGGGAGGCAGAGAGAGAGAGAAAACAAAAAAAAAGAGGAAAAGGGGGCAGAGAAGCAGGAGAGGACAGAAAAAAGGGAAAGAGAAGAGACAAAGGAGAAAGGGGAGGGGGGAGGGACCAGGGAAAAAAGAAGAGAGAGAGAGAGAGAGAGAGTGAAAGAGGTGGGGGGAGGGAAGACGAGGAGAGAGAGGAGGGGGGAGGATGGGAAAAGGGGGGAGAGAGGAGAGGGGGAATGACAATGCCCCAAAAACCCCTTGGGGGGACAAGGTTTATTTTTTTAAAAAGCTTTACGCCCATTCAAAGGGGGAAAAAAGGGGGGGGGGGCTGGGCACAAAAAGATCATTTTGGGAAAAAAAAAAATACCCCTGTCAATTTTAAAAACCCAAATGAAAAAACCAAAAGGGGGTGGGG
>CM060346.1:3451214-3481214 GCA_030674155.1 Stramonita haemastoma
ACATGACCAAAGTCAAACATTGCTTACATGAAGCATTTATTCATAAGTGGTATGCAGTTGTAAACACAGAAGAGATTTATACAAATGATATAATGCTTAAAACAAAATGCTGTGTTTGAAAGTATATGCTCTTATTGCTATCCAATATTTCTGTTCATTTGCCCAGTTTCACACAAATACTAACAATCAGCCTAATTAAAAATATGTGACGCTCCACCACGAAATGGGTTGCTTAGCACATTGCCTATTTTTGCGCTAGGAGCCATTAAAAGCAGGTGGGGGTTAAGTTGTCAATTTTGAGATTTTGATTGGTTTGTAAACTGTATCCATTATTCTACCTTGTGATGAAATTTCAAGGCATAAATTTTATTCGTTTTGCTTTTAAATGTGTTTTGAAAATACCCAAGCCCACTTTCTGACATCCTGTCACAAAAATAAACTTTCCCGTTTCTCATTTCATCACATTCTGCAGTCTACCATTTCAACTTGTAGTAACTTTCCAAAGATTTGTCCGATTTTCAATCTGTTTTTTGTATTGAAAAGCCTTTTAATTGCAAATTAATAACTTGTCAATAACTTAAAATTGACCTCTTGTGCAATGCACTCTTTATGTGGTGGAGCATCACATATCCTACGTTTTGAGAGAATTCAAAGAAATGAAAGATGCTGTACAAAATGCAACAGTGGTGATATTGGTGATGAATTTCATTACATTTATACTTGTCTAATGTTTCATGAAACTCATAAAAAACGTTTATCAATCCAATCCAACCATGTTGTTTATAGCTCCATCGAAAATGTTTATGAAAATATTATGTGGAACATCGAAACACTTTGAAGTATGAACAACTCTTTTCTTCATCAAATAAGAAGTCTCTACTCAATGTTGTTAAAATGATTAATATTATAAGAAATAACATGTGTAAGCTTTGTTCAAAGAGTTTGGTATATGTGAACAGTCAATTTAGTTCAGTGGTCAGAGCAGCTCGCTTTCCCCCAGCCAAAGTGAAGCAGCATTGAGAGTGTTACCAATTGGGTGGGTGACCATTTGCCTGGCTTGGCTTCAGTACAGATTTGGCCTCACATTATTTCTTTGAGATGTGTGTGTGTTGTAAGTGATGAAAATAAGACACAGTGTGAGCATAACTCCCCTGCCTGGCCTGACATTATTTCTTTGAGTAGAGTGCCTGAGTCCCGACCTCCTGTATTCGCCAACATGGAGAACAACATTCTCTCTTTGTTTTACAAGTCTTACATAGATACTGTTTTTAGTTTGACTTTCATATGGTCGTAAAATAACCTTTGTGTTAAAAACAGGAGCGTTGGAATTGTGAGAATCTGCTAAAGAAAAAGAATGGGAAAAATTTAAAGAGATCTCAATTTGTTCTGTAATCAGCAGCTTGTATACAAAGTGACTGCCATCTTGGCCAGTCCATGCCATGTTTTTTACAATTTCCACTGCTGTCATCTGGGCGCCATGTTCAGTGCCCCATTAGCAAAACAAACAGAAAAAAAGAATTTTTCTTCTGCCAGTAGTCCTTCCAATTCTAAATAAATTCACACAACACTGACTGAGGGGTTTTCTGTTTCTTTAAATTGCTTTTATTTTACTGTTATTGTCTGACCATTTAATATGCTGTGTAATGTATGTGCATGCATTTTTTCCTTATGGTTTTTTTGGGTGCTAGTTAAATTTTTCACGTACATATGTAACCTATTTAAATTGTTTTGCCCTGTGAGCCCATGTTTGGGGAAATCACCCTATATAAGCCTCCATTTTATTATTATTATTATTATTATTATTATTATTATTATTATATTAAAAATGAATACCTGCCTGATTGTTACAGTCAGGAGTGCAGGCAGTATATAGGAACATTGTGTGTGTGTGTGTGTGTGTGTGTGTGTGTGTGTGTGTGTGTGTGTGTGTGGTGTGTGTGTGTGTGTGTGTTTGCGCCCACGTGTGTGGGTGTGTGTGTATGCGTTTTTAATTGTAAGTTTATTGGAAAACCCCTGGCTTGTTCTGGCATCCATGACTGATTTTTGTCAAACTGTGTCAATCAGTATATCATCAACTTGATGGCGACTTTCATCTCTGGGTGAGATATATGTGTATCTCCACCTGTTGGAGTGCATAGAGAAAATCTTGTATGGTGAAACCATCTAAACGGACAAAAACTAAACCATCTAAATGGGCTAAAACAAAACCATCTAAATGGGCTAAAACAAAACCATCTAAATGGGCTAAAACAAAACCATTTAAATGGGCTAAGATATCAATCTGAATGGAATAAAACAAAACCATCTGAATGGGCTAAAACAAAACCATCTAAAGGAGCTATAATAATCTAATTGGGCAAAAACTAAACCATCTAAATGGGCTAAAACGAAACCATTTAAATGGGCTAAAATATCGATCTAAATGGGCTAAAACAAAACAAAAAGTCTCATTGGTTGAGACTATAAACCAAGGTCCTACATGTGCAAACCCAGCAAAACCCACGCAGAACAATTTGCACACAGAACATTTTGCACACATTAGAACTTGAACACTTTCAAAAGAACAGGCAGAACAGGCCTTCTGTGCTGGTAGGAGCAGATAACAAAATTATATATATAAAACGGCATGCACACAGGTGTGTTTAGACACTATCCCTGAGGGGGGAAAAAACAATGGGAAGGCACTGCACTTGTGGCAATGCCCCCCCAGAGCAGCCCGAATTTCACACAGACAAATCTGCCATGACATAAAGTGGTATAAAATAAAATAAAATAAATAACCATTGGGCTATCCCTCCCTTCAGTCACAATCAGATCACTTTGGTTGTCCCTTTCCAATCCAAACCAGCAGAGTACATAAAACAGGTATTTAGTCACATCCAGGGCATCAAAGATTACACTCCCACCCACTGTCACTCCACCCACAGTAAGGTGACTAATGTCTTGTCACACAATAAAAAACAATAACTCCACCACCACCACAAAGACCAACACAGCTATCAACTCAACTGACAAAGAGTTACCACTAGGGAAATGGCAGGACATATATATATATATATATATATATATATATATATATATATATATATAATATATATATATATATATAATATATATATTTTATATATATATATATATTAATCAGAGATCTAAACCCCACCTAAAGACCATCCGAAGTCACCAGCAGGTAGGACATCAGGCAAACTGCCACACAAAACAAAAACTGCACTACTGCCAAGTTCAAACTATCCACTCACCTCAAAAGAGGTCTAAACAACAATATAACCAACACAAATATATATATATATATATATATATATATATATATATATATATATATATATATATATAACCAAGACAATAAACTGCATGACTCTTGAAGCAACCACTGGAAGGAACAAACTACAGCTGTCAACTCCTCCTAGGAAGAGTCCCCACACTGCAAACAGCACAAATGCCACAGATACACAGAGCCCAACATCACATGAAGACTTCACACACGTCACCAGAAGAGTCCCCACACTGCAAACAGCACAAATGCCACAGATACACAGAACCCAACATCACATGAAGACTTCACACACGTCACCAGAAGAGTCCCCACACTGCAAACAGCACAAATGCCACAGATACATAGAGCCCAACATCACCTGAAGACTTGGCACACAAGTCACCAGAAGAGTCCCCACACTGCAAACAGCACAAATACCACAGATACATAGAGCCCAACATCACCTGAAGACTTAACACACGTCACCAGCAGGTAATGAGTCAGACCAACAAACAGCAAACCACCAGAGATTGTGCAACTGCAACACTAGTCTCATTCGGAGGAGACTATAAACCAAGGCCATGTGCGCACATTTTAAAACCCTGTTTTGCCTGGAAAAGCAGCCATGGTGTGCTGGTAGGAGTAGAAGACAAAATTATATATGTAAACAGCATGCACACAGGTGTCCTGTTTAGATACCATCCCTGGGGGGAAAAAATAATGGGTAGGAGCTACACATGTGGCAACAGGCTCTCCCTGGGGAGAGCAGCCCATCAAGCAAAGAAATATGCTGTGACATAAGTGGTATAAATTTTTTTTTTACATTGCTTGACCACAGCCACCTCAAAGAAAACTTCCCTCCCATAAACAACCCCAAAATAAAG
Organism: Stramonita haemastoma; assembly: GCA_030674155.1. Taxonomy (NCBI): domain Eukaryota; kingdom Metazoa; phylum Mollusca; class Gastropoda; order Neogastropoda; family Muricidae; genus Stramonita; species Stramonita haemastoma. Next base: position 3,455,370 of record CM060346.1, read on the forward strand.
CCAGCTTTAAAATATGCACCCAGCTAACAAACAAAACTCTTCACTTCACAAAGAAAACTTCTCTCTGACAAACAACCCCCAAATAACGCCAGCTTAAAAAATATGTACCCAGCTAACAAACAAAACTCTTCACTTCACAAAAAAAACTTCCCTCTGATAAACAGCCCCACAATAACACCAGCTTAAAAATTATGTACCCAGCTAACAAACAAAACTCTTCACTTCACAAAGAAAACTTCTCTCTCATAAACAATCCCAAAATAACACCAGCTTAAAAAATATGTACCCAGCTAACAAACAAAACTCTTCACTTCACAAAGAAAACTTCCCTCTCTTAAACAACCCCAAAATAACACCAGCTTAAAAAATATGTACCCAGCTAACAAACAAAACTCTTCACTTCACAAAGAAAAATTCCCTCTCCTAAACAACCACAAAATAACACCAGCTTAAAAAATATGTACCCAGGCACCAACCTTGCCCTAAAACAAAAGAAATTACCCCCCACCATCCCTTCTAAACTTTGCCTAATACACTAAGAATGACCTCTCACAAAATATCCAGTCAGCAAGCTTGGCCTGCTAACCTCAGATTGACCTACACAAGAAGCCCCCCCCCCCCCCCCCTCTCTCTCTCTCTCTCTCTCTTGTGCAGAACATCTTGCTCACAGTTAAATCCTGTTCCGCTTTTCGTAAGAGTAGGCCATCATGTGCCGGTGGGAACAGATGACATTTACAAAATGACCTACACACGGGGACTGGATGTAAAAAACACATGAGTGCTTATTCAATTATCCTCCATATAAAAGAATAAATCAAATCAATAAAATTTCTCCCCCTCTTTCTCATGCATGCAGAACATCTTGCATTAAATCCTGTTCTGCTTTTTGTAAGAGTAGGCCATCGTGCGGTGGGAACAGATGATAATATTTACAAAACTGCATACACATGGGGACTGGATGTAAAAAAGCACAAGAGTACTTATTCATTATCTTCGATATAAAAGAACAAATCAAATCAAATCAAATCAAATCAAATCAAATCTCTCTCTCTCTCTCTCTCTCTCTCTCTCCTCTCTCTCTCTCTCTCTCTCTCTCTCTCTCTCTCTCTCTCTCTCTCTCTCTCTCTCTCTTTCTCTGGGATAGGCTAGTGGTCAGAACATTGCCCTGGCAATTTGACGACCTGGGTTCCAGTCATAGTCCAGTGAGGAGATTTTTCTCCTGGAGTTAACATCAGTTCTGACTCCACTTTCCCCAAAAGTCCTTCCCATGAGACTTTAAACCAGGCCCCATGTGTGAACCCACACAGAACATCTTGGACACACGTTAAATCCTGTTCCGCTTTTCGTAAGAGTAGGCCATTATGTGCTGGTGGGAACAGATGACATTTACAAAACTGCATACACACGGGGACTGGATGTAAAAAAACACAAGAGTGCTTCTCCCATTATCCTAGATATAAATGAATAAATCAAATCAAATCAAATCAAATCTCTCTCTCTTTCTCTCTCCCTCTCTCTCTCTCTCTCTCTCTCTCTCTCTCTCTCTCTCTCTCTCTCTCTCTCTCGGGGGGCTGAACACACAGCGGCGAGTGGCAGACGTGCAAATCAGCTCTCTTATTTCATACCAAAATGTGGACAGTTGAGTGCAGTAGTCTTGTTAAAATTTAGCTGACGTATGCATAGTGTAATTGTGCACCTAAAGATGTTACTAAGAAGTCGTAAAGGTCAGTAGTTGTTCTGTAATTAATATTTGAATATTTACATCATGTGAAGAAGAAAACCTATTCAACACTCCAGTAGCAGCAACTCACCCTCAGTCAACTTTTTTTTTTTTTTTTTTTTTTTTTCCCCAATGTGGATGGAGCCAAGTTGCACGTGCTTAGTTCGTGTTGTTCGCATGTCTTTTAGCTACATGCTAAACATAGCCGCTCTGATGTGTGTTGTGACACTGTGTTGTGGACACTAGTGTGTACATGTAGTGGGGTTGGGACTGCCATTCAAACACAGGCACCTGAAAAGTCATCTTTAAAAAAAAAAGGGAAAGGAAAGGGAAAGGAAAAAAAAAAAATGTCTACTCCACCTCAAGGCAACTTACTATATTTTATTGACTTTCGTTTTGATCAGATACAGCAAGGTTTACAAATGCATTTGGCAGGAATAAAACACAATATTGATGAAAAGTTCTGTAAGCTGGATGACAATTTCTCACGTTTATTTACTGAAATCAGTCAACTGAAAGACACTGTACTTGTGCATACAGAAGATATTAAAGAACTCAAAGAAGACAAAGCAATAAATTCAGACAGGATAGAGGTACTTGAAAAAAAACTGGAGTATACTGAACAGGATGCCAGAGCTTTAAACCTGAGGTTCATGGGTGATGAGGAGCAGAGGTGGGAAGATGAACATGTGACAAGCCAGGTGATTGTGGATGTACTGAACAGCCACTCAAATTCACCCAGCTGGCAACAGACAGACATTGCCAGGGCATTCCGCATTGGCAGAACTCGCCCTCGTGGTGAGGAACCCCGGCCCATACTTGTACAGTTTTGCCGCTGGGTTGACAAGATGGCTGTTCTGTGTGACAAAGAGCTCCGAGATGATCTGAGAGCAAGTGGAATTCGGGTCGCTGCTGACCTAACCACACGCCAACGGGACTTACTGGAGTTCCACCGTGGTCAAGGGAAGACTGCTTACTTTCATGGTGGAAAGTTATATGTACACGACAAGGAGCAGCCCAGGTCTTTTGGTGCCAGTCACACAGATAATGACTGGTCTCAAGTACAGGTTGGAAAACATGCCAGTTCCAACTCAAATGGGAGTACCTGGCATACAAATGGCTACCAGACTCAGAGGTTGCCAACAAAACACAGACAGCAGGTGGAGAGACGCATGTGGCTAAATAAACACCATGGACGGGCAGACCTGGAGGAGTGCTCAGGCAGCAGTCCCAAAATAAGAGACAGATCCAGAGGCTTCAGTCAAGCCAGATGGCAGGACCATAAAAAAATGGCATCTATGCCAGTTTTCCCTGGTGTTCTGTCTTACAGTGGTGCAGTACAAACTGGTAGATCAAGTGATCAAAATGACATGGACCAAAAGAGAATTGTCAGAATGAAAGGTTCCTTGAAACAATCCAGTGCAGTGAACACAGAGACCCACAAAAGGTGCCCTAAACCTTCAAATGGGCATCAGAAGAGCACCAGAAATAGCCTGGTTTCCTTAAAAGGAGACAATGCCAACAAAACTGGCCTTACTTCTCAGCATGCACCTAGGAATAGGCAAGCTCTTTTACATGCTGAATACTCTGACAGTGCTGACTCCATACAGGACAAAGTATCAGAGAAAAATTTTGACATGTATGACCAAGACAGAGACAAGACAGCCACAAGTGATGATGACAGGATAAATAACACTGCTGACATCACGGAGCCTCAGATTGAAGCTCAAGACACAGCTCTATCTATTGGGCTTAGCAAAGATAGTTGCTCTAGTGAGGATGCTTTTGATGTCAGCTGTGCAGAAATCTTACAAAAAAATGACGCAAATATCAATAAAGACCAGACAAACATGACTGAATCAGTTGATCAGTTCAGGGAAGATGAAACTGAAAACTGTTCCACCACTAAAGAAGACAGTGGACAAGCGTGTGCTGACTTTGACAAAAAGAAAGATCCAACTCCCACACGTTTGCCTACAGCTCGCAGTACACGATCAAGAAGGGCTGTATCCAGCTCTAAAATAAACAGGCAAGCATGCAAGAAAACTACCAGTAGATCCAACAGTCAAGGTAGCATTGTGGATTCTTTTAAAAAGGCAGAGTCTACAAACCAGGCACAGGACAAAAACAAACCACAACAGTCAATGTCCCAACATAAAAAGAAAGGTGCCTCAGGCATCAGTAAATAGGGATTTGGCCGGACCACCTTATTTGATAGAAAGTCCTCAAGAACAGAGGGCCAGTCCATTGTATATCAAAATGAATCTGTGTATATACAAAATGTAAATAACAGTTCAGTTAAATTTTTGAATTATAATGTAAATGGTCTCTTGCCAAAACTAGAAAATGTTGACTTCATAACTTTCCTTACTTCATATGATTTTATATGTCTAACTGAAACATTTGTTGGGTTTGAGTTTGAATCTAATCTATTTGAAGATTTTGTTATATTCACCTCAAAGGCAAAAAAACTGTCCCACCGAGGGAGGTACTCTGGGGGTGTAATTGTTCTAATAAGAAAAACATTTTCCGGTTTTGTAGAACACATTAATGTAGAACAAGAAAATATCGTTGTGGTAAATATACACAAAGATCTTTTCTGTACCGATAAAAGCATTATGTACATGAGCTGTTACCTACCTCCATGCGATTCTACATTCTGGAATAGCCAACAAGATATTTATGGCATGGAGATGCTAGAGCAGTGTTTTGAACATTTGTATGATTTGTATAGCGACTTTTTTGTTATGTTAACCGGAGATCTGAATGCAAGAACAGCAAGTAAGAATTATTCTTTTAATGGAAATAGTGCTGACTTTGATGAAACATCTGTTCCTGCTGAAAACCAGTTTCCAAGGAAATCACAAGATAAGGTAGTTAACAATTTTGGTGATCAATTGATTGAATTATGTAATATGTATGATTGTATTATATTAAATGGACTGAGTAAAGCAGACTTTGATGATAGTTGTACCTATGTTGGACATTCTGGGGAGAGCACTGTAGATTATTTTGTTACTTCTGTTGAACTTTTTTCTGCTGTTAAAGTGGTTGCCTTAGTAGTTGAAAACTGTATAGATTCTGATCACTTACCTATTGTCATGGAGGTGGAAGTGATGAGAAATGGTAATGACTGCAACATCAAAAGAAAAGTAAGTAAAAATGATGAATTTGAAAAATATATCTGGAACAAAACACTGGAAAATGAATTTAGGAATATATGGGAGAGCAAAGATATTCAAAATGGCTTGGAAATGGCCATAGAGAACCTAGATAGTGATGTAGATGGTGCTTTAGAAGTATTTGTAGAGAGTTTAAAAAAAGCTAGTAAATGCATGCTCAAAAGATGTTGTATTGGTAGGGCAAGAAGGTCAGAATGGTTTGACAAGGAATGTAATAAAGCAAAAAAGGAATGTAGAAAGATGCTCAAATGCTTTAGAGCTACTAGAACAGAAGCTGACCGGCTAATATATGTTAAAATGAGAAAACAGTATAAGTATCTTTTGAAAACTAAAAAACACACTTTTAGAAAACAGAAAACTGAAGCACTGGCTAAAGAAACTAGCAATGGGTCAGTTTTTGGAATGAGCTCAGAAAAATGGGTTGTGTAAATAAAGAAAAAGTAGTGAACAATATTACTAATGATGAGTGGTATGAATATTTTAAAACTATTTTTCAGGGAATAATGAAGAGCTAGAAATGAATTTAAGCAGTGATATGGAACACTTTGAGGAAACAGATTTTGTTTTGGATACAGAAATATCAGATGCAGAAGTTATTCAGGCAGTAAACAAACTTAAAGATAGAAAAGCCAGTGGAATAGATGATATCTCAGCTGAAATGTTAAAGTGTGGGGGTAAAAATGTTATTATGTTTTTGAAAAAAATATTCAATGTTGTTTTTGATCAAGGAGTTTACCCACAGGTATGGTCTAAGGCCATAATCATACCACTTCACAAAAAAGGCAATTTAAATGATGTAGATAACTACAGAGGAATATCTCTATTGAGCATAATATCTAAATGTTATACTTCAATATTGAACATGCGACTATACTCCTGGTTAGAAAATCATGACTTAATTTCTGAATGCCAAGCAGGATTTCGTAGAAAATATTCTACAGTTGATCAGATATTTACTTTAAATGCTGTTATCCAGAACCACTTGAGTAAAAAAGGTAGAAAACTCTATGTTGCCTTTGTTGATTTCAGAAAGGCCTTTGATTCTGTTCAGCATGTTAAACTATTGCAATGTATTAAAAATCAAGGAGTAAAAGGGAAATTCTTTCATGCACTGCAGGCCATGTACAAGTCATTAAAATCATGTGTACGTTCAAATTCAGAACTAACAGAACTGTTTGACTGCCCTATTGGAGTACGGCAAGGCTGTGTACTCAGCCCGACTCTATTCACATTATTTATAAATCAGTTAGCTGACCTAATGAATGAAAACGGTAAACATGGTGTACAATTATTCCCAGATGTAATGGAATTATTTATCTTATTATTTGCAGATGATGTGGCATTGATATCAACAACACCAAGTGGTCTTCAAAATCAGTTAAATATTTTACGAACATGTTGTGATAATATAAAATTAACTGTAAACATTGATAAAACAAAGGTCATGGTATTTAGAAAAGGGGGGTTTTTGGGTCAGCATGAGAGGTGGTTCTACGATGGTAATAGATTGGAAGTAGTTAACAGCTATTGTTATTTAGGATTTAAATTTACAACGATGATTAGTGCTAAAAATGGGACACTACATTTAACAACAAAAGGCAAAAAGGCGGTAGTTCAGCTTAATAGAGTATTTCAAAAATATAAAGAAATGACAGCAAACACTTATTTTAAAATCTTTGATACGAAAATACAACCAATATTGCTATATGCTGCAGAAATATGGGGAATGAACAGGTTAGAACACATAGAAAAGGTCCACATGCGTGCATGTAAAAGGTTTCTAGGGGTGCCAACCAAGACACCCAATAAAATGGTATATGGGGATTTGGGCAGGTATCCTCTTTATGTGAACTCATATGTTACTTGTCTAAGATATTGGTTTAGATTATTACAGATGAATACAGAACGATTACCATATAAAGCCTATCAAATGTTATTACAATTAGACAGTATTGGGAAGCAGTGCTGGGTATCAAAAATAAGAGAAATATTATGTATTACTGGTTTTAATATTGTTTGGTTACAGCAGGGTGTTGGGAATGTAAAAACGTTTCTGCATATATTTAAACAGAGGCTTGTGGATATGTTTGCCCAAGAATGGGCAGGCACTCTCAGAGAGCGTGACAGATATCAGCCCTACTCATCATTCAAGACTGTTTTTGAAAGGGAAAAATATATTCTGGATATTGATGTGTATTGCTTTCGTGTTGCTATTTCGCATGTTAGATTCAATGTTCTTCCTCTGAATAACAATGTAAATCGCTACAAGGATTCTGACCATGACAAAGCTTGTCCATTTTGTAAAAATCATATTGAAAACGAACAGCACTTTTTGTTTGCATGTCCAATGTATGATGATGTGAGGTCTAAATTTCTAAAGGAATCAAAAGATCTTCCTTTGCACGTTTTGCTAAGAGCCAAAAACCCTATTCATAGACATAATCTATCAAAGTATGTGTTTCATGCAATCAAAAGACGGAAGAAAATATTTTAAAGTACTGAGATTAGCATGATCTTTACTTCTAGGTGAATGTGCCTACCTATGAACGAGGGTATGTATGTGGTGTGTGTGTGTGTGTGTGTGTGTGTGTGTGTGTGTGTGTGTGTGTGTGTGTGTGGTGTGCGCGTGTGTGTGTGGGCGTGTGTGTGTGGTGTGTGTGTTGTGTGTGTGTGTGTGTGTGTGTGTGTGTGTGTGTGGTGTGTGGTGGGGGGGGGGGGGGGGGCGCGTGCGCGCGTGCGTGCGTGTGTGTGTGTGTGTGTGTGTGTGTGTGTGTGTGTGTGTGTGTGTGTGCAAAAACCAGCAAATATCTCGAATAGAAAATTATAGGGTTAGCGTGACTGTGCAGTACTGGAATTCAAATCAGCAGCGTTGCCGTGATAACTACCTTGATGGTAAATGTAAAATGAATGTTGCAAATGTTTTCTCCCAGTCTAGTTGGTGTGTTTGATTTGCTATGATTGTAAAATACTTTTCTGATTCTCAACTTGCTTTATTTACATAAAAGATGATGGTGATGTAAATGTTGAAGACGATGGTGATGTAAATGCTGAAGATGATGGTGATGTAAATGTGGAAGACGATGGAGATGGTGATGTAAATCTTGAAGATGATGGTGATGTAAATACTGAGGATGATGGTGATGGTGGTGTCAATGTTGAAGATGATGATGATGATGGTGATGAAAATTCTGAAGATGATGGCGATGTAAATGATGAAGATAAAGGTGATGGTAATGTAACTGCTGAAGATGATGGTGCCGGTGATGTAACTGTTGAAGATGATGGAGATGGAGATGTAAATGTTGACAATGATGGTGATGTAAATGTTGAAGATGATGGTGATCTAAATGTTGAAGATTATGGTGATGATGATGTAAATATTGAAGATGATGGGGATGGGGATGTAAATGTTGAAGGTGATGATGATGTAAATACTGAAGATGATGGTGATGGTGTTGCAAATGCTGAAGATGATGGTGAGGTAAATGTTGAAGATGATGGTGATGTAAATGCTAAATATGATGGTGATGTAAATGTTGAAGATGATGATGATGTAAATGCTGAAGATGATGGTGATGATGAGGATGCAAATGCTGAAGATGATGGTGTTGTAATTGTTGAAGATGATGGTGATGTAAATGCTGAAGGTGTTAGTGCTGGTGATTTAAATGTTGAAGATGATAGTGATGTAAATGTTGAAGATGATGGTGATGTACATGTTGAAGATGATGGAGATGTAAATGTTGAAGATGATGGGGATAGTGATGTCAATGATGAAGATGATAGTGATGTATATGTTGAAGATGATGGTGCTGGTGATGTAACTATTGAAGATGATAGTGGTGTAAATGCTGAAGATGATGGTGCTGGTGATATAAATGTTGAAGATGTTGGTGATGCAAATGCTGAAGATGATGGTGATGTAAATGTTGAAGATGATGGTGATGTAAATGTTGAAGGTGATGGTGATGGTGATGTAAATGATGGAGATGATAGTTATGCATATGTTGAAGATGATGGTGCTGGTGATATAAATGTTGAAGATGATAGTGATGCAAATGCTGAAGATGATGGTAATATAAATGTTGAAGATGTGGGTGATGTAAATGCTGAAGATGATGGTGATGTAAATGTTGAAGATGATGGTGATGTAAATGTTGAAGATGATGATTATCGTGATGCAAATGCTGAAGATTAAGGTGATCTAATCTAAAAGATGATGGTGATGCAAATGCTAAAGATGATGGTGATGTAAATGTTGAAGATGATGGTGATGTCAATGTTGATGATGATGCCAATGATGAAGTTGTTTGGAGATGTAGATGATGAAGATGAGGGTGATATACATGTCGAAGATGTTGGTGATGTCAATGCTGAAAATGATGGTGATGGTGATGTAAATGCTGAAGATGATGGGGATGGTGATTTAAATGCTGAAAATGATGGTGATGGTGATGTAAATGCTGAAGATGATGGTGATGTATAATGTAGAAGATGATGTTGATGGTGATGTAAATGCTGAAGATGATAGTGATGTAAATGTTGAAGATGATGGTGATGTAAATGCTGAAGATGATGGTGAGGTAAATGCTGAAGATGATGTTGAAGGTGATGTAAATGCTGAATAGATGGTGATGGTAATGTAAATGTTGAAGATGATGGTGATGTAAATGCTGAAGATGATGTTGACGGTGATGTAAATGCTGAAGATATTGGTGATAGTGATGTAAGTGTAGAAGGTGATGATTATGAATGATGATGTAGATGATAGAACCAATGAAGGAAGTGCTGATGCTTATGACGATGTAAATACTAATAATGATGATGGTAATGATGATGTGATCTCAAATGGTGATGATGGTTATGATGATGTGGATGTTAAAGGTGATGATAGTAATGATGGTGTAGGTGTTGAAAGTGATAGTGGTAACGGTGACTATAATGAAGAAGTTAAAGATGACGATGGAAACAGTGATGAAGAAGACGAAGATGATGATCGTGACTATTATGTAGACACTGAAGATGATGATCGTGACGATGATAATTATATAGGTTGAAGAGGATGATGATACTGTAGATGATGAAGAGAATGATTTTGATGATGATGACGTAGAGGATGCAAGTAATGATGGTTATGTTGATATACTTGCTGCGGCTGCAGATGTAGATAAATGAAGATGCTGATGGCAGGGATTATGTACATGATGAAATGATTATGGGATTGACGATGAAATGTTTTTCGGGATAATGTTTACCTTCCCCCTGCCTCAACATGTTTTGTATAGTGGTCTAAGGCCGATGTACAATAAAACTTTTCAGTGTTCAGTGTTCAGTTCTCTCTCTCTCTCTCTCTCTCTTCTCTCTCTCTCTCTCTCTCTCTCTCTCTCTCTCTCTCTCTCTCTCTCTCTCTCTCCTCTCTCTCTCTCTCTCTCTCTCTCTCTCCCTAGGGATGGATGGCCTAGTGGTCAGAACATTGTACTCCCAATTTGACGACCCTCTGGATTTAACATCTGTGCCCACTCTACTCTCCCCAAAAGTCCTTTGGATGAGACTTTAAACCAAGACCTCGATAGCAGACTATCATGTGCACACATTAAATCCTGTTCCGCTTCTCGTAAGAGTAGACCATTCTGTGTTGGTGGGAACAGATGACATTTCCAAAAACTGCATACACACAGGGGGGACTGGATGTATAAAAGCACAAGAGTGCTTATTCCATTATCCTCGATATATAAAAGAATAAAGAAATCAATCAAATCAATCAACCAAATCTCTCTCTCTGTCTCTGTCTGTCTGTCTGTCTGTCTGTTTGTCTGTCTGTCTCTCTGTCTGTCTGTCTGTCTGTCTGTCTGTCTGTCTGTCTGTCTGTCTGTCTGTCTCTCTCTCTCTCTCTGTCTCTCTCTCTCTCTCTCTCTCTCTCTCTCTCTCTCTCTCTCTCTCTCTCTCTCTCTCCCCTCTCTCTCTCTCTCTCTCTCTCTCTCTCTCCCTTCATGCCCCCTACCTCTCCCCCCTCCTGCCCCATCTTCCCTCTCCCAGCTGTCTAATGCCATGGCAAACACCACTGTGATCCTGTTGGGGGTTAGCAGTAAGACAGACACCCTCTGGAGGAAGTGAGAGGTCTGTGGGTTTAATCCTCCCCTGAACCATAATTTTGCCCATCCAATAAGACTAAGAAAGGTGGTCTGGGTGCCAGCCTTTCGATGAGATGATAAACCAGGATCAGTGCACAACACACTTTTACCATACAAAAAATCCCAACCCAGATGACACAGATATTGACAAGTTTGTGGACACCTTTGACATGGCAGTAACTGATACAGCCAATAAGATTCTTGGCAGGCAAATACAGTGAAGAAGCCCTGGGTCACAGCCAACATCCTTGACCAGTGTGACAAACAAAGAGGACTGAAGAAAAAGAAGATCGAGATAGATGGAGCGAGGCAGTATGAGGCAGTCAACAAAGAAATTAGAACAAGCATGAAAGAGGCAGCAGAAACCTGGATTGAAGAGAAGTGCCAGGATATTGAAGAAAATCTGAGCAAGGATAACAGAAATAAAGCGTACCAGCTAGTAAAAGACCTGACAGGCACAAAACAGGGGAAAACCAGCACCATACAAGACAAAAATGGAAAGATCTTAACAGAAGACCACGAAATTCTAAAGAGATGGACAGAATATTGCTCAGACCCGTATAACCACAAAACCTCAGGAGATCCAGAGATACTGAATGTCCCTCCACTGACAGACACTGACAACTACCCCATTCTTTGGGAAGAGGTGGAAGCACCTGTAAAATGGATGAAAAAGAGGAAATCAGCAGGAATACACAACATTCCGGCAGAACTGGTCCAAGCAGGGGCGGAAGCCATGATAAACACTATACTGATAATCTGCAACAAGATCTGGCAGACAGGAGACTGGCCTACACCATGGACACAATCACTAATCATCACCCTTCCCAAGAAAGGCAACCTACAACAATGCCAGAACTATCGCACAATCAGCTTGATAATGTCATCCAAGCAAAGTCATGCTGAAGATCCTACTGAATCAACTGAAGCCACAAGCAGAGATGATCATTGCTGAAGAACAGGCAGGCTTCAAGGCAGGACGAAGTACAACGGAGCAAATTTTAAATCTAAGAATACTATGCAAGAAGTACCTTCAGCATCAGCAAGACCTTTACCATGTTTTTGTGGATTTCAAAAAGGCCTTTGACAGGGTATGGCATGCAGCTCTGTGGGCTACCATGAGGCTGTACAACATCAATGCCAACCTGATCAGAGTCATTGAGGATTTCTACAACAAGGCCACTAGTGCAGTCTATTTCAATGGTGGCATAGGGGATTGGTTCAGGATGACGGTCGGTGTCAGACAAGGCTGCTTGCTCTCACCTACTCTCTTTAACATCTTCCTTGAGAGAATCATGACTGAGCACTGGAAGATCATGAATGAACAGTCGGTATTGGAGGCAGAACAATTACCAGCTTGCATTTTGCTGATTACATCGATTGACTGGCAGGGAAAGAAGAAGAGTAAGTTAGGTTAGTGGAACGCCTCGACAAGACTTCAACAGCCTTTGGCATGGAGATCAGTGCACAGACCAAGCTGATGACCAACAACATCAACGGCATCAACACAAACATCAGGGTCGGTGGTCAGAATTTGGAAATGGTACAAAGCTTCAAGTATCTGGGAGCAATTGTAACCGACAAGTAATCCAAGCCTGAAATACTCGAAAGGATTGCACAGACAGTTACAACACTGACAAAACTGAAGACCATTTGGAAGAACAGGAATATCTCGCTCAGCTCAAAGATCAGGCTGATGCGCACTGTGGTCATCTCGATATTCCTGTATGCTTGTGAGTCATGGACCCTCACAGCGGATCTGGAGAGGAGAATACAGGCCACAAGTATGAGATGCTTTCACAGACTCCTTGGCATCTCTTACAAAGACCACATTACTAAGAGGAAGTGAGAAACAGAATCGTCAAACCATCGAGCCCTTTGAAGATCTCCTGACCACCCTCAATAAACACAAATTGAAGTGGTATGAGGCACGTCGCAAGATCAACAGGGCTTGCCAAGACAATTCTGCAGGGAACTGTGTAAGGCAGGAGAAGGAGAGGCAGGCAGAGAAAGAGATGGGAGGACAACATTCGAGAGTGGACGGGCCTCAGGCTGAGTGACACCCTCAGAAAGGTCGAGGACAGAGGGAAATGGAGAGAGCTGGTTGTGAGGTCTTCCGTGGCGCCCCTACGTCTAAATAGCTACGGGATAGAAGAAGAAGAAGAAGAAGAAGAAGAAGAAGAAGAAGAAGAAAGAAGAAGAAGAGAAGAAGAAGAAGACAATAGAATAACTCCTTCCTCCCTTATGTGAAAGAGAATAAAATTGACAATGGTCGTCACTACTGGCTTTACCAGATTTGGATTCCAAACTTGTCCCCAGCAGTTTCATTTGCTTTTTTGACATGACCAAAGTCAAACATTGCTTACATGAAGCATTTATTCATAAGTGGTATGCAGTTGTAAACACAGAAGAGATTTATACAAATATATAATGCTTAAAACAAAATGCTGTGTTGGAAAGTATTTGCTCTTATTGCCATCCAATATTTCTGTTCATTTGCCCAGTTTCACACAAATACTAACAATCGCCTAATTAATAATATGTGACGCTCCACCACGAAATGGGTTGCTTAGCACATTACCTATTTTTGCGCTAGGAGCCATTAAAAGCAGGTGGGGGTTAAGTTGTCAATTTTGAGATTTTGATTGGTTTTTAAACTGTATCCATTATTCTACCTTGTGATGAAATTTCAAGGCATAATTTTATTCGTTTTGCTTTTAAATGTGTTTTGAAAATACCCAAGCCCTCTTTCTGACATCCTGTCACAAAAATAAACTTGCCCGTTTCTCATTTCATCACATTCTGCAGTCTACCATTTCAACTTGTAGTAACTTTCCAAGATTTGTCCGATTTTCAATCTGTTTTTTGTATTGAAAAGCCTTTTAATTGCAAATTAATAACTTGTCAATAACTTAAAATTGACCTCTTGTGCAATGCACTCTTTATGTGGTGGAGCTCACATATCCTACGTTTTGAGAGAATTCAAAGAAATGAAAGATGCTGTACAAAATGCAATAGTGGTGATATTGGTGATGAATTTCATTACATTTATACTTGTCTAATGTTTCATGAAACTCATAAAAAACGTTTATCAATCCAATCCAATCCATGTTGTTTATAGCCCATCGAAAATGTTTATGAAAATATTATGTGGAACATCGAAACACTTTGAAGTTAGAACAACTCTTTTCTTCATCAAATAAGAAGTCTCTACTCAATGTTGTTAAAATGATTAATATTATAAGAAATAACATGTGTAAGCTTTGTTCAAAGAGTTTGGTATATGTGAACAGGCAATTTAGCTCAGTGGTCAGAGCAGCTCGCTTTCCCCCAGCCAATGTGAAGCAGCATTGAGAGTGGTTACCAATTGGGTGGGTGACCATTTGCCTGGCTTGGCTTCAGTACAGATTTGGCCTCACATTATTTCTTTGAGATGTTGTGTGTTGTAAGTGATGAAAATAAGACACGTGTGAGCATAACACCCCTGCCTGGCCTCACATTATTTCTTTGAGTAGAGTGCCTGAGTCCCGACCTCCTGTATTCGCCAACATGGAGAACAAGATTCTCTCTTTGTTTTACAAGTCTTACATAGATACTGTTTTAGTTTGACTTCCATATGGTCGTAAAATAACCTTTGTGTTAAAAACAGGAGCGTTGGAATTGTGAGAATCTGCTAAAGAAAAAGAATGGGAAAAATTTAAAGAGATCTCAATTTGTTCTGTAATCAGCAGCTTGTATACAAAGTGACTGCCATCTTGGCCAGTCCATGCCATGTTTTTACAATTTCCACTGCTGTCATCTGGGCGCCATGTTCAGTGCCCCATTAGCAAAACAAACAGAAAAAAAGAATTTTTCTTCTGCCAGTAGTCCTTCCAATTCTAAATAAATTCACACAACACTGACTGAGGGGTTTCCCGTTTCTTTAAATTGCTTTTATTTTACTTTTATTGTCTGGCCATTTAATATGCTGTGCAATGTATGTGCATGCATTTTTTCCTTATGGTTTTTTTTGGTGCTAGTTAAATTTTTCAGTACATATGTAACCTATTTAAATTGTTTTTGCCTGTGAGCCCATGTTTTGGGGAAGTCACCGTATATACGCCTCCATTTTATATTATTATTATTATTATTATTATTATTATTATTATTAATATTATTATATTTATATTAAAAATGAATACCTGCCTGATTGTTACAGTCAGGAATGCAGGCAGTATATAGGAACATTGTTGTGTGTGTGTGTGTGTGTGTGTGTGTGTGTGTGTGTGTGTGTGTGTGTGTGTGTGTGTGTGTTGTGTGTGTGTGTGTGTGTGTGTTTGCGCCACGCGTGTGGGTGTGTGTGTATGCGTTTTTAATTGTAAGTTTATTGGAAAGCCCCTGGCTTGTTCTGGCATCCATGACTGATGTTTGTCAAACTGTGTCAATCAGTATATCATCAACTTGATGGCGACTTTCATCTCTGGGTGAGATCTATGTGTATCTCCTCTGTTGGAGTGCTTAGAGAAAATGTTGTATGATGAAACTGTTTGCTGTGCAGAAGGCAA
Source organism: Stramonita haemastoma (assembly GCA_030674155.1). NCBI lineage: Eukaryota > Metazoa > Mollusca > Gastropoda > Neogastropoda > Muricidae > Stramonita > Stramonita haemastoma. The sequence continues at coordinate 3,470,947 of CM060346.1, forward strand.
CAAGTGCTTAGAGAAAGTGTTGTATGATGAAACTGCTTGGCAGAAGGCAGCAAGTGCTTAGAGAAAGTGTTGTATGATGAAACTGTTTGCCTGGCAGAAGGCAGCAAGTGCTTAGAGAAAGTGTTGTATGATGAAACTGTTTGCTGTGCAGAAGGCAGCAAGTGCTTAGAGAAAGTGTTGTATGATGAAACTGTTTGCTGGCAGAGGCAGCAATGCTTAGAAAAGTGTGTATGATGAAACTGTTGCTGTGCAGAAGAAAAATAATGGGAAAAATTAAAGAGATCTCAATTTGTTCTGCAATCAGCAGCTTGTATACAAAGTGACTGCCATCTTGGCAAGTCCATCCCGTGCCATGTTTTTACAATTTCGGAGGGGATAGCATAATGGTCAGAACATTGCACTGCAATTTGACACCCAAGTTTGACTCCCTTGGAGGGGAATTTTCCCCTGGAGTTAACATCAGTGCTGACTCCACTCTCCCCAAAAGTCTTTCAGATGACACTGTAAACCAAGGCCCCCAATGCATGCATAACATCTTGCGCACCCTGGTTCCGCTTTTCATAAGAGTTAGGCCATTGTGTGCTGGTGAGAACAGATGACAAATTGACAAAACTGCATACACACGGGGACTGGATGAAAAAAGCACATAGTGCTTATTCCATTATCCTTGATATAAAAGTATAAAAGAATAATACAAAGAAAGAAAAAGGCAACAAGTGCTTAGAGAAAGTGTTGTATGATGAAACTGTTTGCCTGGCAGAAGGCAGCAAGTGCTAAGAGAAAGTGTTGTATGATGAAACTGTTTGCTGTGCAGAAGGCAACAAGTGCTTAGAGAAAGTTTTGTATGATGAAACTGTTTGCTGGTAGAAGGCAGCAAGTGCTTAGAGAAAGTGTGTTGATAATTTTGGGAACAATGAAAAAGTGTTGTCATGATGAAATTGCGAGAAGGCACAAGTGCTTAGAGAAAGTGTTGTATGATGAAACTGTTTGCCTGGTAGAAGGCAGCAAGTGCTTAGAGAAAGTGTTGTATGATGAAACTGTTTGCTGTGCAGAAGGCAGCAAGTGCTTAGAGAAAGTGTTGTATGATGGAACTGTTTGCCTGGCAGAAGGCAGCAAGTGCTTAGAGAAAGTGTTGCATGATGAAACTGTTTGCTGTGCAGAAGGCAGCACATGTATTCCTTTGAGATTTCTGAATATCTACTGAGGAAATGCAACCAAACTGACATGGGCACCATCATTATTAAATGAATATGATGATGGATTGGGCATGTACTCCGGAGAGACACACAATCTGTCACAAGAACAGCTCTGCACTGGACCCCAGACGGCAAGAGAAAGAGAGGAAGACCAAGATCAACATGGAGGAGGACAGTGGAATGTGAGATGGAAGCCATGCAGCACTCTTGGAGTTCATTGGCCAGGCTGGCCCAGAATAGGCAGGGGTGGAAAGACTTTGTGCTGCCCTACACACCACTGGGTGTAAATGATGATGATGATGATGATGATGATGATGATGATGATGATGATGATGATGATGATGATGATTTCTGGAGTTGTGGCCAAAAGGTGGATGATGCCATACTCCATGTTTTTTTCCTTCCTCTCCTGTTGCCTTCAGTTGTCTTCTGCAGCTGTTTTGTCTGTGGCTGCTAGACTATCAGTGCTGTCTTCGGTCAGCTGTTTTGTCTGTGGCTGTCTGTAGAACAGTGCTGTCTTCTGGTCAGCTGTTTTGTCTGTGGCTGTCTGTAGAACAGTGTCTTCTGGTAGCTGTTTTGTCTGTGCTGTCTGTAGTCAGCTTGTCTTCTGGTCAGCTGTTTTGTCTGTGGCTGTCTGTAGGTCCTTAGAACAGGCTGTCTTCTGGTCAGCTGTTTGTCTGTGGTGTTGTAGAACAGTGCTGTCTTTGGTCAGCTGTTTTGTCTGTGGCTGTCTGTAGAACAGCTGTGTCCTTCTGGTCAGCTGTTTTGTCCTGTGGCTGTCTGTAGAACAGCTGCGTCTTCTGGTCAGCTGTTTTGTCTGTGGCTGTCTGTAGAACAGCTGTGTCTTCTGGTCAGCTGTTTTGTCTGTGGCTGTCTGTAGAACTGCTACTGGTATCCATGTAACCAGCACTACCTGTCCCATGTGGGAAGTAAATCCAACAGAAAAATCAGTATGGAGAGGAATGGGCTCCGCCAGGCTTCCTTCGCCCAAGATACTCTATGGAAGACAAAACTAAATCGAAATCCATAGTGGCTCAGTCGTCCCCTGGGTCACCAAGGACTGCGCTTCCACTTCTGGACACCAGGGTGGAGGTGAAAAGTGTAGACTGGTGTACCAAGCAGATTTCGTGCCAGAAATAACATCACCATTGGCACATGGAATGTTAGAACATTGAGAGAAACAGTCAAACTTGAAGAACTTGCACATGAAATTTATAGGTACCGCTGGAACATCCAAGGACTCTGTGAAGAACGATGGAAGAACATTGGAGAACCATCAACCCAGGAAGGCCACAAACTATACTTCAGTGGGAAAGAGGACAAACATGAACAAGGTGTTGGGTTTCTGGTCCACAAGGACATTGCGAACAGTGTCATGGGTTGCCGACCAATCTCTGGCAAGCTTATCACCATCCACCTGAGGGCAGCTCCTTTCAACATCACCATTATCCAGGCATATGCCCCAACAGTGAGCCACGATGATGACGAGGTAGATGACTTCTATGAACAGTGGCAAGAAGCTATAGATCAGACCCCCAAGAAAGACATCCTTGTTGTACAAGGTGATTGGAATACTAAAGTAGGAGAAGATGCTTGCAAGAGCTGGAATGGCACATGTGGGCGATATTGTAACAAAGAGACTAATGAAAGAGGCTTGAGACTACTGGAATTTACTAACTGTAACGACCTCAAGTTGATGAACACATATGGTCTACACATACATCTCAAAAATGGACATGGCATAGCCCTGACAGAGTAGCCCACAACCAGATTGACTACACCATGGTGAAGAGGCGCTTCCAGTCCAGCGTAAACATTGCAAGGACACACAGTTTTCCAGAAGCTGACATTGGAAGTGACCATGATTTAGTGATGATGATGTTTGGCCTTCATCTGAGGAAGGTCATGAAGCAGGGCCAGACAAGGATCAGATTCGATCTCAAGAAACTGAAGGATCCAGAGGTGGCTGAAGCCTTCCAAGCCATAATAGGAGGGAAATTTGCACCCCTCACCATGTTCAACCCAGAAGACACTGATACTGACAAGTTTGTCGACACCTTCAACAGGGCAGTAACTGATACAGCGAAAATGGGATTCTTGGCAGGCAACAATGAATGAAGCAGCCCTGGGTCACAGCCAACATCCTTGACCAGTGTGACAAACGAAGAGAACTGAAGAAAAAGAAGAACAAGATAGAAGGAGTGAGGCAGTAGAAGGGCAATCAACAAAGAAATTAAAACAAGCATGAAAGAGGCAGCAGAAACCTGGATTAAAGAGAAGTGCCAGGAAATTGAAGAAAATCTGAGCAAGAACAACAGCAATATAGTGTACCAGCTAGTTAAAGACCTACAGGCACAAAACAGGGGAAAACCAGCACCATGCAAGACAAAAATGGAAAGATCTTAACAGAAGGCCAGGGCTTTCTAAAGAGATGGACAGAATATTGCGCAGACCTGTATAACCACAAAACCTCAGGAGATCCAGAGGTACTGAATATCCCTCCACCGACAGACACTGACAATGCCATGATAAACACCCTACTGATAATCTGCAACAAGATCTGGCAGACAGGAGACTGGCCTACACCATGGACACAATCACTAATCATCACCCTTCCCAAGAAAGGCAACCTACAACAATGCCAAAACTGTTGCACAATCAGCTTGATATGTCACCCAAGCTAAGTCATGCTGAAGATCCTACTGAATCGACTGAAGCCACAAGCAGAGACGATCATTGCTGAAGAACAGGCAGGCTTCAGGGCAGGATGAAGTACAACAGAGCAGATTTTTAATCGAAGAATACAATGCGAGAAGTACCTTCAGCATCAGCAAGGCCTGTACCATGTTTTTGTGGATTTCAAAAAGGCCTTTGACAGGGTATGGCATGGGCTACCATGAGGCTGTACAACATCAATGCCAACCTGATCAGTCATTGAGGAACTCTACAACAGGGCCACTAGTGCAGTCTATTTCAATGGTGGCATAGGGGATTATTTCAAGACAACGGTTGGCGTCAGACAAGGCTGCTTGCTCTCACCTACTCTCTTTAACATCTTCCTTGAGAGAATCATGACTGATGCACTGGAAGATCATGAATGAACAGTCGGTATTGGAGGCAGAACAATTACCAACTTGCGTTTTGCTGATGACATCGATGGACTGGCAGGGAAAGAAGAAGACTAAGTTAGGTTAGTGGAACGCCTTGACAAGACTTCAACAGCCTATGGCATGGAGATCAGTGCACAGAAGACCAAGCTGATGACCAATAACATCAATGGCATCAACACCAACATCAGGGTCGGTGGTCAGAATTTGGAAATGGTACAAAGCTTCAAGTATCTGGGAGCAATTGTAACCGACAAGGGATCCAAGCCTGAGATACTCGCAAGGATTGCACAGACAGTTACAGTACTGACAAAATTGAAGACCATTTGGAAGAACAGGAATATCTTGCTCAGCTCAAAGATCAGGCTGATGCGCACTGATAAACAGATATTCTGTTAGCCTGCTTGCTAGACAAACAGATAACAGTAATACAATAACAAACATAATGACAATAACAGCTATCCATGAACATCTTTGTAAAGCCTGTAAAAGAGGAAACACATTATTCTAACTTTTTCTTTAGTTCGTTTACTCCCACCTCCACCAAAATCAATGTTCATTTTTATAAATAGTGCAGCACATGCATTCATTTATTGTCATAGAACACTGAGCACACCCATGGCTCTACAGATGTCTGAGCACAGTTCAGGATACTTTGAGAGCTGGGTGTGTGATCCACTGTTAGTTTGTGGATGAATGTCTTTGTGAAAATATGGACAAGGTAGTTGTTTTTTTTTTTACCTGTCTATCTGTCTTTGTCTTTGATTTGCACAGGTAGTTTTCTTCAAGCATGTGTATTTTCTAGTCATTTATAATGCCCTGAACTATACTGTATGCCTTTTGTATGTGTGTGTGTGTGTGTGTGTGTGTGTGTGTGTGTGTGTGTGTGTGTGTGTGTGTGTGTGTGTGTGTGGAAGTGGTAGAGGAAGAAAGATGAAGAGAATATACTTCACATTCCCATCTAGTCTGTATGTTAAGTATGTCAAGTTTGATAAGAAAACTTTGAAGAAAAACAATCTATTATTGAGTTGTTTTTTTACTAATCAAAAAGATTCTCTCTCTCTCTCTCTCTCTCTCTCTCTCTCTCTCTCCTCTCTCTCTCTCTCTCTCTCTCTCTCTCTCTCTCTCTCTCTTCTCTCTCTCTCTGTGTGTGTGTGCGTGTGTGTGTGTGTGTGTGTGTGTGTGTGTGTGTGTGTGTGTGTGTGTGTGTGTGTGTGTGTGTGTGTGGCTGTGTATTGGTATGTGAGAGTGTGTGTGGATGTGTGTGGGTGTCAAAGTCAAAGTCAAAGTCAAACATTTATTTCCAGATGGTACATTGAGTAAGCAGTGCAATTGCTTTTTTTCATCAAGCCATCCATCTAAGAAAAAAAATCATATATATATATATATATATATATATATATATATATATATATATATATATATATATATATATATTTATATTTATTTATTTATATATAGACATATTTATGTTTTATATAGACACATTTATTATTATTTTTATATATTCATATTTGAAAAAGGAAAAACTTTGAGGAGATATGTCCTACAAATGAAAATTTTTTTTAAAGAAATGGAAAAATACCGACACCAAAAGAAGTGGGTGTTGGTGTGTGGGTGAATGTGTGTGTGGGAGGGGTGTGGCATGTGTGTGTGTGTGTGGGGGGGGGGGGGCTGAAGTGTAGGTGGGCATGTGTGTGTAGACTCAAAAACTGAAACACATGAGTATAAGTGTTTGAATTTTGTAAAAAAAACAATTGAAAATTATTATCCTCACTCCCATCTAAACGTTGCTACATGCATCATATGTTAAAAAAAAAAAAAAAAAAAACAGAAGAAAAAACGACTTTTACACATTACATATTAAACCAGATGTTATTGCATTTGTCCACCAAAAGTTGTCTTATTCTTGTAATTTGAATATTTCCAAGTCTTTCAAAGAATATTTTTTTTATCAATGACAGGCAGTGGCTGTTGATATAGAGATGCAGTGAAATGAAGGGAGGATAGGGGGGGAGGTGGGGGATAAGCACAAATTCAATATCATTCTGTCCAGGGTGCTAAGTTTAGTATGCCCCTTCCTTTCATCTAGTCCAAGTGTGGTCAGTTCCTGCTATGATTAGCACAGGGTAGTTCCAGCTGGGTTGAGATGGGATGAAATAAATAGCAGTTGAAAGGCACTGAGTGTGGTGGAAGCTGACTGCTGATGGTTAGAGGTAGTGTGTCATAGCCACAAATTCAGTATTATTCTGTCCAGGGTGCTAAGTTTAGCATGCCCCTTCCTTTCACCTAGTCCAAGGGAGGTCAGTGGGCTGAACGGGGTGACAACTGACTGCTGTGGGGTAGAAATAGTGTGTGTGGTTGTGGGGGGAGGGTTGGTGATTCATTGACATGTTACACATTCTGTGGCAGTTGTTGATGCTGGTATCTTTCCAAACACACAAGGGGGCAAGGTGTGAAATGTACAACCTCTTATAAACATTTCCTTGTTGAAGATACACAGAAAAAGGATACAAATTTTTCTAGTAAGTGTTGCTAATATTCAAAGTTTACTGTTTTCTCATCTGATGATTTATCTAAGACAAAAGGAAACACATGCATGTGAACAAAAGACAAAAAGATACACAAGTGTTCTGATAATTGCCATAACTGTTATAGCATTTAGTGATAAACTATAAAAGAGAGGTAGAAAGAAAACCTCAACTCATTGAATATTACTAGCACTCAGACAAACACATAGCAGTTAGGAGAACAGTAACATTTATAAAACTAAACACAGCTGTCACAGTTGAGAACAGTAACATTTATAAAACTAAACACAGCTGTCACATTGATTCCAGCAACTTTCATGACTGTTTTGTTGTTACAGACGACTTCAGTTCTCCAACATGGCCCAGGGCAACCCAGCAAAGCCAACATCAAGACAGAGGACTCTTCAGCACAAACGAACACACCTGTCAACACAGATGCTGTGACTGAACATGAACATGCCCAACACCTGCCTGAGACAAGGAAATTCCCAGAACAGACAACTGAACACTATCAGAACATTCAGTGCAAGCAGGAAACCTCTGAGTACTGGTGCACTAAAGCAGAGGATATTGCAAATGTTCCCACTGGCTGTGCATGTTACTGTAACGACACTGCAGATATTCATGATGTAATAGAAGGTGTAACTGTTGCTGCTGAATATGAGATCCTTGGTACAGGTGTTTCTTTCCCAGGTGAAGTCAAACTGATCAAGGACGCATGTGACTTTACTGTATGTGTTCACAAATCCCTGTTGTCTGCTGGTGTTATGGACAGGTGTGGTGTTAAGAAGCTGAAGAACAATATAGAGACATTCTTACACATTGCAAATGAAATCAGGAAAGACATATCAGACACAGCAGAGCTGAGTATAGTCACATCACAGAAGACAACTGTGACACACCTGAAAGGAAGGCAGCAGGAATTGTACAAACTCAAGACAATCAATGCACATGCATAAAGTGTGCTGAGGTTTTCATCTGTAATTTTTGTGTGAAAAAGCATCTTTCATGTTGCCCATATTTCAAGCCATACCTCTGTGAAAAGTGTACAGCTTATAGTCAGACATCAGACTGTAGAAGGCAGGTAAACCTGGAAACAATACCTGACAGTGGAGAAGGCACTGAACAAAGCACTGCTGTCAATAGTCCTATGGGAAAGCATAGAATACAAAAGACATACTTGTGTGATGACTGTGGAAAAGTGTTCACTACTAAATATAGGTTAAAAGAACACAGGCAAATTCACACAAGTCAAAAGACATATACATGCACAGAATGTGGAAGAAGATTTAGAAGGAAAAGTGATTTTCACAGACACATGAAAACTCACGTAAAAAAACACACTTTTAAGTGCAATGAATGTGGAAAGGTTTTCCTGTCAAAATCTAATTTATATAGCCACAGACGAACTCATACAGGGAGCAAGGCTTACAAGTACACTGACTGTGAGCAAACATTGAATAAACAAAGCAATGCAAACTGCAACAACACAAGTACTCAACAGAAGGATTGTGACCCAGCTTCACACAGCAGTGATGAAACAATAACAAATAGCAAGTCAGCTCAATGCACCTCTGAAAAAAGACTAATGTTGAAAGACAAAGTAAGAAACAGGTGCAAATTAGCTACACAGTATCAAAACCTGGCAAACAAGGATGACTTTATATCTGATGACTTGGGTGAGGTGAAAGATACTGACTGTGACACAACTCAGAGGAAACAGACTGCTACAGAAGGAGACGTGATAGTTTGTACAAAGAAAAAATCTCACTTATGTGAGTATTGTGGAAAACTATTTGATAATAAAAGCAAGCTAGGCATGCACATGACAGTCCACACAGAAGAAAGACCATACATGTGTTCACATTGTGAAAAGTCATACAAATGCAACACAGACTTAAGAAGACATATGCGAATCCACTCTGGAGAAAGACCATACAACTGCACATATTGCAAAAAGAAATTTACCATGAAACAGAATCTAACTTGCCACATTCGAACCCACACAGGAGAAAAGCCACACAACTGCACATATTGTCATATGAAGTTTACTGAGAAAAGAAATTTAACTCGCCACATTAGAACCCACACAGGAGAAAAGCCACACAAGTGCACATATTGTCATATGAAGTTTCCCCAGAAACAACATTTAACTCAGCACATTAGAACCCACACAGGAGAAAAGCCACACAAGTGCACATATTGTCATATGAAGTTTACCACGAAACATAATTTAACACACCACATTAGAACCCACACAGGAGAAAAACCTCACAAGTGCACATATTGTCATAAAAAGTTTACAAGGAAATACCATTTAACTTACCACATTAGAACCCACACAGGAGAAAACCATACACTTGTACCTTTTGTGGAAAGAAGTTCACCCGAAAAGAAAATTTAAAAACACACACTCTACTTCACACAAAACACTGACCACAGTAATGCCCACACTATGGACGAGGATCAGTCCCCAAATCCCAGAAATCTGCAAGCCCTGTTCTTTATACCTAAGAGGACGCTACATGATCATTCAATTTGGAAATGCTTTTAACTTGTATGTTTGACATTGATTATAAGGATGCAAAGAAATGAGATGAATATGTGTATTTTTTTCTAGGTGAAATTTTGATGATTTTTTGCAAAGCTATATAAGTAATGCAACATTTAAGAAGTTGTGCTTGTAAAAACTCCTGTTTTAACATCTCTTAATCTATTTCACCTGCTGTTTCAGGTTGTGTAAGTCATACAGCCTTGAACAAATGCAAACATCAAAATCCAGGTAGTGGGGTACATTGCAATGCTAATATATATTCACAGCACACCAATTCAATAACACTCAGTCCAGTGTGGTAAATTTAGCTGCCCCTTCCATTTACCTAGTCCAAGTGTGATCAGTTCATGCTATAATTAGCACCAGCTGGCCCCATCTGGGTTGAGATAGGTTGAAATAATTAGCCGCTGAGAGGAGCAGAAAATGGGGAAAACTGACTGTTGTTAATAGTATTTCATTTTTTTATGTTTGTTCTGAAGCTTATTCACTGTAGAAATAATGTCATATTTTTCTTGAGGAAGGAAGGTGGCAGAATGGTTAAGACGTTTGCCTGCCAACAAGTAAATTGTGAGGTTCTGGGTTCTACCCTGCCTTGCCCTTTCTTCCCACTTTGACAAAAAAGTCAACTAAATGTCAAAGTCATTGGGAGGAGACTATAAACCAAGGCCCGATGTGCAAACGCACACAAAACATCTTGTGCACACGTTAAAACCCCTGTACCATCTTTCGGAAGAGCAGACCATCGTGTGGGTAGGAGCCAATGACAACATTATTTTAAAAACATCTTTTTTTTAGATTAGTATGCACACAGGTGTCGTGTTTAAACACCATCCCTGAGAAAAAATCGGGGAGTTGAAATCCCAGGGCGGTTCGGGGCTGT
>CM060346.1:3486214-3491214 GCA_030674155.1 Stramonita haemastoma
AGTTACAAACGGTATCAAGCCGACATGATTACAGTGACATGGAAGCCATGGCAGTAGTGGTATGCACATCTAGATTGTATACATTATTGTCGCTGTCTTAATTTTCAAAACAGTCTTTTCCTCTCGAGTCTGCAGCTGGCAACACTGGCCCATATAAACGGATCAGGTTCCAAAGAAGATGTACTCCCGTTCAGCTCGTGCCACTGTCACTGCGTGTTCTGTTTTCGGAGGCTGCTCCCTTTGCGAAGTCTGGCCAGTTTGACACGCTTTTCTGACACAGTTCGTCCCAGCAACGCAGTTGGTCGTAACTTGCAACAAACTGTGTCGATCCCCCAGGGAACAAGTTGTGACAACTGCTTAGGCTCCCATGTAAAAAAAAAACAACAACAGAAAACAAATACATTATTTTGTTCAATGTAAGTTCAATACAACGCACTACTTTAGCATTTTAAAAGTTCTTCATGCATTTTTGTCAACTTTCTGACTTCAGTTCCAAGTTGTGACAAAGTGTGTTGAAGCACTTTGTCACAACTTTTCAGCAGCAAAAACATGCAATAGCAAAAGTTCTTAATATTGTTATTATTATTTCTTTTTCTATACTAATATTGTTATTATCATTTCTTTTTCTATACTAATATTGTTATTATCATTTCTTTTTCATACTAAGAAATTCTGCCATTGCATGTTTTGGGTGCTGAAAAGTTGTGACAAAGTGTATGTGCGTTTTCTTGTGTGTGTGCATGTGGCCGAGTCCCTGCACTTTCCTGTGGTACATCATATTGTTGTATATTATGATTATTTATATCAGTAGGGCAACGTTTTATGTCTGCTTTCCTTTCGACAAACTTGTTTGATTCAGGCCAGGCAGGGCCTCTTCGGAGGAGTGGTGTCGCCACACATCTGGCGCCATGCATATCAAAGATGCTTGTCAAGTGTGTATGCATACAAAACCGCACTCTTCTGGTGCCGTGGGTTCTGCTACTGTGCAGAAATCGGGGTAGGATGGGACTTAAACTGGCAGGTTTAGTGACATCTTTTCAAAAAAAGGCACCTTATTCTTTGGGAGGGTTGTGTGTATGCACGCGTGCGCGCGCTGTGTTTATGTGTGCGTTTTCTTAGGTGTGTGAGGATGTGGCCGAGTTCTTGCACTTTCCTGTGGTGCATCCTGCTATTGTGAATTATGACTTTTAACCTTGGCCTGGGAAAAGCCAGTGCTCTGTTCACTGAGCTATCCAGTTCCTCTTTTCCTCTCCACACTACAGGGAGATAACTACTTTTTGTCTGTTTCACGTAGGGGCGGTGTTATCACCCCTGTCTGTTGTGCTTTGTACCCATCTTAAATTAATGATTAGATTTGATCAGGGAGTTATGTATGATCATGTTCATTAATTGATCTGTTGATTGATTGATTGATTAAGTAATTGATTGATTGGTTGACTAATTGATTGAATGAATGATTGATTGATTGATTGGTTGGTTGGTTGATTCATTGATTGATTGATTGATTGATTGATTGATGATTGGTTGATTGATTGATTGATTGATTTATTGGTTGGTTGATTGATTGATTGATTGATTGATTGTATTGTAGACTGAGTGATTGGTTGGTTGGTTGGTTGGTTGGTTGGTTGGATGGTTGGCTGATTGGTTGGTTAGGTGAGTGAGTGAGTGAGTGACGAGTGAGCTGTTGCTTGATTGATTGAATAAATGATTGATTCATTGACTCATCAACCAATTGATTGAATGGTTGGGTTATTAGTTGATTGACTTTATTAATTCAATAATTGATAAGTTGATTGAAATATAGATTGATTGATTAATCAATCAAATGATTGAATATTGTATTATTGATTGATTTGATCGATTGATTGTTTGCATGGTTGATTGGTTGATCGATTGATTATTTGATTGATTGATTGATCGACTGATTATTGATTGGTTGGTTGGTTGAATAAAGAGATGATTGAGTGGCTGTTTGATGGGTGGTATAAGTGAGTGAGTGAGTGAGTGAGTGAGTGAGTGAGTGAGTGAGAGAGCAAGCGAGTGAGTGAGTGATCAATTGATCGATCATATGCTTGATTATTGAAGTAAACGATTGATTACATACCTTATTGTTTAATTAAGCAGATAACTGATTGATTGATACATGGACGATTGATTGATTCTTTGAATCTTTAATTGCTTGATTAACTCACTGATTGACTGATTGGTAGTTATGTTGAAGAAAGTAGCAAAGATAATATTTTCTTCGAATAGTAATTATTAGCTCCCCTAATCCTCATGACACAGTTTTTGTTTTCTTCTTGTGTGTGTGTGTGTGTGTGTGTGTGTGTGTGTGTGTGTGTGTGTGTGTGTGTGTGTGTGTGTGTGTGTGTGTGCGTTATTTTGTTGTTGTTGTTTTTATTATTTTTATTATTATTATTATTATTATTATTATTATTATATATTATTATTATTATTATTATTATTATTGTTGTTGTTGTTGTTGTTGTTGTTGTTGTTGTTGTTGTTGGTGTGTGTGTGTGTGTGGTGTGGTGGTGGTGGTGGTGGTGGCGGCGGTGTCGGCGGTGTTGGTGTTGTTGTTGTTGTTGTTGTTGTTTTCTTCTTCTTCTTCTTCTTCTTCTTCTTCTTCTTCTTCTTCTTCTTCTTCTTCTTCTTCTTCTTATTATTATTATTATTATTATTATTACAATTATTATTTTTCAAAGTGTTTCCCTCATCATCATTATCATTATTATTATTTATTATTTTATATCGAGGATAATGGAATAAACACTCTTGTGCTTTTTTTCATCCGGTCCCCGTGCGTATGCAGTTTTGTAAATATTGTCATCTATTCCCACCGGCACACGATGGCCTCCTCTTACGAAAAGCGGAACAGAATTTAACTTGTGCACAAGATGTTCTGCGTGCGTTCGCACACGGGCCTCGGTTTAAAGTTTCATCCGAAGGACTTTGGGGGAGAGTGGAGTCAGCACTGACGTTAACTCCAGGAGAAAAATCTCCTCGACTGGACTCGAACCCGGGTCGTCAAATTGCCAGCGCAATGTTCTGACCACTAGGCTATCCGTCCCCCAGAAAGAGAGAGAGAGAGAGAGAGAGAGAGAGAGAGAGAGAGAGAGACAGAGAGAGACAGACATACAGACAGACTACCATTACTGTCACAGAGAGAGAGAGAGAGAGAGAGAGAGAGAGAGAGAGAGAGAGAGAGAGAGAGAGAAGAGAGAGAGAGAGAGAGAGAGAAGAGAGAGAGAGAGAGAGAGAGAGGAGAGGAGAGGAGAGAGAGGGAGGGGGGGGGGAGAGACAGACAGACAGACAGACAGAGGGAGACAGACAGACAGACTACGCATTACGCTCACAGAGAGAGAGAGAGAGACAGAGACAGACAGACATACAGACTAGCACTATAGCACTAGACAGACTACCCATTACCCTGACACAGAGAGAGAGAGAGAGAGAGAGAGAGAGAGAGAGAGAGAGAGAGAGAGAGAGAGAGAGAGAGAGAGAGAGAGAGAAAAGAGAGAGAGAGAGAGAGAGGAGAGAGAGAGAGAGTTATTTATTTATTTATTTATTTATTTATTCTTTTATGTCGAGGATAACAGAATAAGCAATCATGTGCTTTTTTTCATCCGGTCCCCGTGTGTATGCAGTTTTGTAAATATTGTCATCTGTTCCCACCGGCACACGATGGCCTACTCTTACGAAAAGCGGAACAGGATTTAACGTGTGTGCAAGATGTTCTGCGTGCGTTCGCACACGGGCCTCGGTTTAAAGTCTCATCCGAAGGACTTTTGGGGAGAGTGGAGTCAGCACTGATGTTAACTCCAGGAAGAAAATTTCCTCGACCGGACTCGAACCCGGGTCTTCAAATTGCCAGCGCAATGTTCTGACCACTCGGGCAATGATCCGTCCCCCCCCCCCCCCCCCCTATCCGAGAGAGAGAGAGAGAGAGAGAGAGAGAGAGAGAGAGAGAGAAGAGAGAGAGAGAAGACAGACAGACAGACAGACAGACAGACAGACAGACAGACAGACAGACTACGCATTACCCTGAGAGAGAGAGAGAGAGAGAGAGAGAGAGAGAGAGAGAGAGAGAGAGAGAGAAGAGAGAGAGAGAGAGAGAGAGAGAGAGAGAGAGACAGACAGACAGACAGACAGACAGACAGACAGACAGACAGACAGACAGAGGGGGGGGGGGGTGTTGATTGGGGAGATAAGAGTTGACAGCTCTGACAGCCTACTGAGAGAACAGTAGCTTACTATACAGGCACTGTGCTGGAAACAAGATGAGGAGAGGGAGGGAGGTGGAGGGGTGGTGGTGGCTGGAAGAGAGAGGGGGAGGGTTCAAACAGGTGCAGCAGTGGTTGACACCTCCCCATCACTGTCTGCTCTTTCCCTCCCCCCTTTTCCTACCACCGTCTTCTCCTTTGGATGTGGTAAAGGTAAAAAAAAATATAAAAAAGGTAAAGGTGTCCCATAACCTACGGGTTGTAAACCCATGGCCTTACTATGCCCACATTAAATCCTGTTCCATCTTTTCTAAGAAAAGAACATTGTGTGCCCGTGGAAACAGATAACAAGATTCACAAAACTGTACACACACGGGGACTAGATGTAGAAAAACAACAACATGAATACTTTATTCCATTATCTACAATATAAAAGAATGGGTCTAGTTCAATAAAAAAAAAAAGTACTGGCTTCTTGACTGCTTATCCATGTGTGTCTTATCTATCTATCCATCCTATCCATCTATCCATCTATCCATCTCTCTCTCTTCTCTCTCTCTCTCTCTCCTCTCTCTCTCTCTCTCTCTCTCTCTCTCTCTCTCTCTCTCTCTCTCCTCTCTCTCCCCTCTCTCCTCTCTCCTACCCCTCCCCCCCTCTCTCTCTCTCTCTCTCTCTCCTCTCTCTCCTCTCTCCTCTCTCTCTCTCTCTCCTCTCTCCCCCCCCCCCCCCCCACTCTCTACTATTTTTTAAATTATAATTTTCTTTAATTTCTGG
>CM060346.1:3498714-3516214 GCA_030674155.1 Stramonita haemastoma
TTTATGGAGACAACATACATGTGCTATAATTAGAAAATTTTAAAGCGTAGCGCTATAAAATTGGAATTTCTGCACTAAGTGCAACAGCTCACACATATGGGTATTTGCAATACTCTTTCTCTCACCGAGCCTTGTATGATACTACAAGGAAAAAGAAATCTTCAGGAGGGAAGACCCCACGCGGGCAGGGGCTCGCGAGAGGCTGGCACACCGTAGGCTGGTGCCAGTATTCCACTGACCGTCCTATAAAAGGGGGATTCCCGCGGATATTTGGCGCTTTTGAAATTCGAGCAAACTGAAAACATGCGACACTTAAGTGTGAGCTGTTGCACTTAGTGCAGAAATTCCAATTTTATAGCGCTACGCTTTAAAATTTTCTAATTTCTGCACATAGTAAGTGCAACAGCTCACACATATGGGTGACTGTTTAACAGTCGCATGGTTTAGTCTATTAGGACATCATTAACAGAAGAGAATACAGAAGAAATAACAGACATAGTCATGCCATTAACTACCTCTGTCAGACAATGTACTGACATGCAGCACTAACCTGATGCCATCAGTACCTGATACCTCTGGTAGAAACTGGTCCCATCAATCAGCCGCTGAGAGAACCGCATCCTGAATGGTTTTCTCTTCAATGCTGCGCAGTGTTTCCTCTGGTAACACACGCAGGTAGTGGCGAAGGGGAGTGTCCTTCCGAGTCCAGTCAGCCGAAGCCATAATCCTCTGCAGTGAAACACCATGTAGCATAGCACAAGTAGTCACTGTTGCACGGGTAGAGCCCGCTGACCCCTCTACCCCTGCTAGCTTCAACACAGATTCAATCCACCTGCGCACTGTAGTCAGCTGTACTGGGCGATATGGTCTGTAAGGAGATATTAACAGCTGCATTTCCCCTTGTCTTAGTTCTTCCGTTCTGGTCATGTAATCACGCACATAACTCACTGGACACAGGCGAACGTCTTCGCACTCTCTCAGCCTAATGGGTGGTGCTCTATGGGATGGTCTGTCCGTCTTTGACCCGAACCTAGTTTGTAATACGATACTTTTATCCCCAACATGACAGAGAGATTTATCAACAGAAAACAGGACTAGATCACTGACACGTTTGGCTGTGCAAGTTGCCAGCAGAAACGCTACTTTATAAGTTAGTCTGGGTAAATCCAACTCTTCACATGGATGCCACTCTGCCAATTTACACAGCACAGTTCCCATGTCCCATGTGGGGGCTATACGAACCGTAGGTGGTCTCTCATTAAACACTCCTTTGAGAAATCTGCACACAAGAGGATGCTGGCCTACTGGTACAGATTTGTGTGGTTCTAGAATGCTAGAAATAGCAGAGCGATGGACATTTAGGGTCCTCCATGCTAGGCCTCTGGAATAGAGGTGTTGTAAATAATCTAACAGTTTCACAACAGAAACGGAAGCTGTGTCCAGAGACTGGTCACGACACCACTCTTGCCACGATGTCCATGCTGACTGGTATTGCTTACGGGTGCTTCTCCTCCAGCTGCCCTCCAAAATCGTAAATGTGGCAGGCTGGACCTTGACTCCTGTGGCCTGCCGCATAGCGGCCATACTGTTAACCGCAGGGCTTCCAGATTCCGTACTGGGTAACCTGTCTCTGTGTTGATCAACAGATCGGGTAACAGAGGTAGTCTGTGTGGAGTCTGAAACAACAGCTCTAGCAGCATTGGAAGCCATGGAGCATCGTTCCAACACGGGGCTATCAGCAACATCTTGGAATGTAGTCCCCTGAACTTGTTCACTACTGTTGGTACCAAAGTTGGAGGGGGAAAAGCATACAGGAATTGGAAGTGCCAGGGTTGGCTCAGGGCATCTATTGCATAAGCCTGACTGTCCTGTCTGTCCAGACACATGTATCTCTCCAGCTGTGACGTTGAGTGGGAAGCGAAGAGATCTATCTGTGGTGTCCCGAACTGAGCAAAGATTTTCTTCGCCACAAGTGGATTCAGTTGCCATTGAGTGGCCTTGTTGCGTGACAGGGAGTCTGCTATAGTATTCCTGATGCCCTTCACGTAGACTGGGATAAGGGAGATGTGACGGCGCTGACACCACAGCAGTATCTGACAGGCTAGACGGGACAGCTTCATCGACTTTGTTCCCCCTTCTTTCGTCAGATAAGCCAGCAGTGTGTATTCCATTTGAGTGGAAAATTGCCTTCTATATCTAGCAGGTATATCGGGATTCAGAGTCTCTTGCAACAGAGCAGTTGTTGCATTGGACTAGTGTGTACTGGAGTTTTTGAATCAATTCTGCATACTATATTTTTGTTTGCTTTTTCATCTATTTTTTTATCACTGTATTTTTTGTGTTTAGTATCATATTAATATTTAGTGTGTGGTTGATTATATTGATTTAGTAAAAATTGTTGTATTTTAGTTTTACTAAAAATATTTTTTCCCAATTTATATGCTTTATTATTTTTTATGATTATATGATTTATGTAAAAACGGGACTGGATTCAAAAAGTTGTTTATAATAACACATTGATTCCTTACAGATTCTGAATTGTGTTTATATTTTAGTTTTCGAAATTGTATTATAGTTTTTTGTTATTTTTTAAAATTTGATAATCAAGTCTCCTGACTTGATAGATTTTATACATATACATAAAAAAAGGAAAAAAATTAACATGACTTTAACTTTAGACAAGTGGCCCACAAAGCAAGGCCTCCGTGTAGGCTACCTAAATATCAACAATGCAACAAACAAAAAAGATGATATCTCGACCATACTGCACAATGATGGGAATCAATTTCATTTATTTTGCCTTGCTGAATCACGACTCTCACCACATGTAACTGACACATGCATAAATATTCCAGGTTATCAGATCTTTCGACAGGATCCACACAAGCCCAAGTCCACTGGGTTATTAACATATTTCGCTTCTTCACTGAGTTGTAAAAGACTATACAACTTTGATGTTTATGACATTGAATCGATTTGGGTTGAAATAAAATTAAAACACAATAGTCCAATATTAATAGGATTCATATACAGAAATCCTTCGGAAACCACAGAATGGTTTGAAAAATTCAACTCTCTTATGGATGAAGTGACACTTTTAAACCATGAAACAATTATTCTTGGGGATTTTAACATAGACTTATTAAAACCCAAGCCTAAATGGAGTCACAACATTACTATGCATGGCCTGGAACAACTAATAGACAAACCAACTCGGGTAACAGATAACTCAAGAACTTTGATTGATCATATCTATACTACTACAAAACAAAACATAACAGAAGTATGCGCCCCCTCCTGTGGATGCAGTGATCACAATTCTGTGTGTTTTACTTGGTTTAAACATCGTGTCAAAATTCCCAAAGTAGGACATAAAACCATCTTTTACAGAAAATTTAATAACTTCAATGAACAAGACTTTCTTTCAGACTTGATAAACTCGCCATTCCAAGACATATATCAAATCAGAGACCCCAACGAAGCTGCAGAATTCTGGATTACCACATTTATTTCAGTGTATGATAGGCATGCCCCTTTCATCAAAAAAAGAGTTAAAGAAAAAATTAAACCTCCTTGGATAACAAAAGATATAGAGTCTGAAATGCGCTTAAGAGACTATTTGAAAACCCATGGTACAAAAGAAGAATTTAAAATACAAAGAAACAAAGTAACTTCACTAAAACGCAGATCAAAACGTGATTACTTTCAAAAACTATTAATCACAACTACTGACTCTCGCCAGGTATGGAAAGCCATCAATATTTTATGTAATAGACCTATATCAAAAAGCCAAAAGACAGTTAAAGACATAACAGCTGATGAACTGAACACCCATTTCTCAAACATTGCTACTAAAGTCATATCATGTGATAAGTCAAATGAAAATGATCTCCAATACTTAGAACAATATATTGCATTAAAAGAAATAAAATTCCCGTTTGAATTATTGCCAATGACAATTAAAGATGTGTTGGAAAGTCTATCTCTCCAAAACAATTCCACAACACGTGACCTTGACAATCTGGATGGAAAAATATTGAAACTTTCTGGTCCTATTATGGTTGAAACATTGACATATCTATATAATTTGTGCATAGATAAAAACAACTTTCCTCTGATATTTAAAAGAGCAAAAGTCATACCAGTCCACAAATCTGGAGATACTTCTTGTCCTTCAAATTACAGACCAATTTCAATCCTATCGGTCTTATCTAAACCCATCGAAAAACATATCCAAAAATCTTTATATTCCTACTTTGCTAACAACAATCTAATAAATGAAGATCAGTCAGGCTTTCGTAAAAACTATTCTTGTCATACAGCTCTAACTCAACTTACAGACAGTCTCTTACACAACATAAATAAAAATAACTATACAGGCCTAATTTTTGTTGACTTTGAAAAAGCATTTGATGTAATTAATCACTCCTTGCTAGTACGTAAACTTCACCTATATAAACTAACACCTGAAATAATCAATCTTTTAAAGAGTTTTTTGTTAGATAGACAGCAGCTGGTAACTGCAAATAATCAAACATCAGAATTAGTATCTATTAAATATGGAGTACCACAAGGATCAATATTGGGTCCTCTTTTGTTCTCTATATATGTAAATGACTTACCCTTATTTCTAGATTGTAGCTGTGAAATGTTTGCTGATGACACATCTCTCTATTGTAGTGATACCGACCCCCAAAGACTGACACTCAAACTTCAAAACAATATCAACAAATTGATTACTTGGACTCAATTAAACCATATGTCCTTAAATGCACAAAAAACTAAGAGTATGTACGTACTAGCAAGACAAAAGAGGCAAAAAATGAAAAGTAAATTTCAACCTCTGTTGATAGATCAAAAAATTATTGAAGAAGTTGACTCACACAAGATTCTGGGTGTAATTATCGACAAAAATCTTACTTGGACTGACCATGTGATGGCATTAGGAAAACGTCTTACAAACAAGGTACGCCAGCTATAAAAAAAAAAACACTTTCTAGATGATCATTCACGCAAACTCTTTTTTTGTGGACACATCTTGCCTATAGTTGACTATGCCTCATCTCTTTGGGACAACTGCAGTGAAACTAATTTGAAATTCATTCATCGATTATATAAAAAGAGCACTAAAACTTGTCCTATTAAAAGCAAGCTCCCTAACCATCAATGATTATAAGCAAACAAATATTCTTACATTCCAAAACAGGCTTTACTTTAATAAAGCTCTATTTGTACAAAAAGTTGTCAATGGAAATGCCCCTCCCAAGATCATCAATAGATTCAAAATTAATGAACACAGGCATAACCATCTACTAACATTTCCCAGACCCAGAAACAATCTTTACAAAACAAGCTTCCAATATTCAGGTAGTGATTTATGGAACAAGCTCCCAAAACATTTAAAATGCATCATAAATAAAAATCAGTTAAAAAATCATTGAAAAATCACTTAATGCGTTTATGCAAAAATGTTTAAGAACTAAACATGAATCCAATCAACCATATTTAGAACAGACTAAAGATATTGGTACTCTCTGCTCACCCTGAAAAATCTTTCATGTGTGGTTTACTGTGACTCAAAAATCTACACCTTGCTTGCTATATATGTATGTGGAAGAGGAAAAGGCGGACAAAGATTTTTATTTATTTGTTTAAATAATTTATTTATGAACAGGATAGGGAATAAGAGATGTATGTAAACACATGCATATTTTGCAAATTCAAAAGGAGAAAATCAAACCACTGATTTGATGACTAGATGGAACTTTTTGTTTTTTTTCCCCAGTTTAAAAGTCTCAGTATAAATGTTTAAAAAATTTTTTTTATATTATTTTTATTAATGGGACTATTAGCACTATTATATTCATATTATTTTGATTAGTGGATAAAGCCTTATTTTTTGGTTCTGAATGTTGTTGTTGTTGTTGTTGCATGTGCGTGTGTGTGTTTTTTTGTTCGTATATGTAGGGATTTTATTTATTAATATAATCATAAATCATTATCATAATTCTTCTGTTTGCTGCTTGTGTTTTCCTCCTTCCTCCTTGATACTCCCCTCCCCATCTGTTCCCACCCCCCCTCCCAATTTTATAAGTTTTTTTGTGCTTTTTTGTTTTTTGCTTTTGTTTTGTTTTGGATTTTTGTTTCGCTTGTTGTTTGGTTTTTCCTTGCTTTTGATTGCTTGTTATTTTTTGTTTGTTGGTATGTTTATTAGTGCATATGTTATTTCCTCTCAGTGGAGATGGGTATTATCATATGGTATTGTTGCGTTTTTGTTGTTGTTGTTGTTGTTGTTTTGTTTTTTTCTTTTTCTTCCTCTATATATATAAATATGAACTGAAGAATGGAGGTATTGTAATTTGACATAAGTTGCTTATTGACATTTCAAGGATTTTTTTTCTTAAGTCTTAAATAATGGTTGGTGACATTGAAACTGATGTAAGCTGTTGTTTGATATTATTTGAATTTTCTTTAAAAAAAAACCTTAAATGTGTGCATGTGTGTACGTTGTTTATGTTATTTCCACTCAGTGGTGATGGATATTATCATATGGTATTGTTGCTTTTGTTGACTTTTCTTTTCTTCCTCCTAACATATAATCCGTGTGGATTGGGTTTTTTTTGTTGTTGTTTTGGTTTGTTTGTTTGTTTGTTTGTCTTTGTTAGTTTGTTTTTTTTGTGGGTTTTTTTGGTATTCTGTTTTTTTTTGGTGTGTGTGTGTGTGTGTGTGTGTGTGTGTGTGTGTGTGTGTGTGTGTGTGTGTGTGTGTGTGTGTTGTGTGTTTTCCCTTTCTTTTTTCTTTTGTTTGATTGTATGTTTGTTAGCGTATATCTGTTATTTCCTCTCAGTGGTGATGGATATTATTATAACGTATTGTTGCGTTTGTTGTTTTTTCCTTATCTTCTTTTTAAAGATATAAAGTATGTACTGAAGTATAGAGATATTTGATTCTGACATAAATTGCTTATTGACATTTTATGGATTTTTTTTTTTTTTTTTTTTTTTTTTTTTAAATCTTAAATAATGGTTTTTGGTTACATTGTATCTGATATAAGCATGTGTGTGTGTGTGTGTGTGTGTGTGTGTGTGTGTGTGTGTGTGTGTGTGTGTGTGTGTGTGTGTGTGTGTGTGTGTGTGGAGGGGGGGGGTGGTTGTTTGTTTGGTTGGGTTTTTTTTGGTTTTTTTGTTTTTTGTTTTTTTTTGGGGGGGAGGGATGACACTATATGATTTTTTTAAAGATTCAAAATGTATGAATGTACGTACGAGTATACGTGCTGAGGGGATGAGTGCAAACCGTGTGGTGTGTGTGTGTGTGTGTGTGTGTGTGTGTGTTGTGTGTGTGTGTGTGTGTGTGTGTGTGTGTGTTGTGTGTGTGTGTGTTGTGTGTGTGTGTGTGTGTGTGTGTGTGTGTGTGTGTGTGTGTGTGTGTGTGTGTGTGTGTGTGTGTTGTGTGTGTGTGTGTGTGTGTGTGTGTGTGTGTGTGTGTGTGGCGCGTGCGTATGAATTTTGAGTGGGAGTGCGGGTTTTTTTGTGTGTGTTTTTTTTTTCGTGTGTGTGTGTGGGTGTGTGTGTTTTTGTTTGTTTTTTCTCCTCTTATGGTTGTTTAGTTGCTATTGTTGCTTGTTTTATCTAAAGACATATTCTATGTTAAGGTTGTTGAAATCATGTTAGCTAATTAATGTTAGTGAAATGTTTGTTTTTGTTTTATTTGTTTCTTTGTTTGTTCTTTCCCCTTTTCTTTCTTTGTTGGTTTTATTGTTTTGCTAGGGATTTTCTGCTTTGATTTTTGTTTTTGTTTTTTTTGTGTTGCTTTATTTTGTTTTTGCAGTTGTTTTGATTTTGTTTTTCTTTTCTTTAGATAGATGGCTTGATGGAAAAAAGCAAATCGATGCTTACTCAATGTACCATCTGGAAATAAAAAATAAAAATTTGATTGATTGATTGTCTATCTGTACACACACCACCTTTCCTTCCAGTCCGTCCTGAAATGCCCTCAGTGCATTCCTGACCGCCTGCATCTCCAAGAAATTGATATGGTTGTACTTCTGTCTGGCCGTCCACTGACCCTTGGCCGTCTGGGCCTGTAGGCTTGCTCCCCATCCCTTCCCCGATGCGTCTGTTGCCATTATAAGATCGGGTGTCGGGCGCTTGAGCTTGCGTGGAGTTCGGTCTAGCGTTTGCCAGAACTGGAGATTCTGCCTGGCTTCGTGGTGTAATGCTGTCCGCTTCCACATGTCTTGTGGTCGTTGGTAAATTGACCGCAGCGCCTGCTGTAGCTCTCTGACATGTAGCCTGGCTAACGGTACAGCATTTGACGCGAATGTCACTTTCCCTAGAAATGTCATTAGCTTCCTGGCTGTCACGAGAGGGGAATGTAGAATATTGCATGCAAGCTCCCTGATTGATAATCGTTTGTCTTCCGGAAGACTGACAGTCATGCTGAGAGAATCCCACAGAAGGCCAAGATACAGGAATCTCTGTGCTGGCACTATGTTGGACTTGTCCCAGTTTAGGCTGAAGCCCAGGTCTTCTAGCACTGTCACCACTGTCCTGGCATTGTTTTCTGCCTGCTGTTTGGTTCTGGAAAGGATTAAAATGTCGTCCAGGTAAAAGACAACCCTGATTGCTTTTGACCTGAGGCAGTGCACGATGGGTTTGGTTACCCTGGTGAACACTCTGGGGGAGGAGGCAAGGCCGAAGGGCAGGGCTGTGTAGCAATACGTCTGTCCTCTCCAGGTGAACTGCAGGAAACGGCGATGGTTTCGATGGATAGGGACATGAAAGTAAGCATCCTTCATGTCCAAGCAGACTGCCCAGTCCCCCCTCTGGAGAAGTTGAAAAACATCTTTTATGGTTGTCATGGAGAAATGTGGTGCCCTGATGTACTTGTTTAAGGGTTTTAAATTTATGATAGGTCTCATAGTCCCATCGGCTTTGGGGACCAGGAACATTTTGCTGTAAAATCCTGGACCTCCTGGCACCCTTTCGATGGCTCCTTTCTCTAATAAAGACTTGATTTCCTTCTCCATACATTCTGCTGCTCTTCCCTTGAGAACTGTGTGGAATGTTCTTGCAGCTGACCCTGACATCATGGGGGTTTTTCCTGTTAGCTCTAGCCGATAGCCCTGGACAGTCTGCAGGACAAAAGGACTGTCTGTCAGCCTTCTCCATGCTGCCATATGGTTTCCTAACTGCCCTGCCGTTCTCCTCCCCAGCTGCTGTGTCCGTCTGACACAGTCATGCCGTCCTGTTGACCTGTGACTTCTTGTGGAAAGGTCGCCTCCCCTTGGTTTTGTTCTGCTTCCTCCACTGATGTTGGGCAGAACCTGTGGGGTTGAACCCTCGAAAAAGCTGTGGAGAGGAAGAAGAAGAGGGGCTCCTCTGGTGGCGAAAGGGCTGAGCTCCTCCTTTACCCTGCCGGCTTGTGGACGCCTGTTGGCGTAGCTGCCTGCGGCGGTGGTGAAAAGACTGCTGCCCTGGTCTGTGTTGCTGGGGACTCCTGCCTGCAAAAGAGCTCTCCACCTCCCTTCTGCTCTTCATGGCCTTGATGACAGAGGCCAGGTCCCCACTGAAGAGCTGTGTCTCTGATGGAGACAAGCTTTCGAGGGTTGCCCTGCCCTGAGTGTCTGCCACCGTGCTCAGGCATAGCTGCCGTCGTTCCTTGCACAGGGCTGAGGACTCAGCAGCAAGGATCCGCAGAGCATGACCCAGGGCATTGGCCATGTCCTCACTCAGCAGCTGGAGCACCTCTCCACCGCTCCCTGCACGTCCGTCTGAAGTGGATGGGAGCAGGGGGGACAACCTCCAGGCACGTGCTCGCAGTGGTCATGGCCAGACACACCGCATGTGCAGCCGCTCCAATACGTGTCTGCTGGGCGCTGAGAAAATCATCCCTTCTGCAGGCATGGTCAGCAAGAGGAAAAATAGTTGGCCGTGACTGTGCAGCAAAAGCCTCCGCCTCCTCATGGGCAGTGTACAAGGTGGTGACCCTGTTTGCCTTCACTGGCTGCCACGTGCGACCAGGGTTGTCGAGGTCACGTGCATGCAGCCAGAGGGAACGTGCCTGCTGTGAGGGAACCTTACCCCGGCGGCGCTTGTTCAGTGCCACGCGAGCGCCAGACAGGTGGAAACCCTGTAACTCGGGAATGGCCTGAAAGGGGTCAGGAGTGCAGTCTTCCATGTCTGATCCGTCGGATGGCCCGCTGACGTCTTCGTAATTAGATCCACTTCCAGACTGGGAAAGGGGTGGGGGAATGGAAAGGAAAGGTGGAAGGGGGGGGATGAAAATTATTTGCCACAGAGCCCCATGGCTGAGGAGCCACGAACTGGGGCTGGGGGTGGAGTGGAGGTAAATAGGGGGGTGAGGGCAGAATTATCCAACCCCAGGGTTGAGGGGAGAGGTGAAGGTATGGGGTTGGGAAGACCGCACAGCAGGCATCGGGAGGGAGGAGGGAAAGGGAGATCCCAAGTATTTACTTGCTGGCTGAGTGGGGTGGAGACAGGACCCTGATGCTATCTGGTCCACTGGCCAGCGCTGGCTGACTTGGGTGTAGGCAGGCAGGGAAAAACCGCCCCCGGTGCCACTAGCTGGGGTCGTCCAGTGCTGCTGGGGGGTATCACTTACCTCCAGGCGTGGACGCTGGAAATGACAGGATAAACAGGGGTAAGCAACCAGACCTCTGACATGTGCCGATGTGCAGGATGTCGAGGCTGGGCATGTGCTGATAGTTGGCTGCCGATTTACGCTAAACGATATGGCTGTTTGTGCCGGGATCGTTAGCACCAGCACAGCACCCAGGGGGACACGCACAAAGCCGAGCCTGAGTGCTGCCTGCCAAAGCACAATATCACCCCGTCCCCAAAAACATAGGGGGATTCCTTCCATCTTGATCACACAAACACAAACACTCAGAGATAAGAACACAACAACTCAATAACCTCTGCTTTCCTCTTCTCTGTGTGTTTTCTTTCCTTTATTTATTTTTTTTATTTTTTTTTCTTTCTTTTTAAAATAAAAATTTATTGTATTTATTATAATCTTCCTTTAAAATAACAGGCCTAACCTACATGATATGTACCAACACATATCCAATGGGGGCCGTATGCAATACATATCTAAAGACTGTGGTAACAATTATCACAATATTAGTGATTACAGTTATCACAACATTACGATATTCAGACCAATGCGTATGCTATGCACGCATATATGATCCAATTATTGTGAATACAGTTATCACAAAATTGAGACCAACACATGTGCGATGCACATATACATACATATTTGCCTCAGTAACTGTGATTACAATCACAACAAAACTGAAAGAAAAACAACAACAACACAAAACAAAAACCAATGCATGTGCTATGCACACACACACACACACACACACACACACACACACACACACACACACACACACACACACACACACACACACACACACATTGTGATCACAATCATCATGAAATAGAAACCAATGCATATGATGTGCACATGAACCGGAGTGGAACCGGAGTTTGAGAAACTGACCTTTTCTGGAGGTGATTGATGCATCTGTTTAGCCACCAGAATTGCCAGTTCCTGTAACTGGGAGGCAGACAAAGCAGCATGTCCTGTATCCAGCTGCGGATTGTCCACCTTCTCAAGCACCTCCGATACAACACACTCCGATGAAGTAGGCACATGAACATTGGAAGTATCCATATTTCTTTTTGATAACTCGGCGAGAATTGCAAAAAGCGCCAAATATCCGCGGGAATCCCCCTTTTATAGGACGGTCAGTGGAATACTGGCACCAGCCTACGGTGTGCCAGCCTCTCGCGAGCCCCTGCCCGCGTGGGGTCTTCCCTCCTGAAGATTTCTTTTTCCTTGTAGTATCATACAAGGCTCGGTGAGAGAAAGAGTATTGCAAATACCCATATGTGTGAGCTGTTGCACTTACTATGTGCAGAAACTATGGACCATCTGGGATTATTGGATCCACACTGAATGAGTCAACACTGGTTATTTGGGCAAACTCTCACAGTACAATGACGCCAATCCTGCACGATCTTCAGGAGATGGAGAGAGGGAAAGAATCCCACACAGCTGTTGAGTCTCCAAAAGAAGAACGCAATACTCGCCTGAAAGAAGATGCTGCAGACAGAGGGAGAATAAGAGAGGCCCTGTCAACATGCGTTGATGTGTTTGACATGTCAAAGTCATTCGGATGAGACTATAAACCGAGGCCCCGTATGCGAACGCACGCAGAACATCTTGCCCATACGTGAAAACCCCGTTCCGCCTTTCGGAAGAGCAGGCCATAGGGTGCCGGTAGGAGCGGATGACAAAATTCTTTTTAAACAAAAAAAAAACAGCATGCACACAGGTGTCGTGTTTAGACACCATCCCTGAGGAAAAATCAGGGAGTTGGAGTCCCAGGGCGGCTGGGGGCTGTATATGGCAACGTTCTGGTGGCTCCTGCGACGGTACTGGAACAATTCGTATCGGTCATTGCCTTTCTAATGGATCATTCCAGTGGCGTGGAGGGGGGGGGGGGGGGGGTCTGTTGCATGGGTAACAGCTTGCCCTCCATACTTACTTACCCAGGCTTTGCGCTTTAAAGACTAGAGCGCAACTCCATAGTCTTCCGAGACTGATGGGTGCCCTCTTCTTTCTTCTTCTGGTTAAATGCAGAACAACACAAAACAAAATGTACTTCTTCTTCTTTTGTTCTTTTGCGTAAAGGGCATATAGTATTAGATATACTGTGCATTCTGTATCTTACATACCTAGTCTGAATTTAGCTATTATGAGAGAGAGAGAGAGAGAGAGAGAGAGAGAGAGAGAGAGAGAGAGAGAGAGAGAGAGAGAGAGAGAGAGAGGAGAGAGAGAGAGAGTGTGTGTGTGTGTGTGTGTGTGTGTGGGCGCGTTTGTGGGTGAGTGCGTGCGTGCGTGTGCGTGGGTGCGTGCGTGTGTTTGGGGTAGAGAAACAGAGAGGGAAAGAGAGATTAATTGATAATCTTTTTTTCCCAAGGGTGTAGGAATTAACATACATTTATCCCTGAAGTCAGAATGCAGCTACCTTAAGAGAACGTTCATTCTGACACTGCTACTAGATATACTGCAGGCTAGGCTAAACTGTACACATGCCTACAGCCCTGTATCAAATTTAAGACAATGTGCCGAAGGTGTCCATACTAGGCCTATTTTACAATATTACCCCTCCCTTTCCAAAAAGAAAAAAAAAAACCGAAAACGTTCTGTTGCTCCAGCCGATCGGTAATGAAACCGTGCAATGCGTGCCATGCACGTGCTGAGTATTATCAAAGACCGTAGGGCCTGGCCGGGCGGTTAGTGCGTGCGCTGTATAGCTGTACTGACTGAGAGCCTGCTTGAGAAATTGAAAAAAAGTATTTGCAGTAGATACCGAAAATGAAAACTCTCTCTCTCTCTCTCTCTCTCTCTCTCTCTCTCTCTCTCTCTCTCTCTGTCTCTCTGTCCTCTCTCTCTCTCTCCTCTCTCTCTTCTCTCTCTCTCTCTCTCTCTCTCTCTCTCTCTCTCTCTCTCTCTCTCTCTCTCTCCTCTGCTATCCTAGACTTATTACGAGAGGAGTGTTTTGGTTGTTATGTTGGATTCAAATTGTATTCTCACCATTTGAATTTACAGATGTGTTGTTATGTAGCTTTTTGTGTTTAAAGGGTTTGTATGTTATTTTTTTATGTCTGTTTTTTCCCCTTTTATGCCTGCTTTGCTTGTTTTCCCACTAACACGCAGACACAGGCACACACACACACACACACACACACACACACACACACACACACACACATATATATATATATATATATATATATATATATATATATATATATATATATATATATATATATATATATATATATATATATATATATATACGCGCGCGCGCGCGTTTGTTTAAATAATTATCAGTGTATATTCAGTTAGGATGATGTGTTTTGTTGAATGTATCCCGTTTTCTTCTTTTAAAATATTGGTTGAACTGCTGTTGGTGGTGATGCTGATATGTAGGGGTAGGGAGGGGGGTTCTTAGCTTTATTCGCTGATCAGGGCAAGGGCCAAATTAAAAAAAAAATGTAATGCTTACTCTGTAACCTTTGAAAAATATAGATTATATTCATTCATTCATTCATTCATTTTCTCTCTCTCTCTCTCTCCTCTCTCTCTCTCTCTCTCTCTCTCTCTCTCTCTCTCTCTCTCTCTCTCTCTCTCTCTCTCTCTCTCTCTCTCTCTCTCTCTCTCTTCTCATCTCTCTTCTCTATCTATCTATCTATCTATCTATCTTATCTATAGCGTTAAATACTGGTTAAAACTTATCAAGCTGTCTATGCCCAGAATAAACAGACAAGCATACGAGATGTTACTTATACAACACAATAATGCTAAAGTAAACTGGGCAACTAAAGTAAAATATCTTTTGACGATAAATGGATTTGGTATTGTTTGGCTATGCCAGGTGGTGGGTTATGAAGAAATGTTTGTTAGAGAATTGAAAGATAGACTTATTTCATGTTTCCATCAAAACTGGCACGAAAAGTTAATGTCGAGTGAAAAATACCATTGGTATAGCTCATTTAAAGATGCGTTTGGTCCAGAACAATATTTGATATCGTTAACTAATAAGAGGCTTCGAAGCAATCTACTGAAATTTCGGCTGAGATTATGTGGTCTATTCAGGTGATATTCAGGAAAACAGATACAAGTAGAATCTAGTTATAATTATCTGGGTGTAGTTTTTGGCTCAACACTGAACTGGTCAAAATGTGTCAAAAATATCTCCAGAAAAGCATTGAGGGCTGTTGCTGGAATCAAAAAATTGTATTTCAGGTTGAAGAATCTTCCAGCACCTACAGCTTTTAGTATTTTTGACACAAAGATAAAACCAATCATCCTCTATGGTTCTGAAATTCGGGGTTTTCAGCAATTTAATGACATTGAAAAAATACAGGTAAAAATCTGCAAAAAGGTCCTGGAGGTCGGCAGAGATGTTAAAAATAACATTTGCCTTGATGATTGTGGTCCTTACCCCATTTTTGTTGACACTGTCACCAGGGTCATTAAATATTGGCTAAAGCTTTTGGATATGCCTGATCATAGATACCCCAGACAATGTTACAGTATGTTGTGTAAACAGGATGAAGCATGGAGAACAAATTGGGTTACCCATGTTAGAAAGATTCTTTGTACTCTTGGATTTGGTTTTGTTTGGACAATGCAGAACTGTGGTAGTTCTTCATCCTTCATAAAGGAATTTAAAAGACGAGTACAGGATGTGTACCAACAAGAATGGCATGATTCTCTATCAGCATGCCCTGACAGTTTAGATTATCATCCGATTATCTGTAGAGCAAGCTATGTGTGTAAAGTAGAACTCTTTAGAATATCGTAGAGCTATATGTTTGCTAAGGTCAAAAGATTGCCTTTAAATGGAATTTCACGTTATGGTAAACCAATTAGGGATCCATTCTGCTAACAGTGTGATGGTCAACAAATTGAAGATGTGTGTCACTTTTTGCTTGTTTGCCCTAAACATGCTGTGCTACGAAGAAAATGTATTCCTTTGTATTACTAGAGATTTCCTTCGACTCTTAAAGTTCTGCTTCTTTGTATGTGCACTAAACCTAGTTTGATGTTTAAAGTTGGATTATTTCTTACTAAATGTTTAGATATCAGATGTAATGCTGTTCACAATAAATGAACGTACATGTTTAACTGTTGTTTCCTATGGGCTATATGGCCTGCAAAAACTGAATAAAAGTTATTGTTGTTATACACACACACACACATGCGCACACACAACCCACACCCACACACACACACACACACACACACAATGTTGTGAGAAAGCAACTTTTTTTTTCAAAGTCACATGTCAGAAAGAATAAAGTCAATATTTTAGCATTTGATTTGTTTTTAAACATCACACACTTAAAAACATGCATTATTGAAAACAAAATGTTTCACATAAAAATGAGATGACAGTTCAAAACAAATATTTCCACCAAGAATTCAAATTGAAAGAAAAAAATCCCAAATAAAGTCCCATACATTATTCATTCAAATCAATTTCAATTGCTTTAATATCTCACGTACAGAAAACTTCAGGGGGGTTACAAGCCATACATAAAATCAGTTAACATGTACACACACACACACACGTAATATATATATATATATATAATATATATATATATATATATATATATATATATGTATATATATATATATACATATCTATATAACCAGGTGGTTTTGTGTAGCTCTATGTGTGAGAGCTTGTTGGGCATTTTGGTTTGGTTCTTAACGGCCAATCAGACATTCAGTTTGGTCAGAACAGATCAGATATTCTGTTCATTTTATAAAGTATCATAGTTTGTTATAAGTACGATATATTTGTATTTTTATATGAAGTTGATGATTGAATCTCTTTCATCTTTATGATTCATATGTAACTAAGTATTATTTTGTATTCCATTTTGTTTTTATGATATTATTGTTAGTGGGATGAGATGAGATATATTTTATTGTAATGATTTTTGGATTTATCAAGAGACAGAACTCTACCTTGCATTTTGAGCACAAAGAATCAACCTGACATTGGAAAGAAAATCTTTAATAGCAACTTTAATAAATCATATTATCTATTCATATTCATGGATATGATTGTTGAGGGACTGTTTTTAACACAACCTGAGTGAAGATTCTCTATTTTCATGGTAAATTAGTATTTCCACCTATTGCATCATATCAGTATAAGAACATTGAATTCACTATTGGCAAAAGCAGTTCTAATTCATAAGTAAAGAAATATTTTATATACTGTAGTGTGCGATTGAGAATCGTGTGTAATAAACTTTATTTATATAAATGAAATATAACTTAATTTAGGTTGTGATAAATCGTAAGGCATACGACGGTTTGGAACACAAACGCTGGTTCTTTGTTCTAAACGAATTCCAATGAATTTCATAAAATGCAGACATTAAACTATCCATCTATGGTATATTTTGGATTTA
Source organism: Stramonita haemastoma (assembly GCA_030674155.1). NCBI lineage: Eukaryota > Metazoa > Mollusca > Gastropoda > Neogastropoda > Muricidae > Stramonita > Stramonita haemastoma. The sequence continues at coordinate 3,515,754 of CM060346.1, forward strand.
TATATGAATGAACATTAGGTTGGATTATGTTAATACAGATAATTTGTATTATTAGAGATCGTTCATTCTTTCGATCTTACGAACTGCTTCGTAAGCAAGGCTGATGCAAGGCTGATGCGCATGCAGTAGATCGGGAAATGTGTTTTCGCATGACTGTTTAATTATTAATATCTCATCTCATGGACACTGCTAGTTAATAGCATGCATATGTATACAATCTGTGAATTATATTCTTCCTTTTATATACATTAAGTATTAGGTTCTGCTGGACTCTTAGTGTTTTGTTATCGAAAGTTATAGTGTAAAATTGTTAAAATTGTGTATAGGGCCTACTCAGAGGCTTTAATCGCCTTTAGCTTGCAGTTAGATAGTTGTGTAAAGTGCGTTAATGCATATTAAAGTTTGTGTTTCTTAGTTTATTTTGATATATAATATGTTTAGCTTTGTTGCGTGGACAACGA
>CM060346.1:3518714-3531214 GCA_030674155.1 Stramonita haemastoma
TGCTCCAAAATATTTACTGAGGAAGCTTCAAAGTATAGATTGTAAAGCATACAGGCTTACTCCTGGTGTAACTTTAATTGCATCAGCAAATGACACGTATGAAGTCGAAATATTGCCGTTAGATGAATAATCCTACCGAGAAATTACTGAGAAGTTCAACACCCAACAACTTTGCGTTGGAAGACGTGAAAATAAAATATGATACATTTTTTTTTACCAAAAGGACGCAGCAAATCGGGTGCACATGTGGCGAAGTGTTCCCTCTCCCTGGGGAGAGCAGCCCGAATTTCACCCAAAGAAATCTGCTGTGACATTTAGTGGTATAAAAATAAAATCAGAGTTAGGTTACCAAAATTTGATTGTAATGAGTCTTTAGGAAAATAAGCTGGTCAATAGTCTTTCAGGGCTTTTATTTATTTCATTTTATACCACCTTATGTCACAGCAGATGCAATTCGGGCTGCTCTTCCCGGGGAGAGTGCGTTGCCACAAGTGCAGCGCCGCCCATAATTTTTGTTTTCGTTTTCCTGTCCGCAACTATATTTGTTCCCATATCAAAGTGGCTTTATTTCTACAGAACTTTGGCAGGGATAACCCCCTTGTTGCCGTGGGTTCTCTTACGTGCACTAAATTATAATGTGTAATACACATGACCTTGGTTTATCGTCTCATCCGAAAGTTTAGCACCCAGACCACCACTCATGGTCTAAAGGAAGGGGGAAAAGTTTTGCGCGCGAACCAGATTTTTCGCTTTCTAGGCAGGCACGTTACATCTAGACCACCGATCCATAGGGAATAGTCAAGATTGGATGCTTAAAGCTTGCTCTGTGGTCAGCATAAAATGACAGAGGCCCAGTTGGTAATCTCTCCTGATCATCGAAATTATGAAAGAAAAAATGATTATGTATACTGGCATTTTGTATGAAAGGGAGTCGGGCAGAAGTCCCCTCCCCTTCTACCTTCCCCTCCTCCTCTACCCCCCCCCCCCCCTCTCCCCTCCTCTCCACTTTCCTGTGTGCAACTAACAGACACGTAATGAAAGTATTAAGAACAAACAGAAAAAAAAAATTATAAAGGTTGACAGAAAAAAAGATAAGGGATGCATTTCTCAAAAAAAAAATGGATGAATCAAATGCCTGCACATTTATTGTACTGGCAATTTTGCAAGTATCCTGTTGGAAAAATTCCAGTTTGTCAAATATCGTGGCTTTTTGGCCGAGTGTGGAACTAGGCCTAGCTGCCGACTGCCAATTGACCGCAGAGTTATCCCACCCTTGGTCGTGACATGCGCAGAAGACCGTTCCGGTTATGAAGTGAGCACGAATTCATGAATGCTTTTAAATGAGAGTGCGTTGATTTGTATCGCCATTTTGTCTTCTGTGCCTTCTTCCAACAAGTTCGAGATCAACTGGAGGCGATAATCGACACGCAGATGGTTTCATTGCATACAAAGGTTTGTGATAATTTCCGTTCAATGTATTCCTGCATGCTAACGGCTCCCAGTGGTTAATGTCTTTTTTTGGAGGCAAGTTTAAGTTTCAAAATGTAGGTGGGTGGTTTTGACCTGACAGTACTTAAGATGCACACACAATTACGTGCTCGCGTGCCCCCCCCCCCCCCCCCCCCCCCCCCCCCCCCCCAACACACACACACACACACACACACACACACACACACACACACACACAAATGAGGGGATAGCCTCGAGTTCAGAACGTTGCCTTGCAATTTGACGACCAGGATTCGATTCCAGGTCGAGGGGATTTTTTCTCTGGAGTTAACATCAGCCCCGACTGACTCCCCCCCCCAAAAGTCCTTCAGACGAGAATCTAAAGGGATGCCCCGTAGGCGAATGCACGCAGACCATCTTGCACACACGTTAATTCCTGCTCCGCTTTTCGTAAGAGTAGGCCATTGTGTGCCGGTGTGAACAGATTAGATTTACAAAACTGCATGCACACGGGAACTGGATGTAAAAAAGCACGAGTGTTTATTCCATGATCCTCGGTATAAAAAAAAACAAAAATAGATAAATAAACAAACACAGGTACTGATTAGGTTTTATAATAATGTAAACAAAGCCTTTGTGGTTGAAAGAGAGAGGGTGGGGGAGAGAGAGGGGGGCCGGTGGAGAGGCCCAAATGTCTGATACAATTTCCTTACATACCACTGGTCACGAGGCCTGTTGACCTAACCTACAAGCCGACCATGAAAGTCTGAACACTTTGGCAGGGCCTTTGACCAATCTGCTTTTGTTTTTGTTCCTCAGCTCCCAGGTTCATCAATGGTGAGATTGTTCCTATGTGACCGTTTTTGCCCACCAGCAAGGTAGCTACATTCCGACTTGGTGATGATGTCCAAACACGATACCAGTGTGGTTGTGTGTCAAAAATTGTATTCATCCATTCCCACTGGCACACAATCGCCTACCCTTTGAAAAGCGAAACGGGTTTTATAGTGTGTGCTAGATATTTCTGTGTGCTAAAACAAAACGGGTGTTAATCGTGTGTGCTAGGTTTTTTCTCATTCAAACAACTTTTTGGGGGGAAGTGGAGTGAAATTGGAGTGAGCACTGATGTTGATGGGGACGGGATAGTTCAGTGGTCAGAGCGCTTGCTTTCCCCAAGTCAACTTAAGCAGCTTGAGCTTGGCTACCAGTTGGATGGGTGACCATTTGCCGCCTTGGCTTCAGTACAGCTCCCCCCCCCCCCAGTTTACCCAGCTGTAAATGTGTACCTGCCCTCTTTAGGGTCAGGGAAGGTAAAGCAGCGAATGAGAGGAGATGGGCACCACCTCCAATATGCTGACATGACCCTCAGAGAAGCTGAGGCCTCTGATGCATTGTTCCCTTACGACCACCTAGGATATGGGTCAGCTTCACATTTACCTTTGCTGATGTTAACTCCAGAGGAAAAATCCCCTTGAAGGAGCATATCTGGATGATAGCTGGAACGTGGGGTTGATCCTAGGTTGTCAGATTGCGAAGGCAACGCTCTAACTACCAGGTTATCCCGTCCCAGACAAAATTATGAACATTACAATTGTAGACAGACACCTACAACTATAGTGAGGGCACAACAGTCACTGGTCGTTTTATGCACCAAACCTTTAACATTTCGTTTTTTTTACGATCTTCGGATAGAGCTCCGAGGTTCGTCGATGGTGAGGTTTTGCGTATGGGAACGTTTTTTGCCTCACCATGAAGGTAGCTGCATTCCGACTTCAGGAATGTGCGTTATTATGGTCGTGTTTCCATAACCCACTGAAGGATGACTTTTTTTTCAATTTTTGTTTCGGTCCTCAACTAGAAATTTGAGGTCACCAATGGTGAGATTTTTGCGTATGCAAACGTTCCCCCCCCATCTCCCCCATCATTTAGGTAGCCACATTCCGACTTCGGGAATTGCTGTCATTAATTATGGGTTCTTTAACGTGTAAATTTGATCTTCTGCATGTGTCTCTATACGCTGAGTAAATTTAGGCACTGGCAGGTCTGCATTTAATTGGCCAGACGCCACAGTTTCGAACTCACGACCATATGAACCCACGAGATTAAAGTCAAGCGATGTTAACCACTCAGTTACGCAAACACACACGCACACGCACGTACACACACACACACACACACACACACACACACACACCACACCACACACACACACAAAACACAGACACACACACACACACACACACACACACACAACACACACACACACACACACACACACACACGCGCGCGCGCGCGCGCGCGACCATGGGGACGGAATAGCCTAGTGTTCAGAACATTGCGCTCGCAATTAGTCGACCCAGGTTCGATTCCAGGTCGATGGGATTTTCCCCCTGGAGTTAACATCAGTGCTGACTCCACTCTCCCCAAAAGTCCTTCGGATGAGACTATAAACCAAGGCCCCTATGCGAACGCATGCAGAACATCTTGTGCATATGTTAAATCCTGTTCTGCTTTTCATAGAGTAGGCAATTGTGTGCCAGTGGGAACAGATAAGATTTACAAAACTGCAGACACACGGGGACTGGATGTAAAAAAAACACATGAGTGCTTATTCCATTATCATCGATATAAAGAATGAATAAATGAAAATGAAAGCACACACACGCACGCGACCGTGGGGATGGGATAGCCTAGTGTTCAAAACATTGCGCTCGCAATTTGTCGACCCGGGTTTGATTCCAGGTCGATGGGATTTTCCCTCTGGAGTTAACATCAATGCTGACTCCACTCTCCCCAAAAGTCCTTCGGATGAGACTATAAACCAAGGCCCTATGCGAACGCATGCAGAACATCTTGTGCATATGTTAAATCCTGTTCTGCTTTTCATTAGAGTAGGCAATTGTGTGCCAGTGGGAACAGATAAGATTTACAAAACAGCATACACACGGGGACTGGATGTAAAAAAACACATGAGTGCTTATTCCATTGTCCTCGATATAAAGAATAAATAAATGAAAATGAAGCACACACACACACGCGCACACACACGCGCGCGCACACGCCTTCTCTTACTCTTGTTTAAATTATGGTAATATATATATAATTTTTTGTTATCAGAGGTCTTTCTGCAACCTCGGATGTTCTGGCCACAAACACCATGTTGTGAACTACATTGGTTTTTAGCTGGGTTGGACCTTTGTTGGATGGAGGGTAGGGAATGGAGGAAGGAAATGTTTCAACAAAGCCTTTATGGAGCTTTGTTTCCATGGACTTCAGAAATGGAATATGTTCAACCCTAATCCTTCAGAATGGGGATAGTCTTGTTATCCCAAAGGTTCTTTGTTTTGGGATATCCCGCTATCTTCAATGTTTTCAGAGTGGGGATATTCTGCTATCCCCAAGGTTCTCGGACTGTGGATATTCTGCTATCCTTTAAGTTCTCAGAATGGGGATATTCTGCTATCCCAAAAGTTATCCGAATGGGGATATTCTATTATCCCCCAAATTCTCAGAATGGGATATTCTGCTATCCTAAAAGTTCTCAGAATGGAGATATTCTATTATCCCTAAAGTAATCACATTGTGGATATTCTGCTATCCCCAAAGTACTCAGTGTTCATGAGTCCCAACTGTGCAGATTTTGTCAGCAAAGTTCTTTGTCAGACGATGTCTCTGCCATTGAACTGAACTGTCTGTTGCCTTTGAACGATCACTGGGCACCACATTTCTGATTGCATCTCCGATCCTTGCTAAAAGATAAATTAAAATAGAATAGAATAGGACAGACTAAAATAAATGAAATTCAATTTAAAAAATAAAAACTTTCAGCCAAAAACGATAAAATAGGAAATAAAATCAAACTAGCATAGCATTAGAAAATAAAATGAGCTAAGCAAAAAAAACCTGGCCAAAAAACAGTAAAGTCAAATTTCAAACTAGGGCCAAAACAGTGCGAGAGATCAATGGAGAGAGCAATCTGGGTGACAGTGATGTCTGGGTGTTTAAACACTGACGCCACCTACAAAGGCTTTAGAGAAATTGGTGATGAGAAAGAGTTACCTCATCTTGGGGACAGTGATTGTGAGGAAGAGCTACCTCATCTTTGGAACATTGGTCTTGAGGGAGTGTGGGTTCATCTTTGGGACAGTGGTTATGAGGGAGTGTGACTCTGCCGTCCCCTCACATTTTCCAAACATTTCCTTCAGTTTCTTCCATCCCACCCTTTTTATGACAGGGGTCCTGGCCTGGTTAGTTATCATGTGAATCACATGGGAGTCGTCGCTATAGTAACGGGGCTGTATCACGTGAACCACATAGGAGTCATCGCTATAGCAACGGGGCTGTATCACGTGGACCACATAGGAATTCTCTTCTGACCCTGGGATGTCATCTGGAGAATTCTCCCTCAACAAGACTGTGCACTGTAAGTAATGAGAATGATAATGATGATGATGATGATGAAGATGATGATATAATAATAATGATAATAATAACCCAAAAAATAATATTTAGATAAAAAGAAATGATGATAATAATGGAAATAATAGTACACAAAAAACATATCAAATAAAATGATACACACAGCATCCCAAAAATGGGACAGTGGCCATATATGGGCTAAACTGACATGGTCAGGTGACAGTCATGTTTGTCCAAGGAAACGAGCAGAATTTTCAGTGATACTGATTGGGACTGCCTTGCTTTCAGGGGCTGTGGGACTGGAACCAAGGTCCCCATGTGCAGTGGCCGCCATGATGAACTGGGGTCCTTTGTTGAAGAGTGGTAATGCTGTGGTTTAAAGAAAGGTCTGATAAACTCTGTTGCCATTGGGCACTGAGAGCCAAAGGCCTTTTTTTCTCTTTTACTCCATTGCCTGGTATCCCTCATTGTTGATGAAAAGGATAAACATAATTATGCAAATCGAGGTCATTTATCTTTATCTTCTGTGGTTGTGAACAATTTGCAAAATGATTCATCAACTTAAAAAATGACTGCTTTCAATTACTTTTGAAAATGAAATATAACATTATGTACAAGTTTCGAGTTTGTTTTGAAATATTGAAACAATGAAATTCTGAACTCATAAAGTAACTGGACAGTATGCCACACGTAAATAATAATCCTTCATTCAATCTTTCCTAAAGTAACATGGTCAGGTGACTGTCATGTTTGTCCAAGAAAACCAGCCGAATTTTCAGTGATACTGTTTGGACTGCCTTGCTTTCAGGGCTGTGGGACTGGAACCATGGACTCCGTGTGCAGTGGCCGCCATGATGAACAGGGGTCCTTTGTGGAAGAATGGTAATGCTATGGTTAAAGAAAGGTACGATAAACTCGTTGTCACTGGGCTCTGAAAGCCAAAGGCCTTTTTTTATTTTTCTCCTAAATTGCCTGTATCCCTCATTGTTGATGAAAAAGATTAACATAAATATGTAAATCGATCATTTCACTTTTAGTCTGTGTTTGTGAACATTTTGCAAATTGATTCATCAACTTAAAAATACTGCTTTCAAATAAATGTTGAATGAGATTTGTAACATGTACGGGCTTCGAGTTTGTTTAAAAAAAAAATCAAATCATTAAAATTTGAACTGATAAAGTAACTGGGCAGTACAGTGCAGTTTGTAGATAATCATCCTTAATTCATTCACTTTTTAAGTAACTTGATCAAGAGTCTGTCATGTTTGTCAAAAAAACAACAACAGCAGAACTTTCAGTGGTACTGATTGGGACTGCCTTGCTTTCAGGGGCTGTGGGACTGGAACCAAGGACCCCGTGTGCAGTGGCCGCCATGATGAACTGGGGTCCTTTGTGGAAAAGTGGAAATGCTGTGAGTAAAAGAAAGGTATTAACTCTTTGTTGTCAATGGAATCTGAGAGCCAAAGACCTTTTCTTTTTCAACAAATTGCCTCGTATCTTTCATTGTTGACGAAAAAGACAAACATGTGTAAATCAAAGGTCCTTTCACTTTTTTGTGTGTTGGTGAATATTTTGCAATTATTCATCAACTTAAAGACTGCTTTCAAATAATTTTGAAAATGAAATATAACACTATGTACTGGTTTCAAAATTGTTAAACATTATTAAATCGAATAAACTTGAACTCGTAATTATGAGCTATTCTCGATATAAAAGAATAAATAAGTATATAAATAAATAACTGTGCAGTATGGTACACTCTGAAAATAATAATCCTTTATTCAGTCTCTTCTAAAGTAACTTGGTCAGGAGTCGTCATGTTTGTCCAAGAAAACCAGCAACATTTTCAGTGGTACTGATTGGGACTGTCTTGCTTTCAGGGGCTTGGGACGGAACCCAGGACCACGTGTGCAGTGGCCACCATAATGAACTGGGGTCCTTTGTGGAAGAATGGTAATGCTGTGGTTTAAAGAAAGGTATGTTAAACTCTTTCTTGTTATTGGCTTCTGAAAACCAAGGTTTTTTTTTTTTTTAATAAATTCCCTCCATCCTCCTTGATGAAAAAGATAAACGAAATGATATAAATTGAGGTCATTTCAGTTTTTGTTCTGTGTTTTGAACATTTTCAAATTGATTCATCAACTGAAAAAGCGTGCTTTCAAATATTTTGAAAATGAAATATGACATTATGTACTGGTTTCGGATTTGTTAAAAAATATTCGATCAATTAAACTTGAACTCATAATAAATCTAATTATGAGCTATCCTCCATATAAAAGAATAAACAGATAAATAAACAAATAAATCAAGATATAAATACATAAATAACTGGGCATTGTAGTACACTTCGGAAATAATATATTCCTTATTCATATTTTTTAAGTAACTTGGTCAGGTGTCTGCCATGTTTGTCCAAGAAAACCAGAATTTTCAGTGGTACTGATTGGGACTGTCTTGCTTTCAGGGGCTGTGGGACTGGAACCAAGGACCCCGTGTGCAGTGGCCGCCATCATGAACTGGGGTCCTTTGTGGAAGAATGGTAATGCTGTGGTTTAAAGACAGGTATGTTAAACTCTTTGTTGTCATTGGGCTATGAAAACAAAAGGTGGTTTAAAAAAAATTGCCTGGTATCCCTCATTGTTGAGAAAAAGATGAACATAGTATATAAATCAAGGTCATTTCACTTTTTTATTTTTGTTAAACATTTTGCAAATTGATCCATCAACTAAAAAAACTATTTCAAATAATTTTGAAAAATATGAAATGTAAAATTATGTACTGGTTTCGAATTGGTTTTGAAATATTGAAACAATTAAATTTCAACTCGTAATGTAAGTATGAGCTATTCTTGATATAAAAGAATCAATCAATCAATCAATACATTAGTAACTGGGCCTTATGGTACACATTAGAAATAATATATTTCTTAATTCAGTCTCTTTTAAGTAACTTGGTCAGAAGTCTGTCATGTTTGCTGGAGAAAGCCAGCAAAATTTTCAGTGGTACTGATTGGGACTGCCTTGCTTTCAGGGGCTGTGGGACTGGAACCAAGGACCCCGTGTGCAGTGGCCGCCATCATGAACTGGGGTCCTCTGTGGAAGAATGGTAATGCTATGGTTTAAAGAAAGGTATGTCAAACTCTTTGTTGTCATTCTACTCTGAAAGCTAAAGGTAAAATCCATTTTTGAGTGAAATTGAATTTTTATTTTCCAAGTGTTATTTCTAGTTTAAACAAATGGAGTGAATCTGAAATATACGTCTTTAAAAAGGACATAATGAAGGTTCCCCCCCCCCAAATGACGAGATTAAATCCTCTCAGATGTGAGCTACTAAATCAAAATAGAAATAATGAGCCACGTCTTTTTCAGCTGATAAAGCATATTGAAATCATGTTAATCTATTGTTTAAGTGATAGGATGAAATCGATTTAAACTAGTAGAGCTGTGAACATTTTCCCTGTCACTGACGATTTTAACCGCTTTCAGGAACTCCAGGACAGGAATCAAGTGCCAAAGACCAGACACGTCATCCGGCACCACATGTCAGTTACCAGGACATGACGAGGTAACATCAAATTCATTGGTTTCTTTTTCTGGCCCAGGCCAAAGCTGTGTCAGTTAGTGATACAAACTAGGGGCCAAGGTCTAGACTGACATGGTGTTACATTTTAAATGGTGTCGAGATTTGTCTTCAGCCGGGACACGCTCGAGGCGAAGAATCCTGCACTCTAAAGGAGAAAAATCCTCTGAAGTTGGAGTATGGTTGCCTTTATGGTGAAGTACTCGAAAAGTCATACACGCAAACTTCTCATCCAGAGTGTAGTTAACAATCTGACAGTGACATGTGGTATTCTGTCTACTCCCAGCTGGTAATAATTATAATTTAACAATCTGACAGTGACATAGGCATTCTAACTCCTTTTCAGCTGGTAATAAGAAAAAATCTGAGCACATTACTCCTCTCTTGCAATCTCCACTGGCTGCCTGTGCCACAGAGAGTAAACTATAAGATCAGTACTCTCTGTTATAAATGTCTCCACAAAACAGCACCCTCTTACCTCTGTGAATGTCTTCACGTGTACACACCTTCTTGTTCCCTCCGCTCGGCTGCAGATACCTTATCCTTAAAAATACCTAGATCCAGCCTATCAACCGTTGGCCGCCCTCTTTCTCTATTTCTGGTCCATCAATCTGGAATGACCTCCCTCTCTCCCTTCGGCAAAAGCCTACATATGGCACTTTTAAATCCAGCCTCAAGACACATTGTTTCAAACCTAAGATTTTTGCCTTCTGTTTTCATTTCCTATTTGTCCCTGCCTTCAACATTTGAAATTCCCTGCACCCTGCCTAAATTTATAGCCTCTATAATGTGTGTTGTGTGTGTGTGTGTGTGTGTTGTGTGTGTGTGGTGTTGTGTGTGGTGGTGTGCTTTCGAATTTGCTGAATTATTCATTGTCATTGGTTGCTTGTTTGTTGTGAGGGTCGAGTGCAAGCCCTTTGATTTGTTTTTACAAGATATAGCGCTATATAAATTCCATGTATATTATTATTATAATATCATACCGTACATGAAATAGTAATAAATAAATAAATGAATAAAAAACACAACATCTGTGTGCTTTGAGAAATAAACCAGCAACATAATCCTAAAAACTGATTTTTTTTTTTTTTTTTTTTTTAACATTAGCAAACAAGAGACTTTGGCTTGACCTTTAACACTGTCAGTCAACAAGCGCCATCAGTGTGTGATGAAAGGTAGAAAAAAATCACAGGACGTCAGGTTTGTGAGTGCACTGCATTGCAATGCATGATTTGTTTTATGATACCACTTTCAGCAGTGCCTAAGCTGCAGCATGGAATGAGCTGCAAGAAGTCAGTTTCTGGAAGAACAAAAACATTTGAAGCTTATGGTTAAGGAGTTAGTGTAGCTGACAACAGCCAACAAGGGAACATAAAATAGCGCAAATCAGTATTTTTCATCTATTTATTCTTTTATATCAAGGATAATGGAATAACCACTCATGTGTTTTTTTTTACATCCAGTCCCCGTGTGTATGCAGTTTTGTAAATCTTGTCATCTGTTCCCACTGGCACACAATGGCCTAATATCACGGCCTAGACAACCATTTCCCAAACTTTAATTTTTTAACATTTCCATCGGCATAAAGACATGTAAAACGGTCGCTTACGCAAAATCTCGATCTCTGATAAACCTCGGAGCTCTAGCGGAAGAATAACAAAAATAAAAAATAGATATAGTGAATGATGATACTGACGATTGTGACATGTGTTCTGGCAGAAAGGTGAGAACACTATCCATCCAGGACTTTGCCGTCGCTGCAAAAGACCGCTGTGGCCTGAGAAGACTTCGCCGTCGCCGCACACGACTTCGCCGTCGCGCACACGACATTCGCCTTCAGCGCACAAGACTTTGCAGCACAAGACTTCGCCGTCGCCGCTGAAGACATCGCTGCAGAAGATATCACTGCCGTTACAGAAGAATTCGCCGTCCCCGCAGATGACATCCCTTGATCTGATTAATGATGGTTGTGATTTGAAGTTTTGTTGATTTGTATTTAAATGACAAGTGTTTGAGAGAGGAGAATTATTTTGTGGCTTAAAATGGTGGTAGTTTTTTTATCATTTTACTGGTTTTCTTCCTTTTGTTTTTTTTGTGTAACTCGAATCAGATCATTTAGAAAATCTATCATTCTAGAATCCAGGAAATACTTTGTGATAAACTTTCAAACAAGTTTTTTTTTTCAAATTTAACAAAACATTAGATAAGGGGGATTTAAGGATTAGCTAAGACAATAGTTATGGTTGAAATATGCCCTGTAGATCTGACAATTATTTTAATGCTTCCTATCCCCTTGTTTAAAAGCTTTTTTTTTTTTAAATGGTACCAGCAGGCTATCCCGTCTGTTTGATGTTAGTGGGATTAATGATACTCTTTTTTTATTTTTTTTTTATTTTTTTATACAGTATTGTAAAGCAGTTTATTTGGTGATCTACCTCTGGTTATCTTTTCATGATTTTACTGCAGTGTAAAGTTGTATAGTTTCCAGTTGGAAGCCGTGTGTGTGTGTGTGTGTGTGTGTGTGTGTGTGTGTGTGTGTGTTGTGTGTGTGTGTGTGTGTGTGTGTGTGTGTGTGTGTGTGTGTACATGCGTGTGTGTGTGCGTGTGTGTATGTGTGTGTGGGTGTGTCTGAGTGTGTGTATGTGTGTGTGCGACCGCGCGCGCGTGTGTGTGTGTGTGTATAAGTGTGTATGTGTGTGTGTGTGTGTGTGTGAATGTTTTTTGCGTGCATGTGTGTGTGTGTGTGTGTGTTATGTGTACTTTCGTGTGTGGCTGTTGTACTTTTGTGTGTGTACTGTGTGTACTTTTTGTGTGTGTGAGAACCTGCATGTGTGTGTGTTTTGTGTGGATGTTTGTACGTGCATGTGTGTGTGCGCGCGCGCACGTGTGTGTGTGTGTGTGTGTGTGTGTGTGTGTGTGTGTGTGTGCGTGTGTTAATCAAAGAGGGGACATGGGCGTTACTCTGAGGAAAATGTGTTAGGAGGAGGGTCAGGACACAAGGCAGGATCAGTGGGGATAGAACAGAGGGCGATTGATGGTGATAGATTTTTTGG
>CM060346.1:3536214-3561214 GCA_030674155.1 Stramonita haemastoma
GAAGAATTCTATGAAGAACTTGAAAACGTCATCTCCAAAACGCCCCAAAAAGACATCCTTATTGTGGAAGGCGACTGGAATGCTAAGGTGGGACCTGATGCCTATGACACCTGGGCAGGAACCACAGGACGATTTGGACTGGGAGAAACAAATGACAGAGGACAGCGGCTGCTGGAATTCGCAAAGAAGCACAAACTAACTTTGGCTAACACACTCCACCCTCACAAGCCATCCAGAACATCAACCTGGCACTCACCAAATGGTCTGATTCATAATCAAATTGATTACATTCTGTCACCCCAAAGATTCAAATCCAGCATAAACAAGGCAAACACAAGAACATTCCCAGGAGCTGACATTGGCAGTGACCACGACCTTGTACTTACCACCATCAGGCTGAAACTGAAAGCAAAACAACAGCCAAAAAGCCCACGCATAAGATTCGACCTGGAAAAACTCAAAGACCCAACTGTGGTTGAGATCTTCCAAGCCAACATTGGAGGAAAGTTCGCCGCACTCACAGCCATCGACAATGATGTGGACACACTGGCCAACAACATCAAAGAAGTGCTAACGACAGCAGCAGAAGAAACATTAGGAAGAAGCAGAACAAAGAAACAACCCTGGGTGACAAATGTGGTTCTTGACCTCTGCAACAAAAGAAGAGAACTTAAAAAACAAAAGTTCACAAGTCAAGAAGCTTACAAGAAGTACATGGATAGCCACAGAAGTGAGGAAAAAGATGAGAGAAGCCAAAGAAGCGTGGATAGAAGAACAATGCAACAACATCGAAGCTGGAATGGCCAAGGGAAACAGCAAAACAGTTTACAACACTCTGAAAGCACTAACTAAAACCACACAGCCTAAAGCCTCTGTTATTGAAGACAAAGAAGGAAATCTTTTAACGAAAAACAATGCCATCCTCCAACGCTGGACAGAATACTGTGAGGGATTGTATAACTACCCACTACTCCCAGATACCAACATAGTTTCTGACAAACCCCCTGAACACCAAGATAAAGACCCACCAATACTAAGGTGTGAAGTAGATGCAGCTATTAAGCAATTGAAGAAGGGGAAGTCCCCTGGAATTGATAACATCCCAGCTGAACTCATAAAAAATGGAGGGAATGAAACAGCAAGGCGATTCACAGAACTTTGTCAGAAGATCCACGACACCAAAGAATGGCCAAAAGAATGGACACAGTCTCTTGTAATACCCCAGCCAAAGAAAGGAAACCTCAAACAATGCCAGAACTACAGAACCATCAGTCTCATAAGTCATCCTAGCAAGATCATGCTGCAGGTAGTCCTCAACAGACTGAAAAACCAAGCGGAAAAACTCCTGGCAGAAGAACAAGCGAGCTTTAGACCAAAACGCAGCACAATGGAACAAATTTTCAATCTGAGAATTCTGATAAAGAAGCATCTCTAACACCAAAAAGACTTGTACCACAATTTCATAGATTTCAAAAAGGCCTTTGACAGGGTATGGCATGACGGCCTCTGGCAAGTACTCAGGCACTTCAACATTGACAGCTGCCTAATTGAAGTCATCAAGGCTCTGTACAAGAACGCAAGAAGTGCAGTTTTCATGAACAATCACGTGGGCGAGTTCTTCAAGACCACGGTTGGGGTTCGCCAGGGTTGCCTTCTCTCATCTGTACTCTTCAACCTCTTCCTCGAAAACATCATGACAGAGACACTGCAAAACCACCACACTTCCATCTCCATTGGTGGAAGACCCCTTTGCAACCTCAGATTTGCAGATGAGATTGACATCATGGGCAGCAGCAAACAAGAACTGCAAATCCTCACAGACAATTTAACAGATCGAGCGAGCGCATACGGCATGGAGGTCAGTACAGAGAAATCAAAGATCATGGTCAACAGCGCGAGTAATGACATCACGGAAATAAAGATGAATGGAGAAATACTAGAAGAGGTGAGCCAATTCAAATACTTAGGCTCCATCCTAACAAAAGATGGCACATCAAACAATGAAGTGAAAGCTCGCATTGCAACAGCAACATCTGCTCTAGTCAGACTCCAGAGGATCATCAGAAGCAACATCATCGGCTTCTGCACCAAATACCACCTTTACAAATCCCTCGTGATATCTATCCTCCTATATGGCTGTGAATCATGGACTCTGACAGCAGAATTAGAGAGGAGAATCCAAGCATTCGAGAACAAGTGCCACAGAAGACTCCTCAGAATATCATACAAAGAACGCAAGACCAATAACTATGTCAAAGAAGAAATCAAAAAGCGTGTGGGCCCCCAAGAGCCTTTGCTCTCCACCATAAAGAGGAGAAAGCTGATGTGGTTTGGTCACACCACAAGACACAACACCCTAGCAAAAACCATCCTGCAAGGAACAGTCGAGGGCAAGAGAAGAAGAGGCCGCCAAAAGAAATCATGGGTTGACAACATCAAAGACTGGACCGCCCAACCCCTGCAACACCTCCTACTAGCCACACAGGATCGTGAAGCATGGAAAAAGATCGCTGTCGCGTCTTCTCTCATGTCCCCCCTACGTCCTTTGGGACATGGGACTGAGTGAGTGAGTGAGTGAGAGACAGGCTACTTCTACTTGTTATAGATAAAAAGGTTTAGGAGCTTGAAACATCGAGTTTTGACGGCTGTTTTGGATTGTTTCCATGGCAACATGCAGAAAACTAATTCTTTGATTTTTATGCTTTACAAGTGATGCCCTTTCAATTTATGGCATAACTTTTAACATGAGCTTGTAAACAAAATTTCATCTGTTTCTCCCGCCATGTACCACCTTAAATCACTTAACAACAAAATGCCAAAACAAAAACAGAACTCCCTGGTCTTGGGATTGCTAATTATGTTCCTTAACATGACTATAGATGATGTTGGTAGCAGATCTGTGAATTGATTTTTTGCTGGAAGGTTGATGGCAAATTCTACACCAACAAATCTGAATTGATCTTCTCCTGGAGGATTGTTGACAGAGTTTACACCAACACATCTGTGAATTGATCTTCTGCTGGAAGGTTGATGGCAGATTTCACACCAACAAATCTGAAAAAAATGAATGGGCAAGATTTTCATGATTTAAGTATAGCAGTGGTTAAGGAGACGGGATAGCTCAGTGGTCACAGCACTCGCTTTCCCTCAGTCAAGTTAAGCAGCGTGGAGCGTGGTTACCAATTGGATGGGTGACTGTGCGCCTTGGCTTCAGTACAGTCCCTTAAGTTCATCCAGCTGTCAATGGGTACCTGCCCTTTTTAGGGTCAGGGAAGGTAAAGCAGCGAGGGAGAGGAGATGGGCGCCGCCCTCAATAGGCTGACTCATAGAAAAGCTGAGGTTTCTGACGCCTTGCTCCCCTACAACCCCTAGGTTATGGGACACCCTTACCATTTTACCTTTACCAGTGGATAAGGACAGTCTGTGTGCTCTATTTTTTTTGTTTTTTTTAATGGTTGCTTAAAATGTAGATTGAGGAGAAAAATGTCTGCTACATAATGGTGTGCAGGGTGTGTGGAGAAATGTTCTTTTTTGCTCCTTTTTTTTAAAAACGGCATTGTCAAATGAAATAGGAAGCTGGCCCTGTGATTGTCACTGATTTTTAATCAATGAACTAGTTTGTGTTGGTGGCAGACCCATGCATTGATCTTCTGCTTGAAGATTGAAACACTAACCGTATACGATTAAAAAAAAAAAAAAAAAAATATATATATATATATATATATATATATATATAATATATATATATTATTAAGTATAGTAGTGTTCAATGAAACGTGCCTTTTTTTTCTTTTTTTTTCAGAAGAGGTTTTCTTTGATTTTTTGTGTTGTAAATTACATAAAATGTTAAAAACAAACGAACACTTGTGCAGTGATTGCTATAGATATTCTAATAATTTTATGCATTGCATTGGATAAATGTGCCTATGGGATCTGTTTCTCTTTGTCTTTTATCATTTTAATATTGAGATCAATGGAAATTAACAAGAAAAATGCAGCGGGGGTAGAGGTTTTGTATTCTATTCATTTATTGATTGATTTTTAGATCATATAAAAATTAAGAGCAAAAAGAAAGCTTGTGCTGTGATTGGCATTAAAATTCTGTAAAATGACTTAGATGATGTTGATGACAGATTTGTGAATTGATCTTCTGCTGGAAGATTGATGGCAGATTTTGCACCAACACGTCTTGCAAAAAAATGTATGTGAAGCACTAATTGTATGATTTTAAGTATAGTATTGAATCAAATGTGGTGTGGGGGGTTTTTTTCGACGAGGTCTTATTCTTTTTTTATCAAATGTGGAAGTAAAAAGAAAATTTTGCTCTGATCTTAAGAAAAATGTATGTGAAAGACAAATGGTATGTGATCATAAGTATAGTGGATGTGGATTTTTTTCCTTTTTTTGTGGGAGAGCTTTTCCTTTTTGTCACATCAAAATTGAAAACAAAAAGAAAGGTGGTGTTGTGATTGTCATTGATATTTTAATGATTTTATGTCAAGTATTGGATAAAAGGTGCCTGGGTTTTTTTTTTTTAATTTGTTTTTTAATAATGAGATCATTTGGAAATGTACAGTGTGTGTTCAATACTTGGAGTAGGCCTATAAACGTCACGGAAAACTTATCCAAGCAACGGAGTATTACTGAAGTGCCACCCTCCTGCCCCACCCCTCTCCCCTCCCCTTTGTGGCTGGCTGGCTTGAAACATTTGGATGGTGGTGAGTCATAGAGTAGTGGCTAGATTGTTGTTGTCGTGTGCGAAGAATGAGTGCTCAGAAAACTCCCATTCACCACACAGCATGTTGGGAAGTTGAAGATGTGTTGTTGTCAGTGCATGGATGTGTTTAATTCTTTTTTGGCATGGCATGAAATTAAACTGTAATAACGTAGAGATTAGTTAAATTTTATTCTGGTGTTTGTACTTGTTGTAATTGTTAGACCAAGCACTTTCAGTTAGTTTTGACAAAAAATTGATTGCTATGCAGTAAAAAGACATAAAAGGGGAAACTATGCACCTGGTGTAATTCACTGCCCAGAGCTAGGCACAGCAGAGGTGTCAGATTACAGCAGGCAGTCAGCCAGGCTGTCAGATGTTTTGGGTCCCCGATAGGGCAGAGGTTACCAACTAAAGAGCTCCCTACCAGCAAGCCGTGGAAACGGGAGTATGCTTTATAATAGTGTAGAAAGTGGTGTGAAGAGATTTTTTTTCTAAATGACATTAAATTTGAAAGCAAAGAGAAATCTTGAGCTGTGATTGACATCAGTATTCTCTGAAATAACTTTAGATGATGTTGGTGGCAGATTTGTGTATTGATCTTCTGCTGGAAGATTGATGGCAGATTTTGCACCAACATTTGTTACGAAAAGTACTTGTGAAATACTGATAGTTTATGAAAAGAAGAATAAGAGGGAATGAAATCTACGCTTTTTCTGGAGAAGTTTTCTTTTCTTTCCTTTTTTTTTTTGAGGGGGAGAGTTTTTGTTCTTTTTTCTCTCCCCCCCCCCCCCCCACCCCCATGAAATTTAATAGCTTTTTAGTAAAATAAAAAAAATAAAAAATTTCTATCTTAAAAAAAAAAAAAAAAATTAATGCTTTCTTTTCAATCTCATCAAATGTGAAAACAAGAAGAAAAGTTGTGCTGTGATTGCCATTGATATTCTAAGTTTTTGCCCAGTATTGGTTACAATTTGCCTGTTTGTTTTGATTTTCTTTTTTTTCTAAATTGATAATGATGTAAAATTGGAGAGGAGATGGGCCCTTTCTCAATATTCTGGCCCCTAGAGAAGCTGAAGTCTCACTCTTGGATGCCTCACTCCCCTATAACCACATGGGTTATGCAGCACCTTTACTTTTTTTATAAAATGAAAATTAACAAGGAAATGTAATGTTGTATAATAGTGTAGAAAGTGTTGATAGGATGAAAAGTAGATTCTTAAAACTGTGTGCTATTGTGAAAGAGGAAAATCAAAGCTGAACTCTGTGATTGTATAAAAGAACTTCTAGTTTGTGTTGGTGGCAGATCTGTGTATTAATCTTCTGCTGGGAGATTGATGGCAGATTTTACACCAACACATCTTGCAAAAAATGTATGAGAAAGACTATTGGTATATGAGTTTAAGTAGAGTAGTGAATAACAAGTGATTAGGGTTTGGTTGTTTTTTTGGGGGAAGAGGGTTTTTTTTTTTTTTAATCATATCATATTTGAAAACAAAAATAAAAGCTTGTGCTGCATTGCCATTGATATTTTAATGATTTAATGTATAGTACAGGATAAAATGCGCCTGTGTATTTTGCCTTTTTTAGATAATGAGATGTAATGTAAAATAAAATAGTATCCATTCTAAAATTAAAAGTAATATGCATGTTGTATAACAGTGTAGAAATCATGCCCACATAGGGTTTTTCATTTATTAATTTTTTAAAGCATAAGCAAATGTGAAAAACGCAAAGAAAACTGTTCTGTGATTGGCATTGATATTCTGTGAAATGACTATAAATGATGTTGGTGGCAGATCTGTGTATTGATCTGCTCGAAGATTGAGGGCAAATTTTTCACCATCTCGACTTCCAAAAATATACAGGAAAGAGCTCTGGTATATGATTTTAAGTATAGGAATGGGTAAAATGGGACTGTTTTCATTTTCTTTCTTTTGGTAAAGACATCAATATTAATGTGAATCGGCAAGGATATGTAATAGTTTCTATAATGTTGCAAAAAGTGTGTAAGGAAAATGCTTGTTTTTCGGCCTTTTTTTTTGGTGGCAGATCTGTGTATTGATTTTATGCTGGAAGATTGATGGCAGATTTAACACCAACATATGTTACAAAAAAAAATGTATGTAAAAGTCTGAAGTATAGTAATGAAGGAAATGTGCCTGTGGTGTTTTGTGATTTTTGTTTGAGGGGGGGGGGGGGGGGGGGGGGGGGGGGAGGAGAAGGTGCATGTGTCTTTTTTGGGGAGGGTAAATGTGCCTTTTTGGGGTGGAGGGTAAATGTGCCTTTCTTAGGGGGGAAGGAGGGTAAATGTGCCTTTCTTAGGGGGGAAGGAGGGTAAATGTGCCTTTCTTAGGGGGGAAGGAGGGTAAATGTGCCTTTCTTAGGGGGGAAGGAGGGTAAATGTGCCTTTCTTAGGGGGGAAGGAGGGTAAATGTGCCTTTCTTAGGGGGGAAGGAGGGTAAATATCCCTGTGTCTTTCTGGAGGGGGGAGAGGATAAATATGTCTTTTTCTGGAGGGGGGAGAGGATAAATATGTCTTTTTCTGGAGGGGGGAGAGGATAAATGTCTTTTTCTGGAGGGGGGAGAGGATAAACATGTCTTTTTCTGGAGGGGGAGAGGATAAACATGTCTTTTTCTGGAGGGGGGAGAGGATAAATATGTCTTTTTCTGGAGGGGGGAGAGGATAAACATGTCTTTTTCTGGAGGGGGGAGAGGATAAACATGTCTTTTTCTGGAGGGGGGGAGGGATAATTATGTCTTTTTTTGAGGGGGGGAGAGAGGATAAATATGTCTTTTTCTGGAGGGGGGAGAGGATAAATATGTCTTTTTCTGGAGGGGGAGAGGAAATATGTCTTTTTCTGGAGGGGGGAGAGGATAAATATGTCTTTTTCTGGAGGGGGGAGAGGATAAATATGTCTTTTTCTGGAGGGGGGAGAGGATAAATATGTCTTTTTCTGGAGGGGGGAGAGGGTGCATGTGTCTTTTCCTGGAGGGGGGAGAGGGTGCATGTGTTTTTTCCTGGAGGGGGGAGAGGGTGAATATGTCTTTTTCCTGGAGGGGGGAGTGTAAATGTGTCTTTATCTGGAGGGGGGAGAGGGTAAATGTGTCTTTTTCTGGAGGGGGGAGGGGGGAGATGTGCCTATGTTTCTTTAATTTTGCTGCGTTTATTTTTTTTGAGGGGGAAGGTAAATGTCCATGTGTGTGTCTTTTCAGGGAGAGGGTGTGTGTGTGTGTGGGGTGTGTGTGGGGTGTGTGTGTGTGTGTGTGTTGTTTCTGGAGAAGGTAAATGTGCATGTGTGATTGGTTTGTGGTTGAGTGATTTTTTTTTTAAAATTACCTCAGAATGATGATGTTAGTGGCAGATCTGTGTGTTGATCTTCTGCTGAAAGATTGATGGCAGATTTTACACCAACACATCTTGCGAAAAAAAGTATGTGAAAGACTTGTGGGATATGGTTTTAAGTGTAGGGTTGAAGAGAGTGCTAATGTGTTTTTCGTTGAGGGAGAGGATAAATTAATGTGACTGTGTTTGGTGGGGATTTTGTTGTTTTTTGAGGGGAGAGGGTTAGGGGGTTGAGGGCAAATGTGCCTAGGTCTTTTGTTTTGGAGGGGGAAGAGAGGGTAATTGTGCCTGTGTGATTTCTTTGGGGGGAGGAGGGAGAGGATAAATGATTCCTTTTTGGGGATGGGATGGGGGGGGGGGGAGAGGGGAATGTGCCTGTGTGGATTTTTTTTTGGGGGGAAGGGGGAGGGGCTAGAGTATGCTCATGCCATTTTCTTTATTTTTTGGGGGGTGGGGTGGGGAGTGCAAATGTGCCTGTGTGAATTTAATGGGGAAGATGGCAAATGTGCCTGTGTGTGTGTGTGTGTGTGTGTGTGTGTGTGTGTGTGTGTGTGTGTGTGTGTGTGTGTGTGTGTGTATTTCCAGAGAAGGTAAATGTGTGTGTGTGTGTGTGGGGTGGGTGGGGGGTGGAGTGTGCAAATGTGCCTGTGTGATTTATTGGGGAAGATGGTAAATGTACCTGTGTGTGTGTGTGTGTGTGTGTGTGTGGTGTGTGTGTGTTGTGTGTGGTGTGTGTGTGTTTTCCAGAGAGGGTAAGTGTGTGTGTGTGTGTTGTGTGGTGTGTGTGTGTGTGTGTGTGTGTGTGTGTGTGTGTGTGTGTTTCCAGAGAGGGTAAATGTGTGTGTGTGTATTTGTGTGTGTGTGTGTGTGTGTGTGTGTGTGTGTGTGTGTTTGTGTGTGTGTGTGTGTGTGTGTGTGTGTGTTTCGGAGAGGGTAAATGTGCCTGTGTGGTTTGTTGTTCAGTGTCCTTTTTTTTTTAATAATGCCTTAAGATGTTGGTGGCAGATTTGTGTAGGAAGATCGATGGCAGATTTTACACCAACACATCATACTAAAAAAAATGTGCAACGACTATAGGTATATAATTTTAAGTATAGTATTGGATAACGTGTGCCTGTGGTTTTTTTCGTTTTTTTGGGGGGGAGATGTTTTCTTCCTTTTTTAAATCACTTCAAATTTGAAAACAAAAAGAAAGCCTGTGCTGTAACTGTCATTGACATTTTAATGGTTTATGTATAGTATTGGATAAAGCAAGAATATGTGGTTTGTCTTTTTCTTTTTAAATTATGAGAACCATTGGAAGTCGAGAAGAAGTTGTGTAATAGTGTAAACAAAAATGTGTGGAAGAGGTTTTATATTATATATATTTTTAATCACCTCAAATGCGAAAACAAAAGAAAGCTTATGCTGTTATTGCCATTGATATTCTGTGAAATGACTTTAGATGATGTTGGTGGCAGATCTGTGTATTGATCTTTTGCCGGAAAATTGATGGCAGATTTTTCACCAACGCATCTTTCTTATTCCTTTCCTTTTATTTCAAGGATAATGGAATGACTCATGCGCTTTTTACATCCAGTCCCTGTCTGTATGCAGTTTTATCAATTTTCATCTTAATGCTATATGTTTTATGTGTAAAATGTGCCTGCGAGTTGGTTTTAGTAGGGGTCTGTTTTTCTTCTTCTTTTTTTTAAAATAAACATCAAATGTGAAAGGAATGACAAAGATGGTCATGTGATTGCCATGTTGGTGGCATATCTGTGTATTGATCTTCTGCTGGAAGATTGATGGCAGATTTTACACCAACTCAACTTCTAAAGAAACGTCAGGAAAAGACCTCTAATGTATTATGTGGTTTTATGTATAGAAATGGGTAAGATGTGGCTGTTTTTCCCTTTTGGGGGGATAAAGAGATTAAAATCCATGTGAATTGGCAAGAAAATGTTATAGTTTCCTTAATGTTGTGGAAAGTGTGTGTTTATTTTTGCTTTTTAAAAACTCACATCAATAAAGAAAACAAAAAGTCTTGTGCTGTGATTGTCATTAATACTCAAGAAATGTTTTTAGATGATGTTGATGGCAGATCTGTGTATTGATCTTCTGCTGGAAGATTGATAGCAGATTTTTATACCAACACGTCTTATGAAAGATTTGTGAAAGACTGAAGTATAGTAGTGAAGGAAATGTGCCCGTGTGTGTGTGTGTGTGTGTGTGTGTGTGTGTGTGTGTCTGGAGTGGGGGGAAATAGAGGGTAATTGCGCCTGTGTGGGGGTTTTTGGGGGGAGAGGTATGTGTGCCTGTGTTTTTTTTTTGGGGGGTTGTGTTTTTTTTGTTTTTTGTTTTTTGTTGTTGTTTTGTTTTTTTTATTTGGGGGGAGGGGGGGGGGGGGTAAATGTGCCTGTGTGCATTGTTTATTGTTTGGTGGGTTTTTTTTTTTTAATGACTTTGAAGATGATGTGGTATATCTGTGTATTAATCTTCTGCTGGAAGATTGATGGCAGATTTTACACCAACACATCTTACGAAAAATGTATGTGAAAGACTTATGGTATTTGATTTTAAAGTATACTAGTGAATGAAATGTGCCTGTGTTTTTTTCGCCTTTTTCTAGGGGATTGGTTTTATTTCTTTTTCTTTTTTAAATTACTTCAAATGTGAAACCAAAGAGAAAGCTGATGCTTTAATTGCCATTGCTATCTGTGGGCTTGTTTGTCTTTTGCTTTTTTAAAGAAGGAGATCAAATGTAAACAACAAAGAAAAATGTAGCAATGGTGTATAAAAGTGTTGAAAGTTGGCCAGATGTTTTGTTTTTTTCTATTAGTTTTCACACCACATCAATCATAAAAACAAAAAGAAATCTGATGCTGTAATTTGCATTGATATTTTGTAAAATAACTTTAGATGATGTTGGTGGCAGATCTGTGTATTGATCTTCTGCTGGAAGGTTGATGGCAGACTTTACACCAACCCATCTTACGAAAAATATAATTATGTGAAAGACTAATGGTATATTACATTAAGTGTAGTATATTGTTGTTGTTTTTTTAAGTAATGAGATAAGATGTGAATTTATAAGAAAAATGTTTTTTTGTATAATAGTGTAGGAAGTGCGCGGATGTTTTCTTTTTTTTTATATTACATAAAATGTGAAAAACAGAAAGCTGGTGCTGCAATGGCCATTGCTATTTTACTAATTTTGTGCAAAGTACTGGAGAAAACGTGTCTGTGCTGCTTGTTTAGCTTTTACATTATTAAAGAGTGAGATCAAAATATGTCAACAGCGAAGAAAAATGTAGCAGGGGTGTGTATTAGTTTTGAAAGTGTGTCAGAAGTGGTTTTTTTTTTTTAAAATTAATTTTTAAACTGCATCAAATTTAAAAACAAAAAGAAAGCTTGTCCTGTGATTGGCATCAGTATTCTGTGAAATAACTTTAGACGATGTTGGTGGCAGATATGTGTATTGATCTTCTGCTGGAAGATTGATGGCAGATTTTACACCAACACATCTTAGAAAGAAATGTGTGAAAGAATAATGGTATAGGATTTTAAGTATACTAGTGAATGAAATGTGCCTGTGGTTTGTTTCCTTTTTTTTTTTGGGGGGGGGAGGTTTCCTTTCTTTTTCTTCTTTTGAATTACTTCAAATTTGGAAACAAAAAGAAAGCTTGTGCTGTGTTTGTCATTGACATTCTAATGGTTTTATGTATAGTGTTGGATAAAACGTACCTGAGTGGTTTGTTTGTCTTTTTGTTTTTAAATTAAGAGTCATTGGAAGTCAACAAAAAGTGTAAAATGTTGTATAATAGCGTAAGAAATGTGTGGGAGAGGTTTTGTTCATTTTAGTTACTTTTTTTAATCACCTCATGTAGGAAAGAAAAAAAGAAAGCTTGTGCTGTGATTGGCATTAATATCCTGTGAAATGACTTCAGATGATGTTGGTGGTAGATCTGTGTATTGCTTTTCTGCAGGAAGATTGATGGCAGATTTTACACAAACATATCTTACGAAAAATGTAAAAGACTGATGGAATATAATCTAAAGTGTATGGTTGAATAGAGTATGCCTGTGTTTTTTGTTGAGGTAGAGGATAAATGTGCTTGTGTTTGTTGGGGTTTTGGGGGTGGAGAGGGTAAATGTGCCGGTTTTTGTTTTTGTTTTTGCTTTTTTGGAGGAGGGGGGAAAAATGTGCCTGGGTCTTTTCTTGGGGGTGAGGAGAGGGTAGTTGTGCATGTATGCTTTTGTTGGGAAAGAGGATAACTGTTCCTTTTTTTTTTTGGGGGGGGGGGGAGAGTGTGCTTGTGTGGTTTTTTTTTTTGAGGGGGAAAAGTGTAAATGTTTTTTTTGGGTGGGGAGAGAGTAAATGTGCCTGTGATTTTTTTTTTAGGGGGAGAGTAAAATAATATGCTTCTGTGTTTTTATTGGGGGATGAGGGTAATTTGTTTTTTTTAGGTGGGCAGAGGTTTGTTTGTAGTTTGGTGTTATTTTTTTAAATATTGACTTTAGATGATGCTGGTGGCAGATCTGTGTATTGATCTCCTACTGGAAGATTGATGGCAGATTTTACACCAACACATCTTCCGAAAAATACATGTGAAAGACTAATAGTACATAATATTAAGTGTAGTAGGATGAGATGTGTGTGCTTGCCCGGATTTTCCTTTTTGTTAAGTATTGAGATTAAATGTGAATTAACAAGATAAAGATATCTTGCATAATGGTGTATATAATGACTGGGATTTTTTTTTCTTTTTCTTTTTTATTGGAGGGGAGAGAGTGAGGTTAATTGTGCCTGTCTTTTTGTTGGGGGGGGGATGGATGAGAGGGTAAATGTGCCGGTGTTGCTGGGATTTTTTTGGGGTGGAGAGGGTAATGTGCCTGTGAATTTTCTTGGAGAAGGGGGGTGGGTAAGTGTGCCTGTCTATTTTTTTTGGGGGGGAGGGGGGTAAATGTACCTGTGTTGTTTTTTGGGGGAGGGGGGAGGAGGTAAATATGCCTGTGTGTTTTAATTTTGGGGGGAGAGTAAATGTGCCAGTGTGTTGTTTTTTGGTTTTTTTTTATCGAGGAGGGGGGAGTGTGTGTAAATGTGCCTGTGTTATTTCTTCTTTTTTTTTTTTTTTTTTTTTGGGGGGGGGGGGGACTAGTGTGCCTGTGTGGTTTTTTTTTTATGGGGGGGTAGTGTGCCTGTGTTTTGTTGTATTTTTTTTTTTTTTTTTTTTGGGGGGGGGGGACCAAATTTGCCTGTGTTATTTTTAGGTAGAGGGTAAATGTAGAGCTCAGTGTGTGTGTGTGTCCGGGAGGGGGTCAATGTGCGGTTGTGGTTTGTTTGTAGTTTGGTGGGTTTAAAAAAAAAACAACAACTTAAAATGATGTTGGTGGCAAATCTGTGTATTGATCTTCTGCTGGATGATTGATGGCAGATTTTTACACCAACACATTTTAAGAAAATCTATGTCATGATGTTTTATGATATTAAGTGTAGTAGATGGGAGGGATTTTTTTTTTTTAAGTAATGAGATCAGATGTGAGTTTCCAAGAAGCATTTTTGTTGTATAATAAAATAGGAAGTGCACCATTGTTTACTTTATTTTTTTTCCATCACATCAAATGTGAAAACAAAAAGAAAGGTTGTGTTGTGATTGGCATTGGTATTTCAGTGATTTTATTTACATCATAGGATAAAACGCGCCTGTGATCTTTGGTTTTCTTTTCTTCATTAAAAAAAAAAAGAGATCAATTGTAAAATGGTAAGATAAATGAAGAAGGTTGTAAAATTGTGTTATTAGTGTGCCTGATGATGATTTTTTATTTATTACTTTTTAATTTGCACAAAATTTGAAGACAATAAGAAAGCGTGTGTCTGTGATTGGTATTGATATTCTGTGAAATGACTTAAGATGATGCTGGTGGCAGATCTGTGTGTTCATCTTCTGCTGGCAGATTTATGGCAGATTTTACAGCAATATGTCTTATGGTATAGATCTATGTCTTATAGTGTGTAAAGTGTACCTGCAAATGTGTTTTTTAATCGAGTAAAATGAAGATTTCGGAGAAAAATACAGGCTGTATAATGGTGTGGACAGTTGTGTGAGGAGGAGGGGCTGCTTTTTATTTTTTAACATAATCCCATTAAAAAATGTGAAAGACTAATATTGGATATGATTTTAAGTGTAGGGTTGAAGAGTGTGCCTGTGTGTTCTTGTTGAGGGAGAGGATAGATGTGCCAGTGTTTAGTATTTTGGTTGTTTTTTCTAAGGGGGCGGGGAGGGTAAATGTGCCCGTGTTGGGAATTTTTTGGGGGAGGAGAGGGTAAATGTGCCTGTGTGTTGTGTTTTTGTTGTTTTGTTTGTTTGTTTGTTTTGGGGGAGAGGTAAAATAATGTGCCTGGTGGGTATTTTTTTAGGGGAAGAGGGTAAATGTGTCTGCGTATTTGGTTGGTTTTTTTTTCAGGGGGGAAGGAGGGGGAAATGATGAGCTTGTTTTTTTTTTTTATTGGGGGATGAGGGTAAATGTTGGTGTGTGTGTGTGTGTGTGTGTGTGTGTGTGTGTGTGTGTGTTGTGTTGTGTGTGTTTTACAGGAGCAGAGGATACATGTGCCAGTATTGTTTTTTTGTTTGTCTGTTTTTTGGGGGGCGGAGTGGAGATTGCAAATATGCCTGTGTTTTTTTTTTATTCGGTGATATTTTTATATTTTAGTAATGACTTTAAATGATGTTAGTGGCAGATCTGTGTAATTACCTTCTGCTGAAGGAGTGATGTCAGATTTTACACAAACACATCTTACGAAAAAACTGAATGAAAGACTAAAGATATATGATTTTAAGAATAGGATTGGATAAAATGTGCCTGTTTTTTTTCCCTTTCTTTGGGAAAGGTTTTCTTTTTTTTATCACTTCAAGTTTGAAATAAATTAAGGAAGCTTGTTATGTGATTGCCATTGATATTTTAATGATTTTATGTATAGTATGTGGTTTGTT
This sequence comes from Stramonita haemastoma, assembly GCA_030674155.1. Taxonomy (NCBI): domain Eukaryota; kingdom Metazoa; phylum Mollusca; class Gastropoda; order Neogastropoda; family Muricidae; genus Stramonita; species Stramonita haemastoma. Next base: position 3,551,249 of record CM060346.1, read on the forward strand.
TTGTCTTTTCTTTTAAAATTATAATATCCATTGGACGACAAGAAGAAAATGTAGAATGTTGTGTAAAAGTGTAAAACAAAATGTGTAGGAGAGGTTTTGTTTGTTTTATGTTTTTTTAAAGGCATCACCTGTGAAAACAGAAAGAAAGCTTGTGCTGTGATTGACATTAACATTCTGTGAAATGACTTAAGACAATGTTGATGGCAGATCTGTGTATTGATCTTCTGCTGGAAGATTGATGGCAGATTTTACACCAACACATCTAACGAAAAATGTGTGTTAAAGACTAATTCTGTATGATATTAAGTGTAGTTTTAGATAAAATGTGTCTGCGTGACTGCTTTTTCTTTTTTTAAAGTAATGAGATCAAATGTAAATTAACAAGATAAATATATGTTGAATAATAGTGTATAAAACACACAGCAGGATGTTTTCCTTTTTTTTCATTTTTTTTAATCCCATCAAATGTGAAAACAAAAAGAAAGCTGGGTGATGTAATTGTCATTGCTATTTTAATAATTGTATGCATAGTACAGGATAAAATGTGTCTATGTGGCTTTTTCTTTTTTTTATAACAATGAGATTAAATGAAAACAGCAAAGAAAAATTTGGATCTAGTAACTTGTATAATAATGTTGAAAGTGTGCCAGAACAGGTTTTTTGTTAAGGATAAAACGTGTCTATGTGGCTTGATTTTTTTTTTTATAACAATGAGATTAAATGTGAACAGCAAAGAAACAATTGGATCTAGTAACTTGTATTATAGTGTTGAAAGTGTGCCAGAACAGGTTTTCTTTTTATTATTATTTTTTTTTATAGATCACATCAGATTTAAAAACAAAAGGAAAGCTTGTGCTGTGATGGGCATTGATATTCTATGACATGACTTTAGGTAATGTTGGCAGATCTGTGTATTGATCTTCTGCTGGAAGATTGATGGCAGAATTTACCCCAACACATCTATCTTATTCCTTTTCTTTTATTTCGAGGATAATGGAATAAGGATTCATGCGCTGTTTTTTTGTTACATCCAGTCCCCTCTGTGTATGTAGTTTTATTAACTATCATCTTAATGCTATATGTCTTATAGTGTGTAAAGTGTGCCTGAGAGTTTTGTTTTTATGGGTTTTTTTTATAAGGAATCAAATGAAGATTGGTGAGAAAATTACAGGCTGTATAATGGTGTGGACAGTGTGGGGAGAAGGGGGGGGGGGGTCTTTTCTTATTTCTTTTTCTTTTTTAATCACATCAAAGGGTCTTTTCTTATTTCTTTTTCTTTTTTAATCACATCAAATGTGAAAGATCTGTGTATAGATCATCTGTTGGAAGACTGATGGCAGATTTTACACCAACACATCAAATTTAAATTGTAAAAAATTCTTGTGAAAGATTTATGCTACATCTGGTTTTTTGTTTAATCTAGTAATGGGTATAATGTGCCAGTGTGTTCTCTTTTTTGAATAAAAAATTGTTCTTTAAAAAAATAAATTAATGAAACCAAGAAAAATAAGAAAAACGTAATTTACACTGTGCTGTGGAACGTGTATGGGGAGATGGGTTGTTTTTTCTGAAATCACATTAAATGGTCTGGGGCGATTTTTTATTGTTTTGTTTTGTTTTTATAAAGAACGTCAGTTGGAGTAGGTTTGCTTGTTGTGCAGAAATAAATGTAATCGTTTATATGACTTTTTATGTGTTTTCAAATGTCACAGAATAAACTCTAATGTACTGAGAAAGGCTGATCACTTTAAGGTTTGCTTGTGTAGAAAAAATGTAAATGTTTATATGAGTTTTAAAATGTCACAGTATAAATTCTACTGTAATGACAAATGTCGATTTCTTTAACATTTGTTTGTTCTGAAGAAAAATATATAATTGCTTATATGACTTTTTATGTCTTTTTAATGTCACATATTAAAATCTACTGTAGTGAGAAATGCTGATTATTCTTTGTTGTTAAGGTTTGCTAGTTTATTGATAATTTAATTGTTTATAAGCCTTTTTATGTTGTTTTTTTAATGTCACAAAATAATGTCTACTGTAGTGAAAAATGCTGATTTCTTTGTTGTTAAGGTTGGTTTGTTGTGTAGAAAAAAAATATTTATATGACTTTTTATGTGTTTTTTTAATGCCACAATAAATTCTACTGTAATGAGAAATGCTGATTTTCTTTGTTGTTTTGGCAACTTGGGTCTGTGGGTGTGGGTGGACAGGGGTGTGGATCTCTCTCTCTCTCTCTCTCTCTCTCTCTCTCTCTCTCTCTCTCTCCTCTCTCTCTCTCTCTCTCTTCTCTCTCTTCCTCCTCTCTCTCTCTCTCCTTCTCTCTCTCTCTCTCTCTCTCTCTCCTCTCTCTCTCTCCTCCTCTCTCTCTCTCTCTCTCTCTCTCTCTACAAGAAAGAAAAAAGAATACAATGACTTACATTTAAAAGAATTACTGACAGCCATAAAGAGTCCGACAAACTTTTGGGAAACTATAAGAAAAATATCACGTAAAAGATCTCAGCCAAAAAATACAATATCTACAAGTCAGTGGTTCGATCATTTCAAAGATGTATTAGAAAAGGAATTGACTGAGTCAGTTGATACAGAAGACATAGGGGAGGGAGATGCATTGTTAGATAGCCCTATAACAGCACAGGAAATAATGGTAGCAGTTGGAAAATTAAAAAAACGGTAAATCAGCAGGTCCTGATGGTTTGATAGGTGAGTTTTTCAAATATTCAGGTGAATACGTGTTAAAATTTTTAGTTAAGTTATTTAAACCATTTGTTTGATAACGGCATCTATCCAGAGGGTTGGATGGAATCCATCATTCTGCCATTGTTTAAGAAAGGAAATGTAAATGACACAAACAATTATCGAGGAATATATCTGTGTAAGATAGCGAGTAAGATATATAGTTCAGTTGTTAATAATAGACTACAGGAATGGGTAATGGCACATAATATTACAGGCGAATACCAAGCTGGATTCAAGAAGGATTATAGCACAGTTGATCATATGTTTACTTTGTTAGCTGCTGTTCAAAAGCAATTTGCACATAACCATAAATTATATGTTGCTTTTGTGGATTTTCAAAAAGCTTTTGATTCTGTTTCTAGAAATTTGTTATGGCCTATTCTATCAAAAAATGGAGTCAGAGGAAAACTACACAGATGTATACAAAGTATGTACAGAGAAGTAAAGGCTAGAGTGAGAAATGGAGAAACATTATCTGACTTTGTGAACTGTACAAGGGGTGTAAAGCAAGGAGATGTGTGTTGTCCGATATTGTTCTCGTTATTTGTCAATGATCTTGCCTTAGAATATATTGAAAATGGAAAGCATGGAGTTACTTTAGATGTGATAGAAGTATTTGTGTTACTTTTTGCTGATGATATCATTTTGATATCAACAACTGTCGTATGCTTACAAAGACAGATGAACAGTTTGTATCATGCAGCAACGAGATTGGAGTCAAAGGTAAATATGGAGAAAACAAATATTATTGTCTTTCGGAAGGGGGGATATCTAGCCAGTCATGAGCATTGGAAATACAATGCTGAATTTATTAAAGTAGCAAATGTTTATAAATATCTTGGAATATTTTTTTCAACTATACTAAGTTTTACTTTTGCATGCCAGGATTTAATGAATAGAGCAAAAAGAGCAGTACTTGTTATTCTCAGAGTTATTTATAGACTTGATTGCAGTTCATTGAAAGTATTTGTAAAATTGTTTGATTCTCAGGTTCAATCTATTTTACAGTATGGTGCCGAAATATGGGCTTTTGAAAACGGCAATCAGATTGAAAGGCTTCATTTGTTTGCCATGAAACGTTTTATGAATGTTGATAATCGAACTCCTAATGATCTTATTTAAGGAGAAGTGGGAAGATACCCGATATATCTTAATTCTTATGTGAAATGCATTACGTACTGGCTTAGGATAATGAGACTGGAAAATCATAGACTGCCAAGCAGAGCTTATAAGATGCTATATAATCTGGATATTAGGGTAAGAAGACTTGGGTTACAAATGTGCGGATGTGTCTAAGTACTTATGGATTTGCATATGTTTGGGATAATTAGGGTGTTGAGGATGTTGGGAGCTTTATCAAATGTTTCAAACAAAGAACCATTGACTGCAGGTGGCATGACTGGCATGACCATGTAGAAAACAGTAGTAGTTTTAGGGAATATAGAATGTTTAAAGTTACAAATAGTGTTGAACCATATACAGAAATTGAAATGAACAGACATGTTAAAAGTGCTTTGACAAAATTTAGATTTGGTGTATCAGCTATAGCAAGTCATCAGTTTAGATACAACAGGATAACCGATAAAAACAATATGCCGTCTATGCCACAGCTCAGAAGAAAATGAAATACACTTTGTGTTACCTTTTCCTGTTCTTTATGACCTGAGGATCAAATTTATCCAACCAAAATATTATAAAGATCCGTGTCGTTTCTGGTTCAATGTACTTATGGCATCAAAAAATGAAAATGTGTTGAATAACTTGGCATTATACATTTATAAAGCCTTAAAACGACTGGATGCTGCTATGTCGTAAAGTATTACATGATATGATATGATTTGGTGTTATATTTTCTGATTGAAAATGCAATGATTTACATTGGTATGTAAATGATCACCCCTTCAGTTGGGGGCTATGGCCTAATCTGAATAAACATTTCGTATTCGTATTCGTATTCGTATTCTCTCTCTCTCTCTCTCTCTCTCTCTCTCTCTCTCTCTCTCTCTCTCTCTCTCTCTCTCTCTCTCTCTCTCTCTCTCTCTCTCTCTCTCTCTCTCAAGAAATTTTGCTCTTGTGCGTCTTCAGTTGTGTGTGTCGGTGGTGTGTGTGTGTGTGTGTGTGTGTGTGTGTGTGTGTGTGTGGTGGTGTGTGTGTGTGTGTGTGCGCGTGTGTCTGTGTCTGTGTCTGTGTCTGTGTCTGTGTGTGTGGTGTCTGTGTGTGTGTGTGTGTGTGTGTCTGTGTCTGTGTGTGTATGCATCTGTCTGTCTCTCCATCCTCCCCCCCCCCCCCCCCCCTCTCTCTCTCTCCCTTTCTTTTTCATTCTCTCTCTCTCCCTCTTTCTCCCCCCCCTTTCTCTCTCCCTCTCTCTCTCTCTCTCTCTCTCTCTCTCTCTCTCTCTCTCTCTCTCTCTCTCTCCTTCTCTCTCTCCCTCTCTCTCTCTATCCCTCTCTCTCTCTCTCTGCTGCTCTCTCTCCCTCTCTTTCATTTTCTCTCTCTCTATCTCTCTCCCTCTCTCTCTCCCCCCTCTCTCTCTCCCTCTCTCTATCTCTCTCCCTTGCTCTCTCTCCCTCTCTCTATCTCTCTCCCTCTCTCTCTCCCCCCCTCTCTCTCTCCCTCTCTCTATCTCTCTCCCTCTCTCTCGCTCTCTTTCCCTCTCTTTTTCATTTTCTCTCTCATTCTGTCTCTCTCCCTTTATCTCACCCCCCCCTCTCTCTCTCCCTCTCTCTCTCTCTCTCTCTCTCTCTCTCTCTCTCTCTCTCTCTCTCTCTCTCTCTCTCTCAGGGTTTCCCTGGCGTCACAGCAGGGGCAGACACCTCTTCCCACATGACTGACGCTAGTATGCAGTTAGGCGAACAGGGCGGCAGAGCACAGGGGGCAGATGGAGTGAGCAGTAGATTGGACTGCGTGACGCATGAAGAAGACGTTCCTCCAGGCACTGGCAATAAGAGGAAATAGGGGCGTGGCCAAGGCCTGGGGCACAGTTCAAATACACACAGTGACAACACTGCACAATCCCACGCACAGACACACAGTCACCCCTCTGTAGTATATAAAGATGGTTTTGTTTCTTTCCTGTCCTGGAATATTGATGGTCTTACTACAAAGTTATCAGACCCAGCTTTGTGAGCTATGTTATCTCTTTTGATATGGTCTGCCTTGTTGAAACATTTACTGTCCCTGATTTTGATTTTGATCTACATTTCAGTGACTTTATGGTTATTCACAACCCACCAGTAAAGCTTTCTAAAATGGGTTGCAGATCAGGGGGGACTGTGTTGTTGATCAAGAAAACATTAAGTCAGTTTGCTAACATTATTGGAACAGGTTTGGAAAATATCATTTGTGTCAAACTAAGCAAAACGCTTTTTGGTGTGGACAAAGATATTTTATTTATAGGGATTACAATCATCCTGTAAACAGTGTGTACTACAGAAATCAAACTTTTGATAATAACCTTGAAATGCTAGAACAGTTCCTACTCACAAGATATGAACTGGTGGAAGATGTGTATTTTGTCATTGCAGGTGACATGAATGCCAGAATTGGAGAGTGGAGTCTGGAAGAAGAAAGTGCAGATGAGATGTTTGTACACAATGATGTTGGTTTGTTTGCTAGAAAATCTAAAGACAGTGGTACAAATGGTTTTGGAAAGTCATTGATTGAACTGTGTTCCACTTTTCAGTTAAACCCCTTTAAATGGCTTGTGTGATGGGGACAAAGATGGCCACTTTACTTTCCTTTCCGAAAGGGGAAACAGTGTGATTGATTATTTTGTATGCTCTGTTGATATGTGTGATTGATTATTTGTTATGCTCTGTTGATCTGTTGTTTTGTGTGAAAGATTTTTGTATTACTAATCATATTGAATCGAACCATTTGCCTCTTATATTGCACTTACAATGCATACATGACAAGCAATTGGGTGAGGAAGCAGAAAATAAGTCTTACCTGAAAGTTAAATGGAATGCTGGAAAATCAGAGCTGTTTCTAGAGGTTTTTTTTTGCATCAGAAGAAGCCACAAATATTCTGGCAGATGCCACTAATGATATCAACCTTAACATAGAAACTGCCGTTGACAAATTTACAGCCTTACTGCAGAAGGCAGGGCAGTACATGTAACACACAGTTCATATGGGAAACACATGCAAGGAAAACAAACCACCGGTTTGACTGGGAGTGCTTGCAGAAAAAGCGTGAAGCTGGCAGAGCACTGAACAAGTTCACTCGTAGGGAATGTGCGAGGACCAAAAGATATATGGAGATTTTTTTTTTCTCCGAGTATCAAAATTGTATAAAGGAAAAGAAAATGAGTTACTGGAAATCAGTTATAGATACACTGACTCAAAGTAAAGGGGATAGCAGTACATTTTGGTCAAAATACGAAACGTTAGGAGAAAGAAGCTTAATCTACCATCTATTTCGATAGACAGATGGAAAACACATTTTGAAAACATTCTCGCTGTGGATCACATTGAGCTTGAAAATAGAGATGGAGATACTGAGGAGGAAGAATTTTATGTTTCTGATCTAGATGATGAAATATCTGAAGGGGAAATTCGACAGGCTGTCAGAAGACTTACAGTGAATAAAGCTTCAGGGCTAGATGATATTCCCAGTGAATTCCTAAAAACTGCAGAGCCATTCATATTGCCTTTTTTGACAAAAATATTTAACCATATGTACACAGCTGGTTCCTATCCTATAGCTTGGACACAGTCAGTCATTGTTCCCTTACTGAAAAAAAGGTGATGCTAACAACCCTGAAAACTATAGAGGCATCTCCTTACTCAGTATTGTTAGTAAAGTTTTTACTTCTATCTTAAACCAGAGACTGTATAAATGGGCAGAAAAGGAGGGTTAAATTAGTGAAGAACAGGCTGGATTTCGCAGGAATTACTCTACTGTAGACCACATATTTACTCTTGTTATGATGGTTAGGTCATGTTTGTATGGTCAGAAGAGAAGTAAACTATATCCTGCTTTCATCGATTATCAAAGGCTTTCGATACAGTAAATCGTGATATGCTTTAGAAAGTGCTAAAAAAAATCAATGTTTCATCAAAAATAATCCGTATGTTGAAAAGTATGTACGGTTGTGTGCAAAGTTATGTGCGCTGGGGTTCTGAAGTGTCTGATTTTGTTAAATGTCCATTGGGCGTGAAACAGGGCTGTTTGATGTCTCCTTTGCTTTTTTCTTTATTAATCACTGAAGTAGCAGAAGAGGTTTCACAAAAGGGAAAGCATGGTTTTCAGTTTTTACCTGACTTACAGAAACATTTTCTCTTGCTATTTACAGATGATGTTGTTTTATTTTCTCATAGCCCCAGTGGCCTTCAAAACCAACTAAATAACTTGCAAAGAGCATCGGACACTTTAGGATTAACTGTAAATCTTGATAAAACGAATGTTATGGTGTTCAAGAAATGTGGGCATTTATCCAAATTGGAAAAGTGGCATTTTAAAGGTCAAAATATTAAAGTTGTTAACAGCTACAAGTATCTTGGTTTTACTCTTACAACTAAAGTATCTATTAACACAGCACTAGAAGAGTATGCGAGACGTGCTAAACATAAAGTTTTTGAGATTTTGAAAACGATGTGGGCTTTGAGCAACCTGGATATGTTTGTGTTTTTTAAATTGTTCATGCCCAGGTCAAACCTGTGTTGTTATATGGTTCTGAGCTCTGGGGGTCTACAAAATTTCACTGTATAGAATATGTGCATTTATTTGCTTGCAAACGTTTGTTAAACGTTTACCCCAAAACTCCTAACACAATGATCTATGAGGAAACAGGACATTATCATATGTATATTGATAGCACCATAAGATCTATTGCGTATTGGTTTAAACGTCAGAATATGTCTTTATGCAGATTTCCTAAACAGGCCTATTTGATGACAGCAAACAAGATCCCAGAAACCACCGAAAGACATTTAGATGTAAATAACTGGCCATATTGTATTAAAAAATGTCTTGATCTTTTTGGCTTCTCTGAAGTGTGGGTAAATGGTGGGGTGGGAAATGAACAAGCTTTTCTAAAAGAAATAAAGCAGCCGATGATTCATTGCTTTCATCAAGACTGGCATGCAAAAGTGTCACAAAGTGACAGATTCGAAACGTATAGGTCATTTAAATCACTGTTACAGCCTGAAAAGTATTTTACTGCTATCACCATAGGTAAATTCAGACATGCACTGGTCAAGTTTCGACATGGAATTGGTGATCTAAACGTGAATAACAGATATAATTATAAATCTAAAAAGTGCCCTTTTTGTGACAAAATTGAAACTGAACTCCAATTTCTATTTGAATGTACAAAGTTTACAGACTTGAGAGAGAAATACCTATCCAAAGACTTCACAAATGATAATGAACATTGCCTCCAAACTATTCTGAATAGTGAAGATGTTTACCAGTTGAGACATTTGGATATGTATATATTTTATGCTCTGAAAGCCAGAGAACTAGGTTAAGTACAATCGGTGTACGAAAAAGTTGATGTCTATGTCTCTTTGGAATTTAACTCATGACAATGCCAAATTTCTTTTGTTTGTTTATTGTTGTGCCTTTAGTTTCTTCTGTTAAAATGTGTACCCTCTTGTATACAGGGCCGCCGCTGTGGCCTAGTGGTTAGGGCGTTGTACTCGTAATCTAAAGGTTGCGGGTTCGATCCCAGCTATTCCGCTATGGCGTTGTGCCCTTGGAAAAGGCACTTTACGGCTATTTTCTCACCCCACCCAGGTGTAAAAGGGGTACCAACCTTGTGTTGGGGGTTAACCCTGCGATAGACTGGCGTCCTATCCAGGGGGGAGTCTATGACTCTCAGTCGCTTAACGCCACAGAAACCGGGATAAGCACCGGCCTGATGAGCCTTATGGCTCGGGACAGACTTTAACTTTTAACTTGTATACAGGCCGGTTGCCTTACATTTAAAATCGAGTTTTCGAGTCTCTCTCTCTCTCTCTCTCTCTCTCTCTCTCTCTCTCTCTCTCTCTCTCTCTCTCTCTCTCTCTCTCTCTCTCTCTCCTCTCTCTCTCTCTCTCTCTCTCTCTCTCTCTCTCTCTCCAGCAATACTACAAAGCCAAGGTCCCAATTCCAAGAATAGACATGTTCAAATCTAGTTTACTTTTCTCAGGCCCTGTGCTGTGAACTCCCTTTCGGACTCAGGTAAACACTATCAATCCATAATAACCTTCAAACATCACTTAGTAACCCACATGATACAC
>CM060346.1:3566214-3594035 GCA_030674155.1 Stramonita haemastoma
GAACATTCAGTGCAAGCAGGAAACCACTGAGTACTGGTGCACTAAAGCAGAGGATATTGGATATGTTGACACTGCCTGTACTTGTAACTGTGACAACACTGCAGATATTGATGATATAAAAGAATTTGTAATTGTTGCTGCTGAATATGGGATCCTTGGTACAGATGTTTCTTTCCCAGGTGAAGTCAAACTGATCAAGGACACGTGTGACTTCACTGTATGTGTTCACAAATCCCTTTTGTCCACTGGTGTTATGGACAAGCGTGGTGTTGAAGAGACATTCTTACAGATTACAAATGAAATCAGGAAAGACATATCCAGATACAGCAGAACCGAGTATGGTCACATCACAAAAGACAACTGTGACACACCTGGAAGGAAGGCAGCAGGAATTGTACAAACTCAAGACAATCAATGCACATGCGTAAAGTGTGGTGAGGTTTTCATCTGTAATTTTTGTGTGAAAAAGCATCTTTCAGGTTGTACAGAATTTAAGCCATACCTCTGTGAAAAGTGGGCAGCTTCTAGTCAGACATCAGACTGTAGAAGACAGGTAAACCTGGAAACAATACCTGACAGTGGAGAAGGCACTGAACAAAGCACTGCTGTCAACAGTCCTATGGGAAAGCATAAAATACAAAAGACATACTTGTGTGATGACTGTGGAAAAGTGTTCACTACTAAACATAGGTTAAAAGAACACAGGCAAATTTACACAGGGCAAAAGACATATACATGCACAGACAGTGGAAGAAGCTTTGGAAGGAAACGTGATTTCGACAGACACAGGAAAACTCTCCTTAAAAAAACACATACAAGTTCAATGAATGTGGAAAGGTTTTCCTGTCAAAATCTAATTTACATCACCACAGACGAACTCATACAGGGAGCAAGGCTTAGCAAACATTGAATGAACAAAGCAATGCAAAAAGCCACAACACAAGTACACAACAGATGGATTGTGACTCAGCTTCACACAGCAGTGATGAAACTATAACAAATGTCAAGTCAGCTCAATGCACCTTTGAAAAAGACAAATGTTGAAAGACAAAGAAAGAGACAGGTGCAAAACACCTACACAGTATCAAAACCTGCCAAACAAGGATGACTTTCTACCTGATGACTTAGGTGAGGTGAAAGATGCTGACTGTGAAACAACTCAGAGGAAACAGACTGCTACAGAATGAGACATGACTGTTTGTACAAAGAAAAAATCTCACTTATGTGAGTATTGTGGAAAACCATTTGATAAAAAAAAGAAAGCTAGAAAGGCACATAGGAGTCCACACAGGAGAAAGGCTATACATGTGTTCACATTGTGAGAAGTCATACAGATACAACACAGACTTAAGAAGACATATGCAAATCCACTCTGGAGAAAGGCCATACAACTGCACATATTGTAAAAAGACATTTAGCCAGAAAGAAAATTTAACAGGCCACATTCAAACCCACACAAAAGAAAAGCCTTACAAATGCTCATATTGTGGTAAGACTTTTACCAAGAAAAGTAATTTGGCATACCACATTCCAATCCACACAGGAGAAAAGCTACACAAGTGCACATATTGTCATATGAAGTTTACCAGGAAACAGGCTTTAACTCACCACATTAGAACCCACACAGGAGAAAAGCCACACAAGTGCACATATTGTCATATGAAGTTTACCACAAAACAGGATTTAACTCACCACATTAGAACCCACACAGGGGAAAAGCCACACAAGTGCACATATTGCCATATGAAGTTCACTACGAAACAACAATTAACTCGCCACATTAGAACCCACACAGGAGAAAAGCCACACAAGTGCACATATTGTCATATGAAGTTTATCAGGAAACAACAATTAACTCACCACATTAGAACCCACACAGGAGAAAAGCCACACACATGCACATATTGTAATATGAAGTTTATTAGGAAACACCATTTAACTTACCACATTAGAGCCCACACAGGAGAAAAGCCAAACAAGTGCACATATTGTCATATGAAGTTTACCACAAAACAGGCTTTAACTCACCACATTAGAACCCACACAGGAGAAAAGCCAAACAAGTGCACATATTGTCATATGAAGTTTACCCAGAAACAGGATTTAACTCGCCACATTGGAACCCACACAGGAGAAAAACCATACACTTGTGCCTTTTGTGGAAAAAAGTTCACCCAAAAAGGAAATTTAAAAGCACACACTCTACTTCACACAAAACACTGACCACAGTAATGCCCACACTATGGACGAGGATCAGTCCCCAAATCCCAGGAATCTGCAAGCCTTGTTCTTTATACCTAATCGGATGCTACAAAATCATACAGTTTGGAAATGCTTTTAATTTATATGTTTGACATGAGTTATAATGATGATTAAGAAATGAGATGAATATGTGTAATTTGTTGAATGTAAAATTCTGATGATTTGTTGCCAACCTTTAAAACTGATGCAACATTTGAAAAGTTGTGCTTGTGAAAACTTATGTTCTAACATCTCTTAATCTATTTCACCTGCTGTTTCACTTGTGTAAGTCATACAGTCTTGGACAAGTGCAAACATCAAAATCCAGGAAGGGGGGTACATTGTAATGCTAATATCACAGAACACAATATCAATAACACTCAGGTCAATGTGCTAAATTTAGCTGCCCCTTCCTTTTACCTAGTCCAAGTGTGATCAGTTCCTGCTATAATTAGCACCAGCTGGCCCCATCTGGGTTGGGATAGGTTGAAATAAATAGCCCCTGAGAGGAGCAGAAAATGGGGGAAACTGACTGTTGTTAATAGTATTTCATTTTTTCATGTTTGTTCAGAAGTTATTGGCTGTAGAAATAATAAGTCATATTCTTCTTGAGGAAGGAAGGTGGCAGGGTGGTTAAGACATTTGCCTGCCAACAAGTAAATCGTGTGGTTCTGGGTTCGTACCCAGCCTCCCCCTTTCTTCCCAGTTTGATGTAAAACATCAACTGAATATCAAAGTCATTCCCATAAGACTATAAACCAAGGCCCCATAAATAAACGCACTGGAACATCTTATGCACACTTAAAACCCCATTCCGCCTTTCCCTTTCGGAAGAGCAGGCCATCTGTGCTGGTAGGAGCCGATGACAAAATGATAAAAAAAATACCCACCAGTATGCACACAGGTGTCGTGTTTAGACACCATCCTTGAGGAAAATTCGGGGAGCTGGAGTCCCAGGGTGGCTGGGGCTGTATATGGCAACGTTCTGGCCGCTCTGGGATGGTACTGGAACCATTTCGAGACTGATGGGTGTCTACAACTACTACTTCTTCTTGATTTCGCATGACACTCTCAAAATGTGTACTGTATTTTGAATCATATTTGTAAAGAAAACGCTTTCACATGTTTTATTAAAGTTCATGAGAAATGCGTTAAATATCTACCAGTCTTAAGTATTTGAAGGTTTGATTTTACTTTCCCAAGCTTTCAAACTGTAGTTAGATTTTAGAAGCTATTCTTGTATGAACTCAAATGTTTTAAATGCGCTTTTCACTGAATTTTCTTGATGTGTACACAATTTTCTGGTTACTTTTTTTTTACTTCTGTTTTACTAATAAATGGTCTTCTTTCAAAAACGCAGTTTGTTCGTGATGTGACTGTATAAAGGCAGGATCTGTAATGGGCATGAAGATCTGATCGCTGATAAGTGAGTGCTTAGAATAATCACTACACTTACTTACTTACTTACTTACTTACTTACTTACTTACTTACTTACTTACTTACTTATTTACTTACTTATTTACTTACTTACTTTCTTACTTACCTACTTACTCACTCACTCACGCACGCACGCACGCACGCACGCACGCACGCACGCACGCACGCACACACACACACACACACACACACACACACACACTGGTTTGATATCCATTGAGATTTTTCCTCTGGAGTTAACATTAGTGCTTACTCCACTTCTCCCAAAATCTTTGGGTGAGACTGTAAACCAAGGCCCCGTTTGTGAACGCACACAGAGCATCTTGCACATATGTTAAATAATCTTCCGCTTTTCGTAAGAGTAGGCCATCGTGTGCAGGTGGGAACGGATTACAAGATTTACAAAACTGCATACACACGGGGTTTGGTTGTAACAAGGCATATGAATGTTTATTCCATTATCCTAGAAAAAGAATCAAGGAATACATTAATAAATAAAATTCACACACACACACACACACACATACACACACACACACACACACACACACACACACACACACACGCACACACACAAATACACGCAAACACACACACACACACACACTCACACACACACACACACACACAGGCGTGAGCTCGCGCGCACAAGCACACACACACACACACACACACACACACACATACACACCACACACACACACACACACACACACACACCACACACACACACACACACACACACACACACACACACACACCAACATGTAAATCTGTCATTATTTATAGCTGAACTGGTTGCAATTTTAATGGCTTTAACATATGTGCTAGATAACCCATGATTATTGATTTTTTTCCATGTCTTATTTTGAGTGGATCCTAATTCAGTTTTATATGCCATAAAATCTGCAGATTACAAGAATCATTCAAAATTTATATTAGATATAAAACACACAGTCCACCTTCTAAGTTTAAGAGACATGTTTGTTACTCTTCTTTGGGTTCCTTCACACATTGGATTGTACTCTAATGAATGGGTTGATTGGGCTGCTAAGAGAGGTGCAGCAAAAGAAGTGGAAACAGTGAGCTACATATCCTTTTATCTATCAAAGAAGGATATCATTTGTTAGAACAAGCATCCTTAAGCAAGTTTAATGAAATAATACAAAAAAAGAACAGTCTACAAAATGGGTTCCAACCTGGTAAAATTTGCCGTTGACAATACTCTTCTTAGACCATGATCTAGGAGAGGGAAACCTCCCCCCCCCCCCCCCTGGGGGGGATTTTTGACTTTGTTTTTCTGAAAGCTTATGATGTTGGTAGAAGCATTTGACATGTTACCCTCTGGTAAACGGGTTATTTCAGGAGTGAGAGGTGTATCAACAGTGCATTTTCCCCTCTTTACGCCCTATATCAAGGTGTTTGGGGTAGGGATGTTCACGCTGGGATTATTGCACAAAATCTGGTTTAACTTCTCATAATTTTATTGTGAATAGCATCTAGTATAATTTTCCCGATTATATAGGCACAGTTTTCTGCTGACATATTTAAAACAAAACTACAGTGATGACTTTAATGCGCAGCCCTCCAAACCGCACGCAGCTGAAATCTGTCTTACCACTCAACCACAGCCCAGCGCTGTTCCGTTCTCTCACCATCAGTTGAGCGGCACTTTCTCATCTCTCATGCCTTGTGTGTCCGGTGCCAGAAATGTATCTAACTATCAGTGTGTTCCACAAAGTATGAATAAATAAGTCTAGATCAAGATGTTATTATTGATCAGAGAATGTATGTAACACACAGTAAATATTGCAACAGCCATAAGTATAATTAAGGAAGAGGATGTGTTAACGTCAGAGCTTTAAGTCTATGATGTTTTTGAGTTTCTTTTTTTTTTCCTCAAGAAATTACACATAATGTGCAGATCAGTCACAAGCCTGTGCAGGTGTAACACACACACACACACACACACACACACACACACACACACACACACACACACACACACACACACACACCACAACACATACAAGTGACACAGGATAACACACATCTACAAATAGAACAAAGCTGAGGTAGACCATCAGCTGCACTGCCCACGGCCTTGGTGAAAAAAAAAGGAAGGAAAAAAAACACCGTCATAATTCGTTGTTCTTTTCAGTTCTGTGTCCTCCACCACAAACGTTGACAGAAATGCGGATAAGGCAAACTGTTGTGTAGTACTTTTAGTATCCATTTAACCATCATGTTTCATGTCATTTTATTTTATTTATTTTTTATTTTTATTTTATTCTTTTATATCGAGGATAATGGAATAAGCACTCATGTGCTTTTTTTTTCATCTAGTCCCCGTGTGTATCACTCACTCACTCAGTCCCATGTCCCAAAGGACGTAGGGGGGACATGAGAGAAGACGCAACAGAGATCTTTTTCCATGCTTCACGATCCTGTGTGGCTAGTAGGAGGTGTTGCAGGGCTTGGGCGGTCCAGTCTTTGATGTTGTCAACCCATGATTTCTTTTGGCGGCCTCTTCTTCTCTTGCCCTTGACTGTTCCTTGCAGGATGGTTTTTGCTAGGGTGTTGTGTCTTGTGGTGTGACCAAACCACATCAGCTTTCTCCTCTTTATGGTGGAGAGCAAAGGCTCTTGGGGGCCCACACGCTTTTTGATTTCCTCTTTCACATAGTTATTGGTCTTGTGTTCTTTGTATGATATTTTGAGGAGTCTTCTGTGGCACTTGTTCTCGAATGCTTGGATTCTCATCTCTAACTCTGCTGTCAGAGTCCATGATTCACAGCCATATAGGAGGATAGATATCACGAGGGATTTGTAAAGGTGGTGTTTGGTGCAGAAGCTGATGTTGTTGCTTCTGATGATCCTCTCGAGTCTGACTAGAGCAGATGTTGCTGTTGCAATGCGAGCTTTCACTTCATTGTTTGATGTGCCATCTTTTGTTAGGATGGAGCCTAAGTATTTGAATTGGCTCACCTCTTCTAGTATTTCTCCATTCATCTTTATTTCCGTGATGTCATTACTCGCGCTGTTGTCCATGATCTTTGATTTCTCTGTACTGATCTCCATGCCGTATGCGCTCGCTCGATCTGTTAAATTGTCTGTGAGGATTTGCAGTTCTTGTTTGCTGCTGCCCATGAGGTCAATGTCATCTGCAAATCTGAGGTTGCAAAGGGGTCTTCCACCAATGGAAATGGAAGTGTGGTGGTTTTGCAGTGTCTCTGTCATGTTGTTTTCGAGGAAGAGGTTGAAGAGTACAGGTGAGAGAATGCAGCCCTGGTGAACCCCAACCGTGGTCTTGAAGAACTCGCCCACGTGATTGTTCATGAAAACTGCACTTTTTACGTTCTTGTACAGAGCCTTGATGACTTCAATTAGGCAGCTGTCAATGTTGAAGTGCCTGAGCACTTGCCAGAGGCCGTCATGCCATACCCTGTCAAAGGCCTTTTTGAAGTCTATGAAATTGTGGTACAAGTCTTTTTGGTGTTGGAGATGCTTCTCTATAAGAATTCTCAGATTGAAAATTTGTTCCATTGTGCTGCGTTTTGGTCTAAAGCCCGCTTGTTCTTCTGCCAGGAGTTTTTCCGTTTGGTTTTTCAGTCTGTTGAGGACTACCTGCAGCATGATCTTGCTAGGATGACTTATGAGACTGATGGTTCTGTAGTTCTGGCATTGCTTGAGGTTTCCTTTCTTTGGCAGGGGTATTACAAGAGACTGTGTCCATTCTTTTTGCCATTCTTTGGTGTCGTGGATCTTCTGACAAAGTTCTGTGAATCGCCTTGCTGTTTCATTCCCTCCATTTTTTATGAGTTCAGCTGGGATGTTATTGATTCCAGGGGACTTCCCCTTCTTCAATTGTTTAATAGCTGCATCTACTTCACACCTTAGTATTGGTGGGTCTTTATCTTGGTGTTCAGGAGGTTTGTCAGAAACTATGTTGGTATCTGGGCGTAGTGGGTAGTTGTACAATCCCTCACAGTACTCTGTCCAGCGTTGGAGGATGGCATTGTTTTCCGTTAAAAGATTTCCTTCTTTGTCTTCAATAACAGAGGTTTTAGGCTGTGTGGTTTTCGTTAGTGCTTTCAAAGTGTCGTAAGCTGTTTTGCTGTTTCCCTTGGTCATTCCAGCTTCGATGTTGTTGCATTGTTCTTCTATCCACGCTTCTTTGGCTTCTCTCATCTTTTTCCTCACTTCTCTGTGGCTATCCATGTACTTCTTGTAAGCTTCTTGACTTGTGAACTTTTGTTTTTTAAATTCTCTTCTTTTGTCGCAGAGGTCAAGAACCTCATTTGTCACCCATGGTTGTTTCTTTGTTCTGCTTCTTCCTAATGTTTCTTCTGCTGCTGTCGTTAGCACTTCTTTGATGTTGTTGGCCAATGTGTCCACATCATTGTCGATGGCTGTGAGTGCGGCGAACTTTCCTCCAATGTTGGCTTGGAAGATCTCAACCACTGTTGGGTCTTTGAGTTTTTCCAAGTCGAATCTTATGCGTGGGCTTTTCGGCTGTTGTTTTGCTTTCAGTTTCAGCCTGATGGTGGTAAGTACAAGGTCGTGGTCACTGCCAATGTCAACTCCTAGGAATGTTCTTGTGTTTGCCTTGTTTATGCTGGATTTGAATCTTTGGGGTGACAGAATGTAATCAATTTGATTATGAATCAGACCATTTGGTGAATGCCAGGTTGATGTTCTGGATGGCTTGTGAGGGTGGAGTGTGTTAGCCAAAGTCAGTTTGTGCTTCTTTGCGAATTCCAGCAGCCGCTGTCCTCTGTCATTTGTTTCTCCCAGTCCAAATTGTCCTGTGGTTCCTGCCCAGGTGTCATAGGCATCAGGTCCCACCTTAGCATTCCAGTCGCCTTCCATAATAAGGATGTCTTTTTTGGGCGTTTTGGAGATGACGTTTTCAAGTTCTTCATAAAATTCTTCTATCTGATCATCATTGTAGTCAGATGTTGGAGCATACACTTGGATGATGGTGAGATTCTGGGGTTTTGCAGAAACTCTGATTGAGATGAATCTGCTGGATACTGGTGTGCAGCTCATGATGCTTGACACAATCTCTTTCCTGACAATAAAGCCTACTCCATGTTGATGTAGTTTCTCTTCTCCGCTGTACCATATTTTGTGGCCGTCTTGCGTGGTTGTTTCTCCGAAGCCAATCCATCTCTCTTCCGCAAGCCCTATGATGTCCCATTTATACCTCTGCAATTCATGTGTAAGTTCCTGTACTCTTCCTGTTTGGTACAGAGTCCTTACATTCCATGTACCAATGGTTGCCCCTTTATCTGGAAGCTTTAGAGTTGGTTCTGCCCCAGTAGCACACTTGTCACTCCACCCTGGAGGCTTGCAGTGGGTAGCGCGGTCATTGTTGATCCGGGCCTCGACCGATCCGGCATGTCTTTCTGTTTTGTTTTTCTCATCATGTCCTCGCAGTGGAGCTTGGTGGCGCCCATCTCCTTTCCAAGACTCCTACTGGTGGGTAAGAATGCACCAGCCCCTCACAACGTTTCGCCCGCCAGTAGAAGCGGCTACCGGGGTGTGGGTGGGTTAAGGACCCGGACCCAGAAGTGAGAGTTGAGTGCCAAGTGAGGACCAGTGCTCCGTCCATCCCGAAGGATGCTACTGCCAGGTTTACAAAGGTACCACCTCTCCTTAAGCACCCCATACACGCCCGTGTGTATGCAGTTGTGTAAATATTTTCATCTGTTCCCACCGGCACACAATGGCCGACTCTTACGATAAGCGGAACAGGATTTAACGTGTGCGCAAGACGTTCTGCGTGCGTTCGCACACGGGGCCTCGGTTTACTGTCTCATCCAAAAGACTTTTGAGGAGAGTGGAGTCATTGGCAAGTGTGCAATCTCTCACTGAAAGTGTATTTCACCTTCTCCATGTGACCTATCCTGTATAAAATGAACATTTTCAACATGGCAGATGAACATCCAGTGACATTCAAAAGTACACCGAAGTGCAAAAGAAAAACTAGGGTGGGAGAACCTGTATAATTTATTTTCAAAATAACAGTAAAGTAAAGACTGTAACTCCACTAACTGAAGAAAGCAACAAAAAAGCCTTCAAAAGTCTCTTCCCTTGATGAGATGTTCTTCAGATGTGGTATGTCAGAGACTAGATGAGATCTGTAATTGTATTCCAGAAGACCTTGACTTTACACGCCATGGTTATCACAGAAGCTGTTATGCACGGTTTACAAGTGTGAAATTTGCCAGGAAAAGAAAGCATGAGACAGGTAGTGAAGAGGTTGCAGGACCATCAAAACCTAAAAGGACTGTTGCTTCTTCAGGCCCATTGCTTCCAAAAGACAGTTGCATTTTTTGCAAGAAGAAATTCATAAAGAAAGTTTCAAAAGGGGTTCCATGTTTTTGAAAACTTGTAAAATGTGTAACCAAGACAGCAGAACTGTCTATACAGGATGCAGCCAAAACTAAACAGGATGACATTTTCACTCATTATCAAGATACAGATCTGGTAGCACGTGAAGCTCACTATCACGAGGGTTGTAGAAAAGACTATCTGAGATGTGAAGACAGGCATGCTGAAACATCAGCAGACTAGAAAACTACTGAGCGGCTACAGGCACACAAGAGGGCATTTGAGTACATATGCGAGTATGATGAAGATGCAATAATCAGAAGTTCACAGGTGGAGAGAATGACCATGCTAGGTGATAAGTACTGTGATACATCCGTATCTGTCACTAATGAACTGCTTTCTGATCATTCTGCTATCCTTTTCTTTCTCAACATCGCAAAGCCTATCAGAAAGAAAAAGAATGTTACCCGTCGCAACCTCAAGGCCATCAATATTCAAATCTTTTCTTCCCAAGCTGCTGAACGCCTATCACAAACTCCTGATAACACTGACCCTTATACACACTACAGTAATGTTCTCAGTCAACTGCTCGATGAGCATGCACCTTCTTCGGACCTCTTCCTGCGCGATAGACCCTGTGCCCCATGGTACACTCACGAAATTTTGGTTGCAAAGCGTAAACGCCAACAGCTAGAGCAGCAGTGGTGCAAAATAAAAAAATGAAATTAACAGACAGCTTTTACGAAAACAAACCAACAAAGTCAAATCCTTAATCCATTCAGCAAAGACAAATTTCTATTCTGCTCAAGTTCTCAATGCTACATCAACGAAATCTCTTTTTTCCCTCACCTCAACTCTTCTTGGATCTGATAAGGCAAGTCCTCTGCCTACCGCCTACAGCCATTCTGAACTTCCTGCTATTTTTTCTTCCTTCTTCTCTGACAAAGTCCGCAATATTCGTTCCAGACTGGATCAGTCTTCTTTCCAACCTGCGCCTCCTGATCCCCAATTCGCTGGCACTCCTCTCCTTTCCCTTCATCCAGCAAGCGAGAGTGAAATCATGACAATTTTGAAAGAAATGACGATAAAATCATGCGATCTGGATCCAATACCTGGTTCTCTTTTCACTCAGTGCCTTCCACAGCTTATACCCACCATCACGAAAATTGTAAACTCATCTCTTCTTTCAGGGATTTTTCCACAAGTTCTCAAAACTGCAATAGTTACACCCCTACTCAAAAAGCACGACCTCGACCCTAACACTCTGAAGAACTATAGACCTGTCTCCAATCTGCCTTTTATCTCTAAAGTCCTTGAAAAAGTTGTTCTGAAACAACTCAACAGCCATCTCCATTCCAATAGTTTCCTCCCCCCGTTCCAGTCTGCCTACCGCATCAACCACAGCACCGAAACCACCCTAGTGCACACCTTAAACTCGCTTCTACATGCTTCTGACTCAGGGAAAATCTCCCTCCTCACTCTTCTCGACTTATCTGCAGCATTTGACACTATAGACCATTCAATTCTTCTCTCCCGTCTCCAAAACACTTTTGGTATTAATGGCACTGCCCTCACCTGGTTTAGTTCGTACCTGACAAACCGATTCCAAACTGTGGCAGTAAACAAGATTCATTCTACTCCAACCAAACTAGAATGCGGAGTCCCTCAAGGATCTGTTCTAGGCCCTGTTCTCTTTACTCTCTATACTGCTCCCCTGTCACATGTTCTTAACTGTCATCAGATCAACCATCACTTTTATGCAGACGACTCTCAGATTCTAAGCAGTGATACACCTAAAAACCTGCCTTCTCTCTTGACAAATATGTCCTACTGCCTTCAAGATATCCAAAACTGGATGATACAGAATAAATTACAATTAAACGCAGATAAAACCGAATCCATGCTTGTAGGGACCAAACACAAACTGTCTTTTATCACAACAACTTCAATAGAATTCGGCAATACGTCAGTCCCTCTATCCAGTGCTGTAAAGTATCTAGGAGTCGTTATTGACAACACACTCTCCATGCAAAAATTCATCACCCAGACCTGTCAGTCATGCTACTATCAACTACGGCCTATTAGTGCAATTCAAAAGTACCTGTCTACTGATGCAACATCCAAACTAGTCACTTCTCTTATTCGTTCACGTCTGGACTATTGCAATTCTCTTTTGGCTGGTCTGCCAGCATCATCTATCCACCCTCTCCAACGTATACAAAACTCTGCAGCTCGACTGGTCCTCAGAAAGAAAAAATCTGAACACATTACTCCTCTCTTGCAACCTCTCCACTGGCTGCCTGTGCCACAGAGAGTTAACTACAAGATCAGTACTCTCTGTTATAAATGTCTCCACAAAACAGCACCCTCCTACCTCTGTGAATGTCTTCACGTGTACACACCTTCTCGTTCCCTCCGCTCGGCTGCAGATACCTTATCCTTAAAAATTTCGAGATTCAACCTATCTACCGTTGGCCGCCGCTCTTTCTCTGTTTCTGGTCCATCAATCTGGAATGACCTCCCTCTCTCCCTTCGGCAAAAGCCTACATATGACACTTTTAAATCCAACCTCAAGACACACTTGTTTCAAACCTAAGATTTTTGTCTTCTGTTTTCTTCTCCTATTTGTCCCTGCCCTCAACATTTGAAATTCCATTCACCCTGTCAAAATGTATAACCTCTGTAAGTGTGTGTGTGTGTGTGTGTGTGTGTGTGTGTGTGTGTGTGTGTGTGCGCGCGCGCACGCAAGTGTGTGTGTGCGCGCGCGCGCGCGTGTGTGTGTGCTTTCTAATTTGCTAGAATTATTTATTGTCATTGGTTGTTTGT
This sequence comes from Stramonita haemastoma, assembly GCA_030674155.1. Lineage (NCBI taxonomy): Eukaryota > Metazoa > Mollusca > Gastropoda > Neogastropoda > Muricidae > Stramonita > Stramonita haemastoma. The sequence goes on from CM060346.1 coordinate 3,579,058, forward strand.
TGTGAGGGTCGAGACCAAGCGCTTTGATTTGTTTTTACAAGATATAGTGCTATATAAATTCCATGTATTATTATTATTTTTATTATTATTAATACATGCAACAACATTATCCTGACTTCTACAACCCAGGATACAATACTTACAAACTGAAAGAAAAAATAATGAAATATTTTGGCTTCAGAATTATATTCTGGGCTTGAACCACCACAGTGATCTTGTTTATTGTGATGAACTTGCCTGGGGTCAGGCAGTTGAGACAGCATTTGTGTCAACAGCTTCAGAAAAAAGAAGTCTTGAGGAATCTGCATATGGTCTTCGCCAATACATTATGGATGCTTTCAGAGCAACACTTGATATGCCATGGCCTCCTTCTGCAGAATTTCTTCAGTCTGATCCGTTAATCCTCCAGATATCCTCACAGACTTTCTAAAAACACTGCTATCTGGAGAGAGTAGTTCTATGGAGCAACCCCAAACCACCAGACTGGCATCCTTAATTGCCCAGGACATATGCTAATCTGTGACAGGAGGGAAGTGGAAAATGCCTTAACATGTTTTGTTTGGAATGTCTGTCAGACGTGTAACTGGCAGCTCTGAAATCATAAGTCTGTTAAATAGGTTTGGTCATGTTGCTGGATACAAAACCATTGTGCAACTTGAGACTGCTATGGCCAGTTCTATACTTCAGTGCGCAAGTCTTCTTCCTTCAACAGTGAGTTTGAGAAAGAACAAGGTTATCCATTTTTGCTGAGATAACTTTGACCTGAACGAAAGACTCCATCAGAAGCCAACACCACCAACTCCACTCATGGCATTGTCATTCAAGAGGTTACTGGGGACACAATGCCTGTCACTTTTCTGTCTCAGACAGAACCTCCTCCTCATTATCAGGACCTCAAATGCTCAGTGCAGTATGAGCCACATGATGTTCCTCCATGCTTTGCAAAAGTAAAGGCAGAACCTAAGTTGCATGTTGTGGAAACTCATTTCTCAAACACAGAGGCAGTCTACAAAGCTCAACTTGCTGATTTTTGGTGGATTTTTTTTCTCCAGATTCCAGGCCACAAATGGAAATCAACTTGTCCATGGATGGGGAGGGTGGGTATCACTCACAGGAGAAGGGACAGAAAAGAAGCAGTCTACTGTGGACTATATGGCACCCATCCACCACCCTGTCACTGAACATCAACCTATTTCTTCGGATTGTACGGCGTTTTCATTTCAATGTTCTGTCTTGTTTTTAAAATATGGGACAGGCGTTTCTTGTGCAGTAGTGACATTAACATATGTTGATAGTCTGTTTAATACCCTTTATTTTGGTACCAAATTTGATATGAAGGTGTAAGAATATATTTATATAAATAATGTAAATTAACCTCACCCCCTAAATATTTGCCTTCTGAAGGGTTACTATATTGAATTGCTTATGTATCCTGAAATAACCTGGTTACAGGAGCGTAACATATACCATAAAACGTTAAAATAAACAAAGTTTCAGAAAAAATGCACCTATAAATCCCTCCAGGGGGGAGGGGGGTCTATGGAGGGACCAAGGTCTATATAGTCTCATCCAAAGGACTTTTGGGGAGAGTGGAGTCAGCACTGATGTTAACTCCAGGGGGAAAATCCCCTTGAACGGGAATCAAACCGGGTCGTTAACGTAAGAGATATTTAGCCAGGGCCAGTTGTTGATAATTGTCTGATAACTTTCAGAAGGTTCAGACTTTTCCCAGCTTCAGTATCTAAATATTTAATACTGACTCAGTGTGCTCATTCCAACAGTGTAGGGGCATAGGTCTACACGTGAAATATTTATACCTACAAAAACTTCACCAAAATTTGATATTCAAAACTTTCTCATCTATTTGGAAAAAAAACACGGTAGAACTGGTGGGTTAGCCACGTGCGTGCACGCGCCTGTGTGTGTATGTGTGTGTGTGTGTGGGCGAGCGCTTGCGTGCCTGTGAGTGTGTGTGTATGAGTATGTGTGCGCGTGTGTGTATGCATGCATGCACACGCCTGTGTGCACGCACGCGCACGCGCGCGCGCGCGCGTGCGTGTGTGTATGTGTGTGTGTGTTCATTCACTGCTCTCCAACATGTCCATTTCTGATGCTTTAATCACCCAGAATAGCAAGAACAGAGACCAACGTACGTGTTACCAAGTACAACAATAAGGGAAGGAACTCTTCCCAATTTATCTAAGAAAACGTAACTCGTAACAAGACGCCTTTACGAAAAATGTGTTGCTTCATGCCATGTGTGTTTTTTTTTTCTTGTACATCAAGGGAAATGGAATAAGCACTTATGGGCTTTTTTACATCCAGTCCCCGTAATTGTGCAGTTTTTGTAAATTTGCCATCTATTCCCTGGAACACACAATGGTCTGCCCTTCCCAAAAGCGGAAAATGTTCTGTATGCGTTCACACACGGGTCTCGATTTGTAGTCTCATTCGAAGGACTTACGCGCGCGAGTTTGTGTGTGCATATGTGTGTGTGCATGTGTGTGTGTGTGTGTGTGTGTGTGCATGTGTGTGTGTGCATGTGTGTGTGTGTGGTGTGCATGTGTGTGCATGTGTGTGTGTGTGTGTGCATGTGTGTGTGTGCATGTGTGTGTGCATGTGTGTGTGTGCATGTGTGTGTGTGTGTGTGTATTCAGAATAGAAAGAACAGGCACCTACTACATGTGACGACGATGAACAACAGTTTATCTATGAAAACGTCACTCTTAACAAGACGTCTTCACGTAAAATGCTAAAATGCGTTGCTTCATACCGACGTGTGTGTTTATTTATTCTTTTACATCGAGGATAGCAGAATAAGCACCCATGTGCTTTTTCACATCCAGTCCCCATGTCTATGAATTTTTGTCAATTTTGTCATCTGTTCTCTTCCAAAAAGTGTAACAGGTTTTTGGGATGGATAGCCTAGTGGTCAGAACATTGCGCTGGCAATTTGACGACCCGGGTTCGAGTCCGGTCGGGAAAATTTTCTCCTGGAGTCACCATCAGTGCTGACTCCACTCTCCCGAAAAGTCCTTCCAATGAGACTTTAAACCGAGGCCCCATGTGCGAACCTGCACAGGACATCTTGCACACAGGTTAAATCCTGTTCCGCTTTTCGTAAGAGTAGGCCATCGTGTGCGGGTGGGAACAGATGACATTTACAAAACTGCATACACATGGGGACTGGATGTAAAAAAGCACAAGAGTGCTTATCCCATTATCCTCGATAGAAAAGACTAAATCAATCAAATCAAGGTGTGCCCAAACTGGTCTGCACACGGACCTGGTTTATAGTGTCATACGAAGGACTTTGGGGGCAGTGGAGTCGGCACTGATGTTAACTCCAGAGGGAAACATCCTCTTGAGCAAGATTCGAACTCAGGTCAGCAGATCACGTGCGCATCACTCTGACCACCAGGCTATCCTGCTGTTGCTGTTGTTGTTGTTGTTTGAGTGCGTGCATGCGCATGCGTACATGCGTTCTTGCGTGCGTGCGAGCATGCCTGCGCGTGTGTAGGAGGAGGAGATTCATTAATCAGGTGGTTTTCGGCTGTGGTATATACAGTCTATAAAAAGATTTAAAACAAAGACCTATAGAAAACCATCACACACACACACACACACACACACACACACACACACACACACACACACACACACACACACACACACATACACACACACACATACACACACACACACACACATATTTATATTTTTGTGGTTATGCCTAGGCCCTTTTTTGTTTGTTTATTTTATTTGGGGTTTTATGTGTAAGGGCATTTCTTTATTAGTATAATCAATTTTCATTAATAGCATTGTGTCTGCTGTTTGTGTTTTTCCCCCCCTTCCCGTCTGTTCCAACCTTCTTTTTTGTGCTAGTGTTGTGTTTTGTTTTGTTCTGGTTTTCTTTCAGTGGTCATGGGTATTATCATATTGTATTGTTATTGTGGGTTTTTTTTTCTTTTTCCAATTTTGCTTGCTTTTTTTCCTTTTGACTTTTGATATTTTCCTCCTTTTATATATAAAGCATGAATTGAAAGTATGGAGATATTGTAACCTGATATAAATTGTTTGATTGACATTTTTTTCAAAACAATCGTATTAGTGATATGGTTACTGATGAAATTTATTTGTTAAAACACTTCATGTTTTTTTTAAAATTCTAAATGTATGCACAGGCTTATGTCGCACATACTACTCGTGTGGTGAACGTGCCCATGCCCACGTGTTTGTGTGGGGGGGTAGGGGTGGAGGACAGGGGTGTGTGTGGATGTGTGTGGGGGGGGAGGTGTGTGTGTGTGTGTGTGTGTGTGTGTGTGTGTGTGTGTGTGTGTGTGTGTGTGTGTGTGTGTGTGTGTGTGTGTGTGTGTGTGTGTGTGTGTGTGTGTGTGTGTTGTCAGTTTGACCACACCATCAGTGCTGCATCTTCCTTTTCTGAAACCTGCTTTAGTTATAAACATCAATTTCTGTTTTTTGAATGATGAAAAAATCTCTGGGATTTTTTTCATTTGTTGACATGGTGTCTGTTGCAATGGTGACTACAGAATAACTATAACCATAATCATTTTGTCTGTTCTGGATTTTCTTAGTTTGTGTTTGGGAGAAGATAACTATAGCGATAATTGTTTTGTCTATTCTGGGTTTTCTTAGTTTGTGTAGGGAGATGATAACTATACTGATAATCCTTTTGTCTGTTCTGGGTTTTGCAGTGTGTGTTGGGGAACAATATTATTGCTGAATGTTTCCACAGTTGTGGGAGTCTGTCTTCTCCTCAGCGCTGTTTTTTTTAATATAGAAGGTGGATGTTGCTGTTGTCACTGCTACTGTTGTTGTTGCTGTTGTTGATGACGCTGTTGTTGTTCCTTGGTTGCTTTCATCTCGCCATGATTTTCAGCAGACTTTTCCTCAAATTATGCTTTACATTCCTGTAAGTTTTTTTTTTCATTTTAGTTTTTGGGTTCTTCACATCCTTCAACCATATATCTATCTATCTATCTATCTATTTATCTATCTATCTATCTATCTATCTATCTATCTATCTATCTATCTATCTATCTATCTATCTATCTATCTATCTATCTATCTATCTATCTATCTATCTATCTATATCACACACACACACACACACACACACACACACACACACACACACACACACACACACACACATATATATATATATATATATATATATATATATATATATATATATATATATATATATATATATATATATGGGTCATTCTCAGAAACATGTGAGGCATGATAGTGACCTACTTTATACATCTGCCATTTGGCTGAATTAAGTTTAAAATTGTGGTGAATGCTGTTTACTGGTTGTGTTTAATTAAAAAAATAAAATTTAAATGTTTTTATGACCATTTGTGTTTTTGCTTTTAAATATTGTGAATTTATTTCACCAAATTGCTCATTCCAACATGGCGGATTTGTGACATTTTGGTGCATACTTTATTCAGATTGTTCTTCTGACTTGAAAGACTGCTAATTTGAAACACAACTTGTATTAAAGTAATGCCCAGATGTTGTTTCAAGTTCCCTAGAAGAAAAATTGTACTTTCTTTTTCATGGACATTAAATAGAGGGCAGATTAAAAGCTTGTTGCGGTTGTGACGTTGGTTTCCCAAAGTAGGCCCAATTTTAACAATTTACTCACAAAGAACTATATGTTATCATCAACACATTATAGCCACAAGGGATGAATTAAACTGTTAACAGTATAAAGAAAACATTGTTTTTGATCAGCTGGAGCTCCTATCCTCGTAAATTGCTTGAAACCCCAGATGACCAACATGGTTTCCCTTTTTTCATGTCACAACCAAACAATGTAAATCTGTTGCAAAATCCGGCACATTCTTTCACTGACCGAGATTTTCAGGTAGGTACTTCATCTTGACCTTAAATATCTCTGACACATACTTTTTCCCGCCAAAGGAGTATCGCGGTGCTATAATTAGAGTTCCAGTCTTTGGTTTCTCCCAGCTTTTTCATGTCACAACCAAACACAGCATTTGATCAATAATAATATTGATTGATATATCACTTTAATCATATAAATCAATGTAGATAATGTTAACAGAATGCATTGTTTCTAATTTAAGATGGTGTTTTTTTTTCCATTTGTGTTTAAATTGCTACACTTGGGTGATTTGTGGTTTTGAAGGATGTGGTTTCCATGTCAAAACCAAACGGTTTCCATGTTACAGCCGTAACAAAAAACATCTAACTCTAAAATGACAAATTAGTATAAATAATGTTAACAGAATGCATTGTTTCTAATTTAAGATGGTGTTTTTTTTTTTCAATTTGTGTTTAAATTGCTTCACTTCAGTGATTTGTGGGTTTTGAGGGGTGTGGTTTCCATGTCACAACCAAACGGTTTCCATGTCACAACCAAACAGTTTCCATGTCACAACCATAACAGATCACTCTAAAATGACAAATCAGTGTAAATAATCATAATAATGTTAATAGAATGCATTGTTCCTAATTCAAGTAGGTTGTTTTTTGGATTTAATTTGTGTTTTCATTGCTACAATTTCAGGTTTTGTGCTTTTGAAGGGTGTGGTTTCCATGTCACAACCAAACGGTTTCCATGTCACAACCGAAACATATTACTTCTATAAGGCATTAATATTAAACAGCTTCCATTCTTATGTAAAGAAAACTGTTTAGTTTAATGGATATCATTCTGTGGTTTAAGTTCAGGATAATCTGGGGGATGCTTGCTGTGGTCATTTGTACAAAAACCAAACTTTAAATCTGGGTATACAAAATGTCTTAGAGTGTCATTACAAAAAAGCAAAAACATATGCTTTGTCGATGATTGTCATACTTCCAATTGATAGTTTTGTTTTATAGATAAAAACAAAAGCATTTGTGAGTGTTTTTTGTTTGATATTTTGTGTAAAAAGATGTTTTAATGCTACTTTTGGTTTCCATGTCACAACCGCAACACAGCTAAAAATAGAACCTTTATGCCTCAATTACAAAAAAAAAACAATTAATGATTCATAATTTTTTCCACAGATTGCACTTTGCAACAGAGTACTCTAATATATGACAAGAAGGAAAAACTTCCAAGGACATTTATTTTTCAAGGTCTATGTCACAAAAACCTCACATGTTTCTGAGAATAACCCATATATATATATATATATATATATATATATATATATATATATATATATATATATATATATATATATATATATATATATATGTCTTAGAGTGTCATTACAAAAAAGCAAAAACATATGCTATATATATATATATATATATATATATATATATATATATATATATATATATATATATATATATATATATATATATGTGTGTGTGTGTGTGTGTGTGTGTGTGTGTGTGTGTGTGTGTGTGTGTGTGTGTGTGTGTACGGTAGAGAGAGAGAGAGAGAGAGAGAGAGAGAGAGAGAGAGAGAGAGAGAGAGAGAGAGAGAGAGAGAGAGAGAGAGAGAGAGAGAGAGAGAGAGAGAGAGAGAGATTGTCAGACTGAATGAAATTATCAACATCAACAACATCAACAACAACAACAAGCCAGAACAACACTTCACTGCCTTCACACCTCACAGACAACAGAAGCAGGACTGACAGTTTTCCCAGCAGGTTGTCTCCCTTCCCTTGTCGCCTCTTCATCAGGCCATGCTGAACAACAGAACGTGCCTGAGTGACAGTGTGTGTGTGTGTGTGTGTGTGTGTGTGTGTGTGTGTGTGTGTGTGTGTGTGTGTGTGTGTGTGTGTGTGTGCGTGCGTGCGTATATGCGTGTGTATGTGTATGTGTGTGTTTGTGTGTGTGTGTTTGTGTGTGTTTGTGTGTGTGTGTGTGTGCGTGTGTGCGTGCGTGCGTGCGTGTATGTGTGTGTGTTTGTGTGTGTTTGTGTGTGCTTGCGTGCGTGCGTGTGTGTGTGTGTGTATGTGTGTGTGTGTGATTTTATTTATTTATTCTTTTATATCGAGGATTATGGGATGAGCACACATGTGCTTTTTTACACGTCCTAGTTTTGTAAATCATGTCATCTGTACCCACCGACACACAATGGACTGCTCTTACGAAAAGTGGAACAGGATTTAACGTCTACGCAAGATGTTATGCGTGCGTTCGCACACGGGGCCTCGGTTTATAGTCTTATCCGAAGGACTTGTGTGTGCGTGTGTGTGTGTGTGTGTGTGTTTTGTGTGTGGTGTGTGTGTGTGTGAGTCCGTATGAGTGTGTGTGTGTGTGTGTGTGTGTGTGTGTGTGTGTGTGTGTCTGCGTGCGTGCCTGCGTGCGTGTGTGTGTGTGTGTGTGTGTTTGTGTGTGTGGGTGTGCGTGGGTGCGCGCATGCATGCAGGCGGGCATGTGTGTGTGTGCATGCGTGCGCGTGCGTGGGTGGTGTGTGTGTGTGTGTGTGTGTGTGTGTGTGTGTGTGTGTGCGCGTGTGTGTGTGTGCTTCCGTGCGTGTGTGTGTACTATGTGTGATTGTATGCGCGCACGTGAGCATGTTTGTATGTGTGTGTAGATGTCTGTATCTGTGTGTCTGTCCTCGTCTGTGTCTGTATGTGTCTGTTTTTGTTGTTGTTTGTTTTTTTTAATTATTATTCTGATATTTCGAGAATAATGGACTAAGCATTCATGTGCCATTTTACATCTAGTACCTGTCTGTATGCATTTTTATAAATTGTGTCATCTGTTCCAACAAACGACACACAGTGGCCTACTCTTCCAAAAAGCAGAACCGGTTTTAACGTGTTCGCAAGGTGTTCTGCGTGCGTTCGCACACGATACATCGGTTTACAGTCTGATCGGAACTTCAGGGGGATCCCGGGAGTGGAGTGGGCAGTGTGCTAGTGTTAACTCCAACGGAAGATATCCCTTCGAACGCGTGCACATACACCCACACACTGTGTGTGTGTTTATTATTTTATTTTTGTGTATTTATTCTTTTATATCGAGGATAATGGAATAAGCACTCATGTGCTTTTTTACATCCAGTCCCCGTGTGTATGCAGTTTTGTAAATGTCATCTGTTCCCACTGGCACACAATGGCCTACTCTTACGAAAGCGGACAGGATTTAACGTGTACGCAAGATGTTCTGCGTGCGTTCGCACACGGGGCCTCGGTTTAAAGTCTCATCCGAAGGACTTGTGTGTGTGTGTGCGTGTTGTGGTGCTGTGGCTGTGTGTGTGTGTGCTGTGTGTGTGTGTGCGTGTGTATATATTGTGTGTGTGTGTGTGTGTATGTGTGGTGTGGTGATCATATCAGAAGGAGGGCGTGTATGTGTTGCAGTGTGTTTTGTGCATGCTCGCGCCCGCACACACACACAAATGCACTATTTTTAAAAATAATATTGAACAATATTAGATGTTTTTGATGTAAATGTCTGCATTCTACGTGAAGTTTTTTGGTGAAAAATTTGATTTAGATGTATTTTACATGATCATAATTAAATCAGTATTTTTGGATATTTGTTTCTTTTATGTTTATACTTAAATTTTTACAAATCTGTATCTTATGTATGTGTCTTGGGGTTTTGTATTTTAGAAGCCTGTATTCAATGTCTGTATTATAAATATCTGTAATCAGATGTCCCTACTTTTGAAGCCTTCACTTTCATGAATAATGGAATGAATACTGGTGTACTTTTTACATCCAGTCCCTGTGTAAAATTGCCCTCTGTTCCAGTGGGAACAGCCCAATTACACAGAGAAATCTGCCATGACTATAGGTAGTGGGCAATGAAATAACAAAATTCAAATAATAAAATCCCACAAAACATACACTGCCACACCACTGTGGGGGGCAGGGCAGGGCAGGGCAGGGCAGGGCAGGGCAGGCAGGGCAGGGGGCAGGCTAGGGTTAACTGAAGTGTTCAGACTGTGATCTGACTGCAGCTTACAGCCACCACTGAGAGAAAACAGACCAACGCCTGTTCCTGGGGATTTTCCCTCTGGAGTTAACTTCAAGTGCTGACTCCAATCCCCAATAGCCTTTCGCATGAACCTATACACCACACCCTGTGTCCAAACACATGCAGAGCATGTTGCACCCACATTAAAAACTGTTCCATATTTTGGAAGAGTAGACTATAGTGTGCTGGTATGAACATTTGACAAAATGTAAAAACAGACAGCACACTGGTATATTTCACACTGGTATCATACTTCGACATATCCCTGAAGTTGGAATGCAGCTAACTTACTGGAGGGCGAATACTTGAAGATACAAAATCTCACCACTGGAGCTCTGAGCATTGGGGAAAAAAACACACCAAAAACCCACTTTGCCAATTCTCCACTTTTGAAATACAGACATCTGGATACAGGCACTTGAAGAATAGCAGTAGAATGCAGTTGGTTGTGATGGATTAGGTATTACTGTCACTCTTGATTCCGATGTGGAAAATCCACATTCAGGACTTACTGATTCTCTCTCTCTCACACACACACACACACACACACACACATCACCACACACCACACACACTCACCCACACACACACACACACACACACACACAACACACACACACACACCACACACACACTCAGAAAAACACAAAAACGCGTGTCATATGTGTGTCATGAACCCCCTGTACAGAAACTGAAAAACAAAGTTGTCCACTGATTTTTATTGAGTACATCAAGTGAAGGCAAAGGGGGTGTGTGTGGTTGTGGTTATAATGGAGATTTTTAAAATTTTATTTCAACAGTAAGGGTGGATGGAGGATGGTGTAAACAACACTACAGTACACCACACTACTACACTACACTACACTACACACAGCATAAACACTGCACAACATCAGTCCATTTCAGAAAATGTATGTGCGCACAATGTGAAGATCAGTTTTTGTGGCCGGTGGCTGCCAATGCCTGGGTCTCTTCCAATATGGACACTACCTGCACACAGAATGATAAGAGACACACGTCAGTCACTGAACTATCACAGCACTAATGTCACACTGAACTATCACAACATTAAACTAACAACACTGAACTATCACAACATTAAACTAACAACACTGAGCTAATCACAACATTGAACTATCACAACATTAAACTAACAACATTGAACTATCACAACATTAAACTAACAACACTGAACTATCACAACACGTATGTCACACTAAACTGTTACATACCGTAGTCATACTAATTCTATGCCTTTTTGCCAGTGAAACATTTACTTTGTTTTTTCCGCAAAAAAAAAAATTCCCTATAGACAGTGATGTTGAATGATAGTTTGATGTGACCTACCTATATGCACACACTATTCAAGAGAGTAATCTGTCTACTTCTGTCTAAAATGTTTTTCAGAGTGTGCGACCTTAAAAAAAATGCGGAGTGGAATTCTTGCTTTCCTTGCAGAGCACACAGTTAGCAGCAACTTCAACTGTGATAAATGTGGTGGGCTTTTCCATCTCTCTCTCTCCCCTTCTTTACAACAAATGGCAACAGCCAGGTGTACCTACAAAAGCAACATGATTTTTTGTTAAACACAATGCTACAGAACACTGAAGACATGGATTGGCCAGGTCAGTTTTTTCCTTGTACAATTTCAATATATACAGGGGAGAAGAAAAAAATGTGGAGAGAGATGTTTTGAATTTATGAAATCAAATCTCTGCAAATAAAATTATAGAAGAATTTGTTTTAGCTTTTTTTTGGTGTGTAATTTGTTGTTGTTGCTGTTGGCATGCATAGTCATTATATATATATAATATATATATATATATATAATATATATATATATATATATATATATATATATATATATATCATATATATATATATATATACTATATATGTATATATATACTTTTTATTATTATTAATTATTCATCGTTCAATTTAGAGAATAATGGAATAAGCACTCATGTGCTTTTTATTTTTCATATCCAGTCCCTGTGTGTATGTTGTTTTGTAAATTTTGTCATTTGTTCCCACCAACACACATAGCCTACTCTTCTGAAAAGCAGAAAAGGTTTTAACATGATAGTTAATGTGAAAATGGAAGAAAGAAAAGGAGGAATGGAGAGAGAGACAGAGACAGGGAGACAGAGAAAGTATAAGTGTTCAAAAATCTTATTATCTCGAACCTTGAACTGCTGTTTTTTTGCTTTTATGTCATTAAAGGGTTGCATTTTGCTCTGTTAACATTGAATAATTTGGATTTGTAATATAGAGTCTTAAGTTAGATCAGTTTATTGTATGAATATTGACTTTGGTTCATGTATAATGGGATTTTGCTTTTACCTGCATATTTCAGTTTATTTAATTTTTATTTATCTTTTGTTGTTGTTTTATTTTGATGATAATATAATAAGTACTCATGGTCTTTTTTTTTTTTTACATCCAGTCCACATATGTGTGCAGTTTTGTCAATTCTGTCATGTTCCCAATGGCACACAATGGGGGGGGGGGGGGTGGAGTCACTGATGTTAACTTCGGAGGAAAACATCTTGAATCACATTCAAACCCATGTGCCTGCTTGTGTGTGTGTGTGTGTGTGTGTGTGTGTGTGTGTGTGTGTGTGTGTGTGTGGTGTGTGTGTGTGGTGGGGAGTGAGGGAGTGAGTGAGTGAGGAGTGAGTGTGAGTGAGTGAGTGAGTGAGTGAGTGAGTGAGTGAGTGAGTGAGTGAGTGAGTGAGTGATGTGAGTGAGTGAGTGTGTGTGTGTGTGTGTGTGTGTGTGTGTGTGTGTGGTGTGTGTGTGTGTGTGTGTGTTGTGTTGTGTGGTGTGTGTGTATTGCATGCTTGAGTGTGAAAATAAGAGTGATATCATTTACTATCATTGGAATCAAAGAAGTCTGATCTGAATCAGCTTGTATTAAGAATTGCAGGTCTAAATTTTCAGTTTCAAATTGTATACAAAACATTAAAATCATGTTCTGTTTTTCAATACTTAAAATGACTTTGTTCTAACAACTTAAATGATATGTTAGGTAAATCCCAATGAGTTCTGTACCTGTAAGATAAAAATGTACTGTTGATGCTTCCTGTCCAGTGATGTAGAAACTCTCGAACATCCATCATGCTTCCCATCAGAGATGTGTTCACCCCCACTCTGCACATACAAAAACTGACATCAAAAACACACTTATATCAAATACACTGAAACAAGTCTACATCAGAAACACAAATATCAAACATAGAAACAAGTGTACACCAGAAACACACAAATATCAAATACACACAACCAAGTGTAACATCAGAAACACACTTATATAACACACACTGAAACAAGCATATACAAAACATGTCCCACACACAAAGGAATTGTCACTTACAGGCCAACTTCAATTCCTTGTGTCCAGCCTCCTATACCTATTTCTCCATCTTCAACCCTCTTGCAGTGCAAAGTCTGTCAACACACACAAACATGATCAGCTCTTTGCTTTTTATGGTTGAAAAATAATTTATTTCATTCAGAACTCAGCACACATCAAAAATAATTAAAACATGCCAAGTTTAAAAGAGTATTCTAACATATGAGCAAAGATAGGTTGCAGCTGAACATCATAAAAAAGATGGAAAATTAGAAAAGGTAAGATAACTGTGTGCAAGTCTTTTAAACTTGTTAAAATATTAGAAAAGTAAAACAACAACAAAAACCATCAATCAATAAGGGTGGATGCATCATGGCAATGCATCAACAACAAGGCAACACTATCTTAAGGCAGGTATGTGACAATGTCAACATCAGCACTGAGGAGAAAAATAAGCATACCAGAAATAATGACCACCCCCTGCTAACATAGACAAATCACCAACTCTTAGACAGTGCTGCTGAAAGCATCTCAAGCTGTTGGATACCAAGTCTTATGCACACAGATATTGAACACACATAAAGCAAGTCAGAAATAATGCATGCAATATGTCAACACCCATCTCTCTTCAACACACACATAAATATATCCTTCCTTTCCGTACACTCATGTATACCTATACAAATCATACAATCAGTAAACATGACAAGTTTATGAGAGTATTCTAACATTATAATGCAAAAATATGCTGCAGCTAAACATCATGAAAATGAAAAAGTACAAAATGTAAGATAACTGTGTGCAAGTATTTTTGAACTTGTTAAAATAATAGAAGAATAAACAACATAGCAAAAACCCAACAAGGGGTGAATGTATCTTGGCAATACATTAACAACAAGGCAACAGTATGGCAAAACAGCTATGACAATGTCAGCATCAGCAATGAGAAGAAAATTAAGTATACCAGACATAAAGACCCCCCCCCCCCCTCAACACACAACAAATCACCAACTCTTAGACAGTGCTACTGAAAGCATCTCAAGCTGTGGATACCAAGTCATATGCACACAGATATTGAACACACATAAAGCAAGTCAGAAATAATGCATGCAATATGTCAACACCCATCTCTCTTCAACACACACATAAATATGTCACTTTCTTTCCTTACACTCATGTATACCTACACAAATCATAAAATCAGTCAAACATGTCAAGTTTATCAGAGTATTCTAATATATAGGCAAAAATATGCTGCAGCTAAACATCTTAAAAATGAAAAAAAATTGGAAAGTAAAATAACTGTGTGTATTTTAATTTTTGTTAAAGTATTAGAAATAATAAACAATAATACAAAAAAATCAACAAGGGGGTGGATGTATCATAGCAATACATCAGCAACATGGCAACACTATGGCAAAACAGGCTGTGACAATGTCAACATCAGTAATGAGGAGAAAAACAGACATACCAACAGTAATGACCTGCCCCCCACCCTCCCCCTCCACACACCAACACACAAAAAAACATTAACTCTGAGTGCAGCTGAAAACATCTCCAGCTGTTGGGTACACAAGCCCTGCGCACATAGATACTGAACACACATAAATCAAGTCAGAAATAATGCACGCAATATATCAACACTTCACACAGATACTGAACACACATAAATCAAGTCAGAAATAATG
>CM060346.1:3594135-3601635 GCA_030674155.1 Stramonita haemastoma
ATGAAAACTGCGGCAAGATACTGTTACAAAAACAGTTCTGATACAAATAATGCACCAATTCTTACAGAAACCTCACAATGTCCACTCCATGATGCGCGACATGACACAGTGCACTGCTAGCACTGCTGGCTGTGTTGAAAGGACATGTTCACAAAGATGTTTCTTAATTAATGCACTGCATTATACATTCCCCGGACAGACTTTAAAACAGAAAACAATCTTCGGTCCGATGAATGAAAGTATAGGCTACATATCTATGCACAGCAATGACATGGATTCCTTGTCATGAACACTGTTTGGGCTGTTATTATGATTATTAACTATGATTTTCAATAATTCTATGTTTTGTGCCCGGTCCCCATCCCACTGTTCCCTTGTGAAGGGGCGTGAACGCTTACCACAATAAACATTTGTCATTGTCATTGTCATTTGTCCCATCTCTCTCTCTCCTCTCTCCCTCCCCCCTTTCTCTCCTCTCTCCCTCTCTCTCTCTCTCTCTCTCCTCTCCTCTCTCTCTCTCTCTCTCCTCTCTCTCTCTCCCTCCCTCCCTTCCCTCCCCTCCCCCCCCTTCGGATGAGACTTTAAACCCAGGCCCCCGCGCGAATGCACGCAGAACACCTTGCGCACACGTTAAATCCTGTTCCTCTTTTCGTAAGAGTACGCCTTTGTGTGCCGTTGGGAACAGATGATATTAAAAAAAAAACTGCCTACACACGGGGACTGGATGTAAAAAAGCACAAGAGTGCTTCTTCCATTATCCTCGATATAAAAGAATAAATCAAATCAAATCTCTCTTCTCCTCTCTTCTCCTCTTTTCCCTCTCTCTCTCTCTCTCCTCTCTCTCTCTCTCTCTCTCTCTCTCTCTGTCTCTTTTCCTCTCCTCTCTCTCTCTCTCTCTCTCTCTCTCTTCTCTCTCTCTTCTCTCTCTCTCTCTCTCTCTCTCTCTCTTACCTTGTCTGCAAGAGAAGGAAAGAACTGTTCCTACGCTGTCTCCCCCCCCCCCCCCCCCCATGCCTTCACATACAGTCATGTAAACTGTACTAGGCCTATCCATCCCCCCTCCGCCTCTCCTCCCTCCCCCCATGTAAGCCTAAACCATCCTCCCCCCCCCCCCCCCCGCCCTCCCTCCGACTCTAAACCAGTACCACCCCTCCCTCCTCCTTCCATGAAGAGAGAGGGATAGCCTAGGCCTAGTGGTCAGAACATTGCGCTCGCGATTTGACGACCGGGGTTTGATTCCCGGTCGAGGGGATTTTTCCTCTGGAGTTAACAACAGTGCTGACTCCACTCTCCCCAAAAGGCCTTCGGATGAGACTATAAACCGAGGCCCCGTGTGCGAACGCACGCAGAACATCTCGCGCACACGTTAAATCCTGTTCCGCTTTTCATAAGATGTAGGCCATCGTGTGCCGGTGGCAACAGATGACATTAATTACAAAACTGCATACACACGGGGACTGGATGTTAAACACAAGAATGTTTATGCCATTATCCTCGATATAAAAGAATACAATTTTTAAAACGATTAAAGAGACAGTCTCACTTGGTATTGCCAGTATTGTTTACTAGGTCATTTTTGTCCCTGATTAGCTCAACACATCTTACGGATTATTAGCCTCGTAGGGCCACAGCCGCCCGTAACTGCATCAGCTGCTAGATTCCCCAGCCCGTTCCATCACACATAGGCCTATACTAGGCTATCTCATTATATTATAGTCCAGTAAATCTACGACGAAAAGTGCCTTAACCTCAAAAATATTGCAAGAGTTTGTTTTTCTTCACAGATATGTAATACTATGGTAGACAAACAACATTGCAAAAATCGAAGTGAATCTAACGAGAATTATGCAATTTATAAGGGTTTTTATTATGTAATGTATATTTATGTGCTATGCATATGCATGTAGTTGAAACGAAAAGCATTTTGCTTACCTTCTCTGCAGTTTTGTTATTCAGTTTAGTCCAAGTGTTTATAAAAATCAATGGCACATATGTCCGAACATGTGATGGTCAAGGTCACACCAAGGTCAAGGTCACATGGACCTAACAGTGTTTTTTCTGGGCTGAAAACACTGATCTTTTAATGTCATTCACCTTAAGATATGTCAGTTTTTGTAAGAATCAATGCTCAGTTATTAATTATGTCCTAAACCTTTTAGTCAAAGTCATGTCAAGGTCAAGGTCACCACACAGTTTTTTTCCTTTGGTAGCCAAAGTTCGCAAAACAGGGTCAGCGAACAACACACTACTAACTGTTTGCTTCAAAAGCTTCTTCCTTTTCGAGAGGGTCTCCAACAGAATTAGAGCATTGAAGCCTGTGACAATCACCACAAGCAGGGGAGCAGTCAAGTCCATGCTTCGTGCATGTGCACCTCCTTGTATGACAGTCAGCTTTACAGTTACAGCGGATGACTCGGATGACTCGGAGAAGCTTCGTGGGGGCAGGTGGCAAGTTTGTGGTGATGGGGACAAGTTGGTTGTCTATGCTCTTCCATCCCCAGTCTTCAGGCCGCAGGTTATTATTTCCAATCCACTGCTGGACCTGCAAATACACTCGCTGACTGTGATACCTGGCAGCAGCAGAAGTTGGCGGTAAGCCATGAACTTGAAGAAACGTTGTTCCCACTGCCACTTTCGAGCAAAAGCATTGGTATCTGAGACTGTCAAGAGTAGACCCAGACTTTCCATCGTAGAGACACATCAGAATCTGTTGACCAGCATCAGCAACTTCATGTTCTTTGTCTTCCATGAACACCTCAGCCAGCTTGCACAAATGTTCTAAATTCTGAAATTTCTGCAGGCCTGTTGTTTCCCAATACCAAAAGCATGAGAGGTTGTGTCACATCCTGTCGCTGCATGGATGACTGGCAGAATGTGGCACAATTTGCCAAGAGACAGTTGCATATGCTTGATGTTCTAGCATTTGCTGGGTTTTTCTCTGACCTTTTTACTTTGTTGCAGAAATATATCCTTAGCATCTCTACTGGCATGGTGAATCAAGAGAATCAAGAGATCAGTGTCATCCCCAACAACAACAGTGACCTTGCTTTTTGCGCATTCCAAGGCTTCAGCAACTATCATGCAATCAGCATCACCTTCACAACATGTGGCCATGCACATATTGTTCTGCAGCTCACAGCTGAGCAGATCAATAAAGCGTTGCATGTTTCGGGATTGGCAAGAAACAGGTCTTTCGTAATCTGAAGAGTCATGTCAGGTGTAAAATGGATGTCAGTGGATGATTTCCCTTTTGATCTTCGCAGATGTGTGACATCTTTGGTTGAGGGTCCAGAAGAATATCCATCGAACACTACAGTTGGATTCCCATATCTCTGTTTTACGTGTCGGACATACGTTTCGATGATGGATGCGTATGTGGACCCACGTGACCAAGGTATCTTTTGTAAGAGTGCTCCACCATCCAGGACAATATGCACCTCGTCAGTAGGCATCAGCTTTGGCATATTTTCCAATGTCAATTTCCATAGTTCATCTGCAAGGATTGCTCTGTTCCCTTGCTGAAGAAAAGTGGGTGACTCAAAGAGAGATGATGAGTAGCTTGACAGCTCATATTTGAAGACTTCACTTTTATCTTCATACATGTTGCCTGCTGCAGAAACAAGTCGTTGGAACAACAGCTGGGGATCCACACTGACCACGTCATCATCAATCTTGACCATATTTTTGGATGCCATTGCAATAACTTGATCTGATCTTTTGAAACTGTACTCTGTCACTTTCTGACCTTCCATCTTTTCCAAGATAGTGCTCCCAATCTCCTGTGCTATGTGTGCATTTATAGATGGATCAGCAATGGCACCTCTGCAGATATTTTTCAGATCAGGTCCTTCAGCAAATGGGTCCCTTTCTTGCAAAAAATGTGAGCATAGTCATCAAATCTTGTTCATATTTCTTCTTTCTGGCAGTAGTCGTATCTTTGCGTTGTTCACTTGTCACGAATGACACACCAGTGAAAGTCTGCATAGCTTCATTCATGTCAGCACACGCTGGCATTGATAGTAGTCATGACAAGCGCTGGGATTCAGAAGATTTGCATCTCTCTCTCTCTCTCTCTCTCTCTCTCTCTCTCTCTCTCTTCTCTCTCTCTCTCTCTCTCTCTCTCTCTCTCTCTCTCTCTCTCTCTCTCTCTCTCTCTCTCTCTCTCTTCTCTCTCTCTCCTCTTCCCTTGCGCCTGACCTGTCTGCCTCCCCCACACCCACTCCCTTGCTTCTCTCTCTCCCTCTCTCTTTTTTTTTCTTTCTTCTTTTTCTTTTTATTTATTTATTTTTTGTTTTGTTTTTATTCTTCTCTTTCTCCATACCCAATACAAATTCTTCTTTAATTTTTCTCTCTGATTTTTTTTCTTTTTTTATGTGCTCATTTCCTTCATATTTTTTTTTTAAAACAAGATCTCCATTTTGACATGCATTTCTATGATGTTACAACCATTGTTCTTGTTAGTTTTCTGTTTTTTTTGTGTGTGTTTTCATAAATTTGCTGTTCATTTGTTTTTATTGTTATAAATTTCTGTGATTGAGGGCTGGATGTAAAAAAAGCCATTACGGGTGCTTATTCTTTTCCCTTAATCAAAGTTTCAAAGTTTTAAGTTTCTCTCTCTCTCTCTCTCTCTCTCTCTCTCTCTCTCTCTCCTCTCTCTCTCTCTCTCTCTCTCTCTCTCTCTCTCTCTCTCTCTCTCTCTCTCTCTCTCTCTCTCTCTCTCTCTCTCTCTCTCTCTCTCTCTCTCTGGACGGAATAGTGGTCAGAACATTGCGCTGGCAATTTGACGACCCAGATGAGATTTTTCTCCTGGAGTTAACATCAGTGCTGACTCCACTCTCCCCAAAAGTCCTTCGGATAACACTTTAAAACCGAGGCCCGTATACGAATCACGCAGAACATCTTACGCACACGTTAAATCCTGTTCCGCTTTTCGTAAGAGTAGGCCATTGTGTGCCAGTGGGAACAGATGACATTTACAAAACTGCATACACTCGGGGACTGGATGTAAAAAAGCCCAAGAGTACTTATTCCATTATCCTCAATATAAAAGAATAAATCAATCTCTCTCTCTCTCTCTCTCTCTCTCTCTCTCTCTCTCTCTCTCTCTCTCTCTCTCTCTCTCTCTCTCTCTCTCTCTCTCTTCTCTCTCTTCTCTCTCTCTCTCAAGACCAACAAAGCAATCTTTTTTTCTGTTTGTCACTATTAGCCAACAGCAATATCAGAAGTTAAATTTGAATTAAACTCGCCTTTCACCCCTTTATCAGTTAAAGTGAAGAATGCAGTATCAGCATTGCATTGCTGTTTGCAAATCACACACAAGTGTATGTCGCTCTCCATTGCAATCCTTTTGGAAAGCCTGCAAAATGGTTAGATTTTCTGTAAACTTTTGGAACCCTTGCTTTGACTCAAACAGGTTGCCATAGTTTCCCCTACACACGGAATATAGTGTTGGTGGAACCTGTCTCTAATAACCTCATGGATGCATCTTCTACTTTTTAAATCTTGTCTGTCAGTATTATTGTTTCGCATTCTTTCATATCATTAAACTACACTCTCTGATTGCTTATGTTAACAAAGGGTCGTTCCTAAGAAATACACTTTAAAATCCACACTGCTAACACAGAACGAACGTGTACACGTCTGTGAAAGCACTGTACTGAAACAACGTGTAGCCTAGTGTGAGAATATAGCAGAGTAAGCAGGCGAGTGCAACAGGTTCCACTCTGTTCTGGAACTAGAGGAGGGGCCCCGCTGTTTAATTGTTTATTCCAGGCGATGATAGCCACCGGGCAGCGGTATGCGGCAAGGATTTTGTATGGTGCCACAGTCGTGCTATTTTGAGTTTAATTATTATCTTTTTTATTTTCTTGTTCAGCCATTTGACGGTAGATTTTTCTCGATTCTTGAGTACTATTAGTTAAAACATGTCTGAACATACTGGTGAAAAAAAAAATTCTCTTGCAATTTTTTTGAGGTCATATCACAGTTTTCCTGTACTATTAGGCCTGTGCTCTCTTTCTCTCTGTTGGTTTTAGTTCCCATCAACACAGAGGTGTCAGTGTCTAAAATAATCTTTTCCAGATGTGACTGCAGACAGTTCGGTACCATTCACAGAAACCCTGTGTGTGTGTGTGTTGTGTGTGTGGTGTGTGGTGTGTGTGTGTGTGTGTGTGTGTGTGTGTGTATGCGCGCGCGCGCGCGTGTGTGTGTACGTGTATGCATGTGTGTGTGTGTGTGTGCGTGCGTGTGTAAGTGCCCTGGTGGTGAAGTACTAGTGGTAGTGATAGGGGGGGGGGGGGGGAGGGGCGGAGAAAGAGAGGATTGCAGATATTATCAGCCTTTTGAAAGTAAGAATGCCGTTCTATCTGTGTGTGTGTGTGTGTGTGTTTGTGTGTTTGTGTGTATGTGTGTGTGTGTGTGTGTGTGTGTGTGTGTGTGTGTGTGTTGTGTGTGATATTTTTGTTAACATAACAGAGAGAGAAAAGAGCTCCGAACTCTGAACAGATTTCCTCATAAAAAGCCATTGGCCCATACATGAACACCAGAATAATGAGTACAGCGTAACAAACAAATTATGCAAACAAAACCACAGCGAGGGGAAAACCCGGATTTTTTTTTAAATTTCATTTTATTCTTTTATATAATAATAATAATAATAATAATAATAATAATAATAATAATAATAATAATAATAATGATAATAATAATAATAATAATAATAATAATAATAATAATAATAATACATGGAATTTGTATAGCGCTATATCTTGCAAAAACAAATCAAAGCGCTTGCATTCAACCTACACGACGCACAATCAGCAACTATTTACAGTTTTGACAAACTCGAATGTACATACACACACACACACACACGCGCACGCACGCACGCAGCATGCGCGCGCACGCACACACACCCACAAACGTTATGCACTTTGGCAGGTGGATGTTGAAGGCAGGGACAGGTAAGAGATGGAAGCGGAAGGAGAAAAACTTAGGTTTGAAATAAGTGTGTCTTGAGGTTGGATTTAAAAGTGTCATAAGTAGGCTTTTGTCGGAGGGAGAGAGGAAGGTCGTTCCACATCGATGGACCGGAAACAGAGAAAGAGCGGCGGCCAACAGTAGATAGGTTGAATCTGGGTGTTCTTAGGGACAAAGTATCTGCCGACGAGCGGAGTGAGCGAGAAGGTGTGTACAAGTGAAGACATTCACAGAGGTAGGAGGGTGCAGTATTGTGGAGACATTTGTAACAGAGGGTATTGATCTTGTAGTTTACTCTCTGTGGTACGGGCAGCTAATGAAGAGATTGCAAGAGAGGGGTAATGTGCTCAGATTTTTTCTTTCTGAGGACCAGACGAGCTGCGGAGTTTTGTATGCGTTGAAGGGAGTGGATGGATGATGCTGGCAGACCAGCCAAAAGAGAATTGCAATAGTCCAGACGTGAGAGAATAACAGAAGTGACAAGTTTGGAAGTTGCATCAGTGGACAGGTACTTTCGAATTG
>CM060346.1:3606635-3689331 GCA_030674155.1 Stramonita haemastoma
ATATGTTTGTGTTTTTTAAGTTGTTCGATGCCCAAGTCAAACCTATGTTGTTTTATGCTTCGGAGCTTTGGGGGTTTACAAAATTTCACTGTATAGAATCGGTACATTTATTTGCTTGCAAAAGTTTGTTAAACGTTTACCCCAAAACTCCTAACACAATGATCTATGGGGAGACAGGACGTTATCCTATGTATATTGATAGCACCATAAGATCTATTGCGTACTGGTTTAAACTTCAAAATATGTCTTTATGCAGATTTCCAAAACAGGCATATTTGATGACTGCAAACAAGATCCCAGAACTCACCGAAAGACATTCAGATGTAAATAACTGGCCATATTGTATCAAAAGATGTCTTGATCTTTTTGGCTTCTCTAAAGTGTGGGTAAATGGTGGGGTGGGAAATGAGAAAGTTTTTCTAAAAGAATTAAAGCAACGTATGATTGATTGCTTTCATCAAGATTGGCATGCAAAACTGTCAGAAAGTGACAGATTCGAAACGTATAGGTCATTTAAATCACTGTTACAGCCTGAAAAATATCTTACTGCTATCACCATAGGTAAATTCAAACATGCACTGGTCAAGTTTCGACTTGGAGTCGGTGATTTAAACGTGAATAACAGATACAATGATAAATCTAAAAAGTGCCCTTTTTGTGACAAAATTGAAACTGAAATCCATTTTCTGTTTGAATGTTCAAAGTTTACAGACTTGAGGGAGAAATACCTATCCAAATACTTCACAAATGATAATGAACATTGCCTCCAAACTATCCTGAATAGTGAAAATGTTTGTCAGTTGAGACATTTGGGTATGTATATATTTTATGCTCTGAAAGCCAGAGAACTCAGTTAGGTACAATTGGTGTACAAAAAGTTGATGTAGTTTATGTCTCTTTGGAAATTATTTCATGACAATGCCGAAATTCTGTTGTTTGTTCAATGTTTTGCTTTTAGTTTCTTCGGTTAAAATGTGTACCCCCTTGTATACAGGCTGGTGGCCTTACAATTAAAATCGAGTTTCGAGTTTTCTCTCTCTCTCTCTCTCTCTTCTCTCTCTCTCTCTCTCTCTCTCTCTCTCTCTCTCTCTCTCTCTCTCTCTCTGTCTCTCCTTCTCTCTCTCTCTCTGCTATCCTAGACTTATTATGGAGAGGTGTGTTTTGGTTGTTATGTTGGATTCAAATTGTATTCTTACCATTTGAATTTAGAGATGTGTTTTTATGTAGCTTTTTGTGTTTAAAGGGTTTTTATTTTATTTTTATTTTTTACTTGTTTTCCCGCTTACACGCACGCACGCGAGCACACACACACACACACACACACACACACACACACACACACACACACACACACACACACACATACACACACACACACACACACACACACACACACACACACACACACACACACACACACACACACACACACACGTGTGTTTAAATAATTATCAGTGTATCCAGTTAGGATGATGCGTTTTGTAGAATGTATCCCGTTTTCTTCTTTTAAGATATTGGTTGAACTGCTGTTGGTGGTGATGCTGATATGTAGGGGTAGGGAGGGGGTTTCTGAGCTTTATTCCCTGATTAGGGAAAGGGCCGGATGAAAAAAAGTATGTAATGCTTACTCTGTAACCCTTGAAAAATAAGGATTATTCATTCATTCATTCATTCATTCATTCATTCATTCATTCTCTCTCTCTCTCTCTCTCTCTCTCTCTCTCTCTCTCTCTCTCTCTCTCTCTCTCTCTCTCTCTCTCTCTCTCTCTCTCTCTCTCTCTATCTATCTATCTATCTCTATCTCTATCTCTATCTCTTTTTTAAACAGCTATAAAATCTACTCTTTAAAGTAAAGAACTCTCTCTCTCTCTCTCTCTCTCTCTCTCTCTCCTCTCTCTCTCTCTCTCTCTCCCTCTCCCTCTCTCTCTCTCTCTCTCTCTCTCTCTCTCTCTCTCTCTCTCTGGTTCGAGTCTGGTCGAGGAGATTTTCCTCCTGGAGTTAACATCAGTGTTGACTCCAATCTCCCCAAAAGTCCTTCGGATGAGACTTTAAACCCAGCCCCCGTGTGCGAACGCACGCAGAACATCTTGCACACACGTTAAATCCTGTTCCGCTTTTCGTAAGAGTAGGCCATCGTGTACGGGTGGGAACAGATGACATTTACAAAACTGCATACACACGAGGACTGGATGAAAAAAAGCACAAGAGTGCTTATTCCTTTATCCTCGATATAAAAGAATAAATCAATCAATCAAATCAAATCAATCAAATCTCTCTCCCTCCCCTCTCCCTCCCTCTCTCTCTCTCTCTCTCTCTCTCTCTCTCTCTCTCTCTCTCTCTCTCTCTCTCTCTCTCTCTCCCTCCCTCCCTCCCTCCCCCCTCCCTCCCTCCCTTTCTACCTCTCTCTCTCCCTCCCTCCCTCTCTCTCTCTATCTCTCCCTCCCTCCCCCCCTCTCTCTCTCTCTCTCTCTCTCTCTCTCTCTCTCTCTCTCTCTCTCTCTCTCTCTCTCTCTCCTCTCTCTCTCTCTCCATCTCTCTCTCTCTCTCTCCTACATGACTGATTTACTCAACTACTCAGTAGCTTGTTATTAGCTTGTTATAAAGAGTCGGGTACATCAAACAATGAATTGTGGTTAAGCACGGTACTGAAGGTCGAAGAGAGATCCATGTACCAGATATTCTCTAGTATTCATTCATACCTTCTCCTTTATTCATAAATAGCATTCTTGACAGTTTCGACTAATTTCTATGTCGAGAGTTTAAAATGTTTTTGACTTTTTGTGAATTTGTGTCCAAAATTTAGTAGTGTAATTTACGAGTAAACATGTGTTTTAAAACAGTAGTTACAACAGTCGTCAGTGTATGTAGTGCCGGCTTTCCACGCGTCCATGCCTCTGACAGGCCAGCTGCCAGCGTGGTCGCGCTGAAACAGTGCGGATGGCTATCTCAGCAGCTATCTCAGCGTAGAATCGGGTTCGAATCCCCGTCGAGGGGGTTTTTCCTCTGGAGTTAACATCAGTGCTGACGCTACTCCCCCAAAAGTCTTTCGGATGAGACTAAAAACCGAGGCCCCGTGAGCACAAGATGTTTTGCGTGCGTTCGCACACGGGGCCTCGGTTTATAGTCGCATCCGAATGACTTTTGGGGAGAGTGGAGTCAGCACTAATGTTAACTCCAGGAGAAAAATCTCCTCGCCTGGAATCGAACCCGGGTCGTTAAATCAATGTTCTGAACACTAGGCTATCCGTTCCCAAGAGAGAGACAAGACAAGACAAGGCAAGACAAATTCTTTTATTCAAGGATAATAGATAAGCACTTATGTGCTTTTTTACATCCAGTCCCCGCCCTTTTCAGGGATAACATCAAGATAAAAGATACTAAACAGTAAAACTATATGCAGTACCAAACAACATAAAGGAATAAGAACATTATATATAATAAGGTAATAAAAATGCACTCATTCAGAAGACGAAAATCAGAAGTCACAATAAAATGATTTTGATTATAGATGAAAAGAGAAGCGTTAATAGATAAAGAGCAAACAAAGGAACATAATGAAATAAACAGCTTAGCAACCAAGAAAAGTCCACCCAAAAATATTTAGCTACAACATTGTTACAACTCATAACAACAACAGAGAGAGAGAGAGAGAGAGAGAGAGAGAGAGAGAGAGAGAGAGAGAGAGGAGAGAGAGAGAGAGAGAGAGAGAGAGAGAGAGAGAGAAGGAAGAGAGAGATGAGAGAAGAGGTAGGATGAGAGAGAGAGAGAGAGAGAGAGAGAGGGCATGGCAATGGCATGGCAAGGCAAGGCAAGGCAAGGCAAGGCAAAATTCTTTATTCGAGGATAATAGATAAGCACTCATGTGCTTTTTTACATCCAGTCCCCGCCCCTTTCAGGGATAACATCAAGATCAAAAGACAGCCTCAACTAAAACCCTAGGCTATTCGTCCCCGAGAGAGAGAGAGAGAGAGAGAGAGGAGAGAGAGAGAGAGGAGAGAGAGAGAGAGAGAGAGAGAGAGAGAGAGAGAGAGAGAGAGAAGGCAAGGCAAGGCAAGGCAAGGCAAGGCAAGGCAAGCAAGGCAAGGCAAAAATTCTTTTATTCGAGGATAATAGATAAGCACTCTTGTGCTTTTTTTTACATCCAGTCCCCGCCCTTTTCAGGTGATAACATCAAGAATAAAAAGATAGACTCAACTAAACAAGAACAATTATAATGATCCAATTACCAAGAGCAAGAAACCATACCAAGTATCAAACAACAGGTAAGAAATAGACAGAGATACAATATTAAGGTAATGTTATAAAAAGGGCACTCATTCTGAAACGAAAATAAGAAGTAAGAATCAATGATGATTTTGATTTGAATAAAAAAAAATCAAACAAACAACCAAACAAACAATTTGACGACCCGAATTCGATTCCCGGTCGAGGGGGATTTTTCTCCTGGAGTTAACATCAGTGCTGACTCCACTCTCCCCAAAAGTCTTTCGGATGAGACTGTAAACCGAGGCCCCGTGTGCTGCGAACGACGCAGAACATCTTGCTGCACACAGGTTAAATCCTGTTCTGCTTTTCGTAAGAGTAGGCCATTGTGTGCCAGTGGGAACATATGACATTTCCAAAAACTGCATACACACGGGGACTGGATGGGGAAAAAACGTATGAATGCTTATTCCATTATCCTCGATATAAAAGAATAAATAAAATAAATAAATAATAATATAAGGGTCCTGTCTCTTCTGGTTGCTTGCAGACTTCTTTCCCCAGCTAGCGTGGTTGCACCCCGAACTGTGGTTTCTTCCTTGTATGCTGTTCCACGGGATAGATAGCTCAGTGGTCAGAGCGCTCGCTTTCAATTCCCCCGCCAAGGCGTGGTTGCCAATTGGATGGGTGACCGTTTTGCGCGCCTTGGCTTCAGTACAGTTCCCCCAGTTCACCCAGCTGTCAATGGGTACCTGCCCTCTTTTAGGGTCAGGGAAGGTAAAGCACCGAGGGAGAGGAGATGGGCGCCGCCCTCAATATGCTGGCCCTCTAGAGAAGCTGAGGTCTCTGGCGCCTCGCTCCTCAACGACCACACAGGTTATGGGACACCTTTACTACCTTATGTTGTTGATGGACTGACTGTGAGTGTTGAATGTACAGACTGTGTCTTCACAAACCACTGTGTCCAAACTGTAGAAAGCCTTCGGTGGTCTAGGTGGTAACGCGCCTTGCCTAGAAAGCAAAAAGTCTGGCAGGAGTGTGCGGTGGTTCGTACCCCGTTTGGGCCCATAACTTTTTCCCCCATCCATTTGACCCTGAGTGGTGGTCTGGGCGGTAGTCTTTCGGATGAGACGATAAACCGAGGTCCCGTGTGTTACACATCGCTATTTAGCACATGTAAAAGAGCCCACAGCAACAAGGGGGTTGACCCTGGCAAAATTCTGTAGAAAAAAGACACTCTGATAGGGAAACAAATACAGTTGCATGCAGGAAAAAGAGAAAAAAAATGGGTAGGCGCTGCACTTGTGGCGACGCGCTCTCCCGGGGAGAGCAGCCCGAATTTCATCAGAGAAATCTGCTGTGACATAAAGTGGTACAAAATACAAAATACAAGAAAAAAAATACGGTCAGCCCGCACAGGGAGCGAGAAGAGGCTGCAGCTTGTTTCTCCTGCTGCTTACTCCCGGCGGAAAGTCTTTTTTTGACATAATAAATTATACAGTTGCCATTTTGAGTTTTCTAGCAGTGTTCAAGACCAGTTCTGTGTGGTTGTTTTTGGACTGAAATTTGACCCAAATTGCCTTACCCACGCTATACGCACCTTCTATGAACCACGTTTTCGGCTGTCTTTAAATCGGTTCTAATTATGTACTTGTATTGTGTACTTATTGTACTTGCGTACTTATATGTACATTATATATAATAATAATATATATATTATATATATTATATATATATATATATTATATTATTTCCTCCTTTAAAAGGTTGCTCAAAACACCACGCTAGGCACCTTCTATGAACCATGTTTTCGGCTATCTTTAAATTGGTTCTAATTATGTACTTATATTGTGTACTTATTGTACTCGTGTACTTATATGTACATATTATAATACATATATATAATTTAATATATATTTATAATATATATATATATATATATATATATTTTCCTTCTTTAAAAGGTTGCTCAAAACACACCTTTTTAATCCGATTCTTGTCCCTGACCGCTGATCAAAATTGATTTCCCATTTTATTGACTAATCTCTGACTCTAGTGCTGGTCTTTTGCTGTTTTGGGATATGATAAGCTTCTTCATTTCTATTTTACTTCATTTTTTTTTGTTTGTTGTGTATATATAGGGTAAATCCGTGAATGTGCCGTTTTCTTTGTTGTTCCGTGTGTGTGTGTTTTGTGTATATGGGTGTTTTTGAGCGCGCGTGCGTGCGCGTGTGTGTGTGTGTCTGTGTGTGTGTGTTTGTGTGTGTGTGTCTGTGTGTGTGTCGTACTGCACTGCACATTTTTTGATGATATTGCTTTTCTTTTACTTTTATTGTTTGGCCATGTAATATGCTGTGTTTTGTATGTGCATGCATTTTTCCTTATGGTTGGGTTTTTTTATGCTAGTCAAATTTTTCACGTTCATATGTAGGTTAAGTTCATATGTAGGCTAACCGATTTAAATTGATTTGATTGTATGGTGCAGTGAGCCCATGTTTTGGTGAATTCGCACTATATAAGCCTCCATTTATTATATTATTATTATTATTATTATTATTATTATTATTATTATTATTATTATTATCATTATCATTTATTATTATTATTATTATTATTATTATTTATTATTATTATTATTATTATTATTATTATTTGTCACAACACAAAAAATCCCCAATGTCCAAAAATGACGAGCTTAGATTTTTGTTGCGACTAGCTGTTTAAATTCGTCGGGAAAAGGGGTGGTGAAGGGGTGTGAGGATTCGAACCTGGGTGATTCGTGACAAATCCCCCACCAAAAGTGAGGGTCGCCAGAACCTCACCCCAGGTCGATCCTCCGCCGCTTCCCATAGGAGTGACCGTCATTACCAGGCCCAGCACCTGGCATCTCACCATCGCAATTCTATCTCCATAGCCGACCAGTACCACGATAAATAGGTTCGAATCTCTTCTAGTCCTACTCGGGCCACGCACCAAATGACCCCAACCAAGGGGAACAAGTGGCTTTACCAGCACGAGTAAGACTCAACTAAACACAGAAGTTAGGCACGAACGCGACGACGATTGGAAAAAGACCGGACCGCAACCAACCCGCCCGTGCAAGCACTGGATCACCAGTATTTGTTTAATTACCTACTTCTGTAACCCTACCACCACTAACTTCCCCACAACCAACTCTAACAAGTATTCACAATGACAACAACCTTTGACACACTAATAAGAAAAGAATAGTAGAAAGAGGCGACACACAAAACAGCCTATTGGTGTGCCCAGAGAAAGCTGCAATGCCACACTGCACATTTAATTTGGATGGGGACGAGCCCCCAAAATTGTCACAACACAAAAAATCTGAGCTCGAGCCCTTTTTCGTAGCTCTTTTAAATTCGTCGGGAAAAGGGGTGGTGAAGGGGTGTGAGGATTCGAACCTGGGTGATTCGTGACATCATCATCATCATCATATATATATTATTATTATATTATTATTATTATTATTATTATTATTATTATTATTATTATTATTATTATTATTATCATTATCATGTCACAACTGCTCGGAAACTGCAGGAGGAGGAATGCTGAAGAAGAGGAGATTCTCCCATGGGCCCTGATTTTCTGCAGCTTCCAGTCTTCCCTCCAGATGTGGGATCTTTTTATGTAGCGAAGCATTCTCCTCCTCCTTCATTTCACAGCAAATGTCGTTCATAGCATCCACGTCCCATTGTA
The DNA here is from genome assembly GCA_030674155.1 of Stramonita haemastoma. Classification (NCBI taxonomy): domain Eukaryota; kingdom Metazoa; phylum Mollusca; class Gastropoda; order Neogastropoda; family Muricidae; genus Stramonita; species Stramonita haemastoma. The sequence continues at coordinate 3,614,562 of CM060346.1, forward strand.
AAGTGTACACACCTGTCATAATACAGTTCGTTCAAGCATCCACTCCCATTGTAAAGTGTCACACCTGTCCATAATACAGTTCGTTCATAGCATCCACGTCCCATTGTAAAGTGTCACACCTGTCATAATACAGTTCGTTCATAGCATCCACGTCCCTTGTAAAGTGTCACACTGTCTATAATACAGTTCTTCATAGCATCCACGTCCCATTGTAAAGTGTCACACCTGTCATAATACAGTTCGTTCATAGCATCCACGTCCCATTGTAAAGTGTCACACCTGTCATATACAGTCGTTCATAGCATCCACTCCATTGTAAAGTGTCACACCTGTCATAATACAGCTCGTTCATAGCATCCACTCCCATTGTAAAGTGTCACACCTGTCATAATACAGTTTGCTCACCTGCCCCACAAGTTTCTTTTCGTGTCTTCCAGTTTCAGTCGATGTGGATTTTATTTATATTTATTTATTCTTTTATATCGAAGATAATGGAATAAGCACTCATGTGCTTTTTTACATCCAGTTCCCCTGTGTATGCAGTTATGTAAATATTGTATCTGTTCCCACTGGCACACAATGGCCTACTTTTACGAAAGCGGAACAGGGTTTAAGTGTGGGCAAGATATTCTGGTGGGTTCGCATGGGCCTAGTTTACAGTCTCGTCCGAAAGACTTTTGGGGAGAGTAGAGTCAGCATGATGTTAACTCCAGGGAAAAATCCCCTCCAACGGAATCCAACTCGGGTTGTCAAATTGCCAGCCCAATGTTCTGACCACTAGGCTATAGTATCCTGTCCGCCCTGTGTACTCAGAAATCCAGGTGGTATGATCAGGAATGTCTACAAAAGAAAAGACTTGCTCGGCAACCGAGAAAGTACAAAAGAATGAAAAAGGGTGAAGACAAAGCACACTATATCATACCCAGGAAAGAATATAAAGCCACAACTAGACAGAAGTCTCATTGGATGAGACTATAAACTGAGGCCCCATGTGCAAATGCAGGCAGAACATCTTGGCACATTAAAACCCTGTTCCCCTTTCAGAAGAGCAGGCCGTTGTGTGCCGGTAGGAGCTATGACAAAATTATAATAAAAAAAAAAATCCAGCATGCACACATGTCGTGTTTAGATACCATCCCTGAGGAAAAAATGGGGAGTTGAGTCCCCAGGGCAGCTGGGATATATAAGAATATATTATTATTAAATTAAAATATTTATTATATATATAAGGTAAAACACATAGGGAAAGAAAACAACCAGTATAGTAGGCCTATATTCACTCACTCACTCAGTCCCATGTCCCAAAGGACGTAGGGGGGACATGAGAGAAGACGCAACAGAGATCTTTTTTCCATGCTTCAGATCCTGTGTGGCTAGTAGGAGGTGTTGCAGGGGTTGGGCGGTCCAGTCTTTGATGTTGTCAACCCATGATTTCTTTTGGCGGCCTCTTCTTCTCTTGCCCTCGACTGTTCCTTGCAGGATGGTTTTTGCTAGGGTGTTGTGTCTTGTGGTGTGACCAAACCACATCAGCTTTCTCCTCTTTATGGTGGAGAGCAAAGGCTCTTGGGGGCCCACACGCTTTTTGATTTCTTCTTTCACATATTTATTGGTCTTGTGTTCTTTGTATGATATTTTGAGGAGTCGTCTGTGGCACTTGTTCTCGAATGCTTGGATTCTCCTCTGTAACTCTGCTGTCAGAGTCCATGATTCACAGCCATATAGGAGGATAGATATCACGAGGGATTTGTAAAGGTGGTATTTGGTGCAGAAGCTGATGTTGTTGCTTCTGATGATCCTCTCGAGTCTGACTAGAGCAGATGTTGCTGTTGCAATGCGAGCTTTCACTTCATTGTTTGATGTGCCATCTTTTGTTAGGATGGAGCCTAAGTATTTGAATTGGCTCACCTCTTCTAGAATTTCTCCATTCATCTTTATTTCCGTGATGTCATTACTCGCGCTGTTGACCATGATCTTTGATTTCTCTGTACTGACCTCCATGCTGTATGTGCTCGCTGGATCTGTTAAATTGTATGTGAGGATTTGCAGTTCTTGTTTGCTGCTGCCCATGAGGTCAATGTCATCTGCAAATCTGAGGTTGCAAAGGGGTCTTCCACCAATGGAGATGGAAGTGTGGTGGTTTTGCAGTGTCTCTGTCATGATGTTTTCGAGGAACAGGTTGAAGAGTACAGGTGAGAGAAGGCAGCCCTGGCGACCCCAACCGTGGTCTTGAAGAACTCGCCCACGTGATTGTTCATGAAAACTGCACTTTTTGCGTTCTCGTACAGAGCCTTGATGACTTCAATTAGGCAGTTGTCAATGTTGAAGTGCCTGAGTACTTGCCAGAGGCCGTCATGCCATACCCTGTCAAAGGCCTTTTTGAAGTCTATGAAATTGTGGTACAAGTCTTTTTGGTGTTGGAGATGCTTCTCTATCAGAATTCTCAGATTGAAAATTTGTTCCATTGTGCTGCGTTTTGGTCTAAAGCCCGCTTGTTCTTCTGCCAGGAGTTTTTCCGCTTGGTTTTTCAGTCTGTTGAGGACTACCTGCAGCATGATCTTGCTAGGATGACTTATGAGACTGATGGTTCTGTAGTTCTGGCATTGCTTGAGGTTTCCTTTCTTTGGCAGGGGTATTACAAGAGACTGTGTCCATTCTTTTGGCCATTCTTTGGTGTCGTTGATCTTCTGACAAAGTTCTGTGAATCGCCTTGCTGTTTCATTCCCTCCATTTTTTATGAGTTCAGCTGGGATGTTATCGATTCCAGGGGACTTCCCCTTCTTCAATTGTTTAATAGCTGCATCTACTTCACACCTTAGTATTGGTGGGTCTTTATCTTGGTGTTCAGGGGGTTTGTCAGAAACTATGTTGGTATCTGGGCGTAGTGGGTAGTTGTACAATCCCTCACAGTATTCTGTCCAGCGTTGGAGGATGGCATTGTTTTCCGTTAAAAGATTTCCTTCTTTGTCTTCAATAACAGAGGCTTTAGGTTGTGTGGTTTTCGTTAGTGCTTTCAAAGTGTCGTGAGCTTTTTTGCTGTTTCCCTTGGCCATTCCAGCTTCGATGTTGTTGCATTGATCTTCTATCCAAGCTTCTTTGGCTTCTCTCATCTTTTTCCTCACTTCTCTGTGGCTATCCATGTACTTGTTGTTGGCTTCTTGACTTGTGAACTTTTGTTTCTTAAGTTCTCTTCTTTTGTCGCAGAGGTCAAGAACCTCATTTGTCACCCAGGGTTGTTTCTTTGTTCTGCTTCTTCCTAATGTTTCTTCTGCTGCTGTCGTTAGCACTTCTTTGATGTTGTTGGCCAGTGTGTCCACATCATTGTCGATGGCTGTGAGTGAGTACGCAAACTTTCCTCCAATGTTGGCTTGGAAGATCTCAACCACTGTTGGGTCTTTGAGTTTTTCCAGGTTCGAATCTTATGCGTGGGCTTTTTGGCTGTTGTTTTGCTTTCAGTTTCAGCCTGATGGTGGTAAGTACAAGGTCGTGGTCACTGCCAATGTCAGCTCCTGGGAATGTTCTTGTGTTTGCCTTGTTTATGCTGGATTTGAATCTTTGGGGTGACAGAATGTAATCAATTTGATTATGAATCAGACCATTTGGTGAGTGCCAGGTTGATGTTCTGGATGGCTTGTGAGGGTGGAGTGTGTTAGCCAAAGTTAGTTTGTGTTTCTTTGCGAATTCCAGCAGCCGCTGTCCTCTGTCATTTGTTTCTCCCAGTCCAAAGTGTCCTGTGGTTCCTGCCCAGGTGTCATAGGCATCAGGTCCCACCTTAGCATTCCAGTCGCCTTCCACTATTTTTTGGGCGTTTTGGAGATGACGTTTTCAAGTTCTTCAGAGAATTCTTCTATCTGGTCATCATCGTAGTCAGATGTTGGAGCATACACTTGGATGATGGTGAGATTCTGGGGTTTTGCAGAAACTCTGATTGAGATGAGTCTGCTGGATACTGGTGTGCAGCTGATGATGCTTGACACAATCTCTTTCCTGACAATGAAGCCTACTCCATGTTGATGTAGTTTCTCTTCTCCGCTGTACCATATTTTGTGGCCGTCTTGCGTGGTTGTTTCTCCAAAGCCAATCCATCTGACTTCTGCGAGCCCTAGGATGTCCCATTTATATCTCTGTAGTTCATGTGTAAGTTCCTGTACTCTTCCTGTTTGATACAGAGTCCTTACATTCCATGTACCAATGGTTACCCCTTTAGCTTGAAGCTTTAGAGTTGGTTCTGCCCCAGTTGCACACTTGTCACTCCCACCCTGGAGGCTTGCAGTGGGTAGCGTGGTCGTTGTTGATCCGGGCCTTGACCTATCGGGCATGTCTTTCTGTTTTGTTTTTCTCATTATGTCCTTGCAGTGGGCTTGAGGAAGCTTGGTGGCGCCCATTCCTCTCCAAGACTCCTACTGGTGGGTAAGAATGCACCAGCCCCTCACAACGTTTCGCTCGCCAGTAAAAGCAGTTCCGGGGTGTGGGTGGGTTAAGGACCCGGACCCAGAAGTGAGAGTTGAGTGCCAAGTGAGGACCAGTGCTCCCGTCCATCCCGAGGGATGCTACTGCCAGGTTTACAAAGGTACCACCTCTCCTTAAACACCCCATACACCCCAGGCCTATATATATGGGGGGGGGGGGGGGGGCTATATATGGGTCCCCAATATTTCGGCTTTCCTTCCTCAGGGGGTGTTTATTGCGATGATGTGATGGTATGACATCAATTTTGATTAACGTCATTGTGAAACTTTATTTTGATATTTTTACACACTTTGTTTTGATACACGTAAATGTCATACTGAGACATCAGACACACAGCAGAGAGAGAGAGAGAGAGAGAGAGAGAGAGAGAGAGAGAGAGAGAGAGAAGAGAGAGAGAGAGAGAGAGAGAGAGAGCATACTTTGAACAACTAAGGTCATAAAGTCAAGTTCACACACAACATACCCACACAAACACTGACATACGCGCACATACCATGCACACACACACATATGCACAATTATGCACACACATGCATACACTCAGACACACAATGGAAGCACACAAACAGCAGCACACATGCATCCATCAACACACACAACAACACACACAACACACCACACACACACACCACCACACACACAACACATTCATACCAAGTATCTGCTTTTCTTCTTTTCTCCCTGTCTCCCTTCATCTAATATCACTAACAAAGAAAAGGCGTAAAGAACAAACGAATGCATCCATACACACACACCACACACACACACACACACACACACACACACACACACACACACACACACACACACACACACACACGTCGTGATATATACATATATATATACATATATATATATATATATAATAATATATAATAATATGTTACCATTACCGATGAATAAATGTCTATACATGATGGGTTGGCGCTGCACTTGTGGCGATGTGCTCTCCCCGGGGAGAGCAGCTCGAATTTCAGGCAGAGAAATCTGCTGTGACATAAAGTGGCATAAAACAGAATATAAAAGAAAGAAGCAGCAAGACTATAGAAAGAGTAGGGGCGGGATAGCTCAGTGGTCAGAGGGCTGGCTTTCCCCAAGCCAATTTAAGCAGCCATGGTTAGGCTACCAGTTGGATGGGTGACCATTTGCTGCCTTGGCTTCAGTACAGTCCCCCCAGTTCACCCAGCTGTAAGTGCTTACCTGCCCTCTTTAGGGTCAGGGAAGGTTAAGCAGTGAGGGAGAGGAGATGGGCACCGCCCTCAATATGCTAGCCCCTAGAGAAGCTGAGGTCTCTGACGCCTCGCTCCCCTACGACCGCCTGGGTTATGGGAGACCTTTACCTTTAGAGTCGAAGAACTTGTAGATGCCTCTAAAAGTCGAAAGTGCTTTTGGTAAATGGCGGTGCAGAATTTTACACCACACTGCAGAATTTTACACCACACAGAGATAACAGCAGAAGACTGGTGCAGACAGGCAGCACTGATATTATAACAAACACTCTGCTCCCCCTCCCTCCCCTTACATTACTGGTTGTTATTGTTGTTGTTGTGAAGGATTTGAATACTACAAGCCCTTTGAGTTGTTTGAATCATAAGATTCAGTGATACTGACATTATTATCATTATTATTATTATTATTATTATTATTATTATATTATTATTATTATTATTATTATTATTATTATTATTATTATCATTATTATTATCATTATTATTATTACACTGGTGTCTGACGAAAAAATCGAACTGAATGTCAAAGTCATTCAGATGAGACTAGACTATAAACCGAGGCCCCTGTGTGCGAACTGCACACGCAGAACATCTTGGCACGTGTTAAAACCCTGTTCTGCCTATCGGAAGAGCAGGCCATCGTATCCGGTAGGAGCGGATGACAAAATTATTAAAAAAAAAAAAAATAGCATGCACACAGGTGTGGTGTTTAGACACCATCCCTGAGGAAAAATCGGGGAGTTGGAGTCCCAGGGCGGCTTGGGGCATTATGACAACGATCTGGTGGCTCCTGCGATGGTACTGGAACCATTCGTATTGGTCATTGCCTTTCCAATGGATCATTCCAGTGGTGTGGAGAGGGGGGGTCTGCTGCATGGGTAACAGCTTGCCCTCCATACTTACTTACCCAGGCTTTACCTCTAAAGACCAGAACTCCATAATCTTCGGAGACTGATGGGTGACTAACTACTACTACTACTACTACTACTACTACTACTACTACTACTACTACTAACTACTACTACTACTACTTACTACTACTACTACTTACTACTTACTTCTTCCATCATCATCATCATTATTATTATTATTATTATTATTATTATTATTATTATATTTAATTTTTTTTATTTTAATTATTTAAAAATAAAACACTAATACTTTTTTTGTGATCATAATTAACATCATTTTCTCGAACTTCCAGTTCTAATCAATAATAATGACATCAATACAGATTTGACTCCAAAGAAACCACATTTACAGGCTATGCAGATACAAACACGTGCACGCGAGCGCTCACACACACGTACACTTACAGAGCGATATACACGCACGAACCCTCGGACGCACGCACACACACACGTACACACACATACGCACACACAAGCGCGCTCGACAAGCGCGCGCGCACGTGTGTGTGTGTGTGTGTGGTGTGTGTGAGGATGATTTTATTTGAAGTTGGGCTATCTTGGAATGTTTAGATCAATATGAAAGGTAGCTACTTGTCTTTCGCGATTATGATTCGAATCAATATGCCTGTCAGTATTGTAATTGCCGTTGATACGTTAATTAGTGTTTTTGACTTGACTGGTGGTTAATTTTAAAGGTGTTTATTTGAATCCTCAGATATTTTATTCTGTGTAATTGTCAGTTGATGTTTCGAATCTCCACTTTGCAGAAATATCATTTCGGTGTGGATTATAGGCTGTACCATTGCGAGATTCCGGCACATTTGAACGTCTGCTATGCCAGGCCTACTCTAGCCTATTGCCTGTCGCAGCTGATGTGCATGTTATCAGAATAATTAACCGTTTACCAAACACCAAGTACCGTTTTCTGTCAATGCTTCCCATAGGTCGGATCTGACCAACCATTGTTTTTCATTTAGGCTAGGCCTACTGCTCAAAGAATTTTAAACAAGATGGCGAACAACATGTGAGTTTGTTGATTAAGATGGAAAATAATTCATGAGCGAAAAACAACTGTGACATTAACAGAGTAGGGCCACTCCATTATAAATAAGTGATTTGCTTTCTGCTTCCTTCACTGGTTAAAATTAATGTAGGTTAGGACAGTTGTGATGATTTTTATTTTTAAAAAAATAAATGATTAGGCCTTTTTTATTAGGTGCCAGCTCCCTTATAGGAAGGTATCGAATTTTGATTGGGGCCCAGTGTCTCCCTTTAAATAAAAAAAATATCCTGGAATTTAGCTCTGACAAGTTTATCCTATTTGAAGTTTCTTTATTCTTATTCTAAAATAAAATGTCAAAAAAAGTTTTCTCAATAAATTTGTTAAAAGGAACTCATGCAACCCCCCCCCCCCCCCCCCAATGACAATTATTTATGGCTATCTTGGTATGTTTAAAACCAATATCAAATGTAGCTACCTTGTCTTTGGGGATTATGATTGGTATCAATATGCCTGTCAGTATTGTAATTGCTGTTGATACAATAATGAGTGTTTTTGACTTCACTGGTGATTAATTAAAGGTGTTTATTTGAATCTTCAGATATTTTATTTGTGTAATTGTCAGCTGATGTTTTGAATCTCCACTTTGCAGAAATATCATTTCGTGTGGATTAGGTTATAGGTTGTACCATTGCGAGATTTCCGCACATTTGAACGTCTGCTCTGGCCTATTTCCTGTTGCTGTGCATGTTACCTCAGAATAATTACTAAAATTAGCCCAGGCCCCTAACAATCACCAAGTTTTCTGTCAATGCTTCTGATTGGCCGGTTCCGACCAACCATTGTTTTTCATTTAGGCTAGGCTTACCGCGAAAAGAAAAACAAGATGGCGAACACATGTGAGTTTGTTGATAAAACGGAAAACAATTCATGAGCAGAAAACAACTGTGACATTAACAGAATAGGTAAGAGTTTTAATGTGGCTTTACCAAGGATTTTTCCTTTGTCACTCCATTGAAAATAAGTGATTTGCTCTCTGCATGTTCACTGGTTAAAATTAAGGTCAGTTAGGACAGTTGTGATGATTTTTATCATTTTTTTAATGATTAGGCCTGTTTATTAGGTGCCAGCTCCCATATAGGAAGGTATCGAATTTTGATGGGGTGCAGTTGTATAGAGATCAGAATATAAAAATAAAAATGCAGCTAAAATTAATATCATCTCCTCGAGTTTGTACAGATCTCTGTAAGGTGGCTGGAGGAAGGGAGACAATCACTTTTTTGTCACCTCAAGGGCACTTGGCCATGTGTCTCCCTTTAGATAAAAAATCCTGGAATTTAGCTCTGACAAGTTTATCCCATTTGAAGTTACTTGATTCTTATTCTAAAATAAAATGTCAAAAAAAGTTTTCTCACTAAATTTGTTAAAAGGAACTCATGCAACCTCCCCCCCCCCCCTCAAACTAATGACAGTTATATACTGCTTCTCTCTCTCTCTCTCTCTCTCTCCTCTCTCTCCTCCTCTCTCTCTCCTCTCTCTCTCTCTCTCTCTCTCTCCTCTCTCTCCTCCCCTGTGTGTTTGTGTGAGTGATCATGCATGCATACTGGTATAATGAAAAAGAAAACTTCAGCTTCTGCTTTTAATCTCCTTTGGGCTTTTGTTGGGGTTTGGGGGGGTTTGTTTTTTTTAGTTGCTGTTTTTTTCTTTCTTTAGTTTTGTTGTTGTTTGTTTTTTGCATGTGTGGGTTTGGGGCTGATTTTACTATTATGATGCGTCTGTATTGGATTTATTTTATCATTATAATGTGTACCTTAGGGCGGGGACTAGATGTAAAAAAAAGCACATTGGTGCTTATTCATTATCCTTGAAATATAAAAAAAAATGATCTATCTCTCTCATCAAGCAGATTAGTTGGTTGTTTGTTTGTTTTTTAAGTTCTGTTCTATAATTAAACTTGTACCTAAAGTATATTCTTTCTCTTATAGCATGTACTGATGTTGACAACATCAAAGACTGGACCGCCTAACCCCTACAACACCTACTAGCCACAGAGGATCGTGAAGCATGGAAAAAGTTCTCTGTTGCGTCTTCTCTCACGTCCTTTGGGATATGGGACTGAGTGAGTGTATTCATGTAGGCAATTGATGTGCACACATAATTATGTGTTGTTCTTCTTATTAGTTTAATGTCCATTCACTACAAGGTGACTTAGACAATGGTACATTCACATTAAGAATGTACTGAAAAGGCGAAAGGTGAAAGGATGAAGAATGTAGTGGATGATGATAAGTTTATAAAATTTCATTTACAGTAACTGTGCTTCTGGTTACTGGCAAATACTTTCTGCAACTGATACTAGGACATGCGACTCAGAATCATACAGAACGCTTTGGATATTTCCATATTTTTTGCTTAGATCTATCCCTTTGCTTTTATTCGAGGCAATGAGCACAGGACAATCAAACAGTATATGATGGGCTGATATAATAGCTGAACAGATGCAGAACACATTTTTTGAATAGTTTTTCCAAGCATTTAGACATAGTTTATGAATTATGATTTCTGTATTTTGTGAGCAACACAAAAGATTTAAGTGAAGTCTAAAAAACTGAATATGTACATAGAGTTAGCAAGAATTGAAATAATTTCAAATGGAGATAAACGTAGACCTATACTTTTAATCACTATGTCACTTGTACATTCGGGAGCACCGCGTTTTGCCAGAAAATCTGCCAACTCGCTCCAGTAAACACCGCAATGTGATGGTGCCCAGCAAAAATTTATCCCAATACCTTTAGAAACAAGAGAATGCACAAGAAACTTTGATTAAAAAAATAACATAATTTCTCAGTTTAGAGTCCCAATATTTTAGAGCAAGTAAAACTCATTTTGAAACACAGAAAATGACATTGTAAATCGCAAGAGAAATATTTGAAAGATATTTAGCGCCATAAAAATTACGAACAATTCAGATGTGAATATTGAAAAAAAAAATTCCAATACAAAAAGATCTTTTTCTTTTAAGTCAGTATAACAAATACAGCCCCGCACATGCCTGATTCTAAGACAGATCTGTCTGTATATACTTTTAAGACCTTTTCACAACTGAGGTTTAAAATCATTTAAACTGTCAGTATTTAAACACATGTGTATGCATGTGTGGATGTGTGTGTGTGTGTGTGTACATGTGTGTGTGTGTACATGTGTGTGTGTGTGTGGGTACATGTGTGTATGTGTGTGTGTGTGTGTGTGCACGCATAATTTCCTTTTCTTTAGAATCTTTGATTTTGTTCCTTTGTAGTTTGCTATTGCACATGAAGAAAGGCAGACACCTCTTGAGACCTTGTCCTGGGCACCTCTGGGAAGCGAAACAGAGGCGACCCCTCAGGACCTGGAGAAGGACTGTGGAGGAGAGGAAATGAAGATAATGGGAAAGACCTGGAATGAGTTGTGGTGGCTTGCCCAAGATAGGACTGCCTGGAGGTCCCTTGTCTGTCTGTGCCTTTTGCCCCCCCCCCTCCCCCCTCAGCGGGGCCACGAGGATTGAGTGAGAGAGTCAGTTTGCTATTGCAACAGGTCTTTTCCCATAGTGATGAATATTGGCTGAAGTTTTTTCTTCCCCTTTACAAAGTTGTTACCCTGTTAGGATTTATAGGGTTGGCCAGACTTAATTGATGGTGGTGTGGTAAGGGGCTTTCAGTGCTTTCAATTGTTTTGATGCTTTTTTTGTTTATCCTCACCGTTTGTTGTTTCTGTGTGTGTGTGTGTGTGTGTGTTTATTTTATTCTTTTATATCGAGGATAATGGGATAAGCACTCATGTGGTTTTTTTCATCCAGTCCCCATTTGTATGCAGTTGTGTAAATATTGTCATCTGTTCCCACCGGCACACAATGGCCTACTCTTATGAAAAGTGGAACAGGATAGCCTTGTGGTCAGAACATTGCGCTGGTAATTTGACGACCCGGGTTCGATTCCGGTCGAGGAGATTTTTCTCCTGGAGTTACCATCCGTGCTGACTCCACTCTCCCCAAAAGTCTTTCGGATGAGACTTTAAACTGACGCCCATGTGTGAACGCACGCAGAACGTCTTGTGCACACGTTAAATTCTGTTCTGCTTTTCGTAAGAGTAGGCCATTGTGTGCCGGTGGGAACAGATAACATTTACAAAACTGCATGCACATGGGGACGGGACGTAAAAAAGTACAAGAGTGCTTATTCCATTATCTTCGATATAAAAGAATAAAATAAATATAAAGAAAAATCTCTCTCTCTCTCTCTCCTCTCTCTCTCTCTCTCTCTCTCTCTCTCTCTCTCTCTCTCAGGAAAAACTGTTATTACGACAAACAAAGTATTGAACAACTGCCTTTTGTTATACACTCAGTCTCATATACAGTCTTCTGTTCACAGACAAAGAAACGCATTGTCATCACCTGATCAAGACATCAGACTGTCCTTTTCACCCTGAAGATGTCAGTGACGCAGGTTGGTGTGTTTATTTATTCTTTTTTAAAGAATTTATCTCAGGAAAAACTGTTATTACCGACAAACATAAAGTATTGAACAACTGCCTTGACAAAGAAACACATTGTCATCACCTGATCCAGACATCAGACTTCGGATGAGACTATAAACTAAGGCCCCGCGTGCGAACGCATACAGAACATCTTGCGCACACGTTAAAACCCCGTTCTGCCTTTTAAAGAGCAGGCCATCATGTGCCGGTAGGAGCAGATAACAAAATAAAATTAAAAAACCAGCTTGCACACAGGCACCATCCCTGAGAAAAAAAAAAGGGTAGGTACTGCACATGTGGCGATGCACTCTCCCCGGGGAGAGCAGCCCGAATTTCAAGCAGAGAAATCTGCTGTGACATAAAGTGGTATAAAATAAAAAAAAAATAAAATAAAGACTATCCTTTTCACCCTGAAGATGTCAGTGACTCAGGTTGGTGTGTTTGCAGGATGGACAGACAGACAGACAGCGGCAGAGTGAGCAGCTCAGTCACAGTGCATGAGGCTGCCTACACTGTAACTGTAAGTCACTGCTGTGCCACCAGGCCAGTACAGCATGTGGCAAGGTATGTGTGATTTGGGGTCAGTTGAAACTTCTGCCTGTCTCTCCTGGTGTGCGTGTGTGTGTGTGTCTGTGTGTGAAATTCTTTTATTTTGGAGATATTGGAATAAACACTCTTGTGCTTGTTTACATACGGTTTCCGTGTGTATGCAGTTTCATAAATTTTTGTCATCCGTTCCCACCAGCGCACAATGGCACATTTCATCCGAAAATCGGAACAGGTTTTAATATGTGCGCAAGGTGTACTCTGCGTGTTCGCGCATGGGACCTTGGTTTATAGTCTCATCAGAAGGACTTTGGGGGAGTTGAGTTGGAACTGATGTTAACTCCAGGAGCAGATATCTCTTTGAATGGGATTCAAACCTGGGCCACGAGCACATTGCACATTGCTCTAACCAATAAAAGAATATAAAAATTAAAATTAAACCAACCAGGCTATCCCTTCCCATCATGTGTATGTGTTTGTGTGTGTGTGTTTGTGTGTGTGTGTTTTGTGTGTGTGTGTGTGTTTTATATATTTATTTATATATTTTTTTCTATCCAGGATAATGGAATAAACACTTGTGTACTTTTTTACATCCAGTCCCCATGTGTATGCAGTTGTGTAAATCTTGTCATCTGTTCCCACCTGCATACAATGGCCTTCTCACGAAAAGCGGAACAGGATTTAATGTGTGCGCAAGATGTTCTGCGTACGTTCGCAAACAGGTTCTAGGTTTATAGTCTCTTCCGAAGGACTTTTGGGGAGAGTGGAGGGTCGTCAAATTGCGAGCGAAATGTTCTGACCACTAGGCTATCCTGTCCCCCACGTATTGTGTGTGTGTGTGTGTGTATGTTTGTGTGTGACCATGTGTGTGTGTGGTGTGTGTGTATGTGTGTGTGTGTGCGCGAGTGTTTGTGTGTTTATGTTTGTGTGTGTGACTGTGTGTGTGTGTTTGTGTGTTGTGTGTGTGTGTCTTTGTGTGTGTGTGTGCCTTTGTGTGTTTGTGTGTGTGTGCCTTTGTGTGTGTGTGCGCATGTGTGTGTGTTTGCCTGTTTCTCTTGTGTGTGTGTTGTGTTGTGTTGTGTGTGTTATGGTCTGGTATGTACACTGCCTTCCTTCCATCAACGCTGCCTTCCTTCCATCATCAATGCTGCCTTCCTTCCATCAACACTGCCTTCCTTCCATCCTTGACGTCCAGTAGCAAGACAACATCAGCAATGAAGAAATTCTTCACAGAGCCAACCTGCCTGGTCTGCAGTCCATAGTGCTGCAGCAGCAGCAACCTGCTTGGTCTGGAGTCCATAGTGCAGCAGCAGCAACCTGCCTGGTCTGGAGTCCATAGTGCTGCAGCAGCAACCTGCCTGGTCTGCAGTCCATAGTGCTGCAGCAGCAGCCTGCCTGGTCTGGAGTCCATAGTGCTGCAGCAGCACCTGCCTGGTCTGGAGTCCATAGTGCTGCAGCAGCAACCTGCCTGGTCTGCAGTCCATAGTGCTGCAGCAGCAACCTGCTTGGTCTGGAGTCCATAGTGCTGCAGCAGCAAGCTGCCTGGTCTGGAGTCCATAGTGCTGCAGCAGCAACCTGCCTGGTCTGCAGTCCATAGTGCAGCAGCAGCAACCTGCCTGGTCTGCAGTCCATAGTGCAGCAGCAACCTGCTGGTCTGCAGTCCAAGTGCTGCAGCAGCAACCTGCCTGGTCTGCAGTCCATAGTGCAGCAGCAGCAACCTGCCTGGTCTGCAGTCCTAGTGCAGCAGCAACCTGCCTGGTCTGCAGTCCATAGTGCTGCAGCGCAACTGCCGGTCTGCAGCTATGCGCAGCCAGCTTTAGTGAGCAGTGAGGACACAGAAAAACTGACTGTCTTTTTGGCCAGCTGAAACAGGGCAAAGGTTACTGCTGCATTCCCAGGAAAGGCTTCAGAGACTAAGTGAAACAGAAGCTGTCATAGACAGAAATCCAGCACATGGCATGGGGACAAGTTTTGCTATTCTACCCAAAGAGCCTGCAGAAAGTTTGAACTTCAGAGAAGCATCACAGCAAAAGAGAAGTAAGAGTGGGAGTGTGCAATGGCTGATAAATGAAGTTGGCTGTAAGGCAGTTCTGAAAGCCCTTTGTTCATTTATTTATTTATTTATTTATTTATTTATTTGTTTATTCTTTTATATCGAGGATAATGGGATAAGCAATCATATGCTTTTTTACATCCAGTCCCCGTTTGCATGCAGTTTGTAAATGTCATCTGTTCCCACCGGCACACGATGGCCTACTCTTATGAAAAGCGGAACAGGATCTAACATGTACACAAGATGTTCTGCGTACGTTTGCACACAGGGCCTCAGTTTATAGTCGCATCGGAAAGACTGTTCATGCTAGAATAAATTGGTTTGGGAATCCCTTTTCTCAGTCCCCCCCCCCCTTTCAGTTGATGATATTTCTGTTATTATTGTGACTTCAGTTCAGGTAGTGGTAGGTAGGCCCGTGGATTTAACCCATTTTTCAGTGCTCTGTGTGTCTGTTGTTAGTACGTTTTATTTATTCTTTTTTTTTTTTTGTTCTTTTATTTCAAGGATAATAGAATAAGCACTCATGTGCATTTCTTTTTTTTTTTTTTTTTTTTTTTTACAGCTGGTTCCTATGTGTATGCAGTTTTGTAAATTTGTCATCTGTTCCTACTGGAACGCAATGGCCTACTCTTCTGAAAAAAAGATCAGGCTTTAACATGTGCGCGAGATGTTCTGCATGCGTTCGCACACATGGTCTTGGTTTATAGTCGCATTCAAGGGACTTTTAGGGGAGTGGAGTTGGTGCTGGTGGTGTGTGTGCATGTGTGTGTGTGTGTGTGTTTGTGTGTGTGTTTGTGTGTGTGTGTGTTGTGTGTGTATGTGTGCGTTGTGTGTGTGTGCGTGCACGCGTGTGTGAGTACATGGGTATGTGTGTAAGAGAGAGAGAGAGGGATTGGGGGGGGGGGGTGAGAGACACCAAGAGCTATATACCTGTTCAAAATTAGCTTAGTACATTTTGTTTCTTTGTACTGTTGTTGTACAACCTTCCCCACCTCCCACCCTTTGGCCTTTCCCCTGTTGTCAAGGATTCCTTCTGTCCTCAGTATAACTGTTCACAGTCTGTGTGTAGCTGATGCCATCATGATAGATTTACTGATGTCAGGATTCCTTCTGTCACTCAGTATAACTGTTCACAGTCTGTGTGTAGCTGATGCCATCATGATAGATTTACTGATTGTCAGGATTCCTTCTGTCCTCAGTATAACTCTTCACAGTCTGTGTGTAGCTGATGCCATCATGATAGATTTACTGATAGTCAGGATTCCTTCTGTCCTTAGTTACAGTCTGGTTAGGAGGTCAATGTGTTAATATCCAAAGTCAGTACAGTTTGGGTTGTTAGATCAGTGTGTTAATATCCAAAGTCAGCACAGTCTGGGTTGAGAGGTCATGTGTTAATATCCAAAGTCAGTACAGTCTGGGTTGAGAGTCAGTGTGTTAATATCCAAAGTCAGTACAGTCTGGGTTGAGAGGTCAGTGTGTTAATATCCAAAGTCAGTACAGTCTGGGTTGAGAGGTCAGTGTGTTAATATCCAAAGTCAGTACAGTCTGGGTTGAGAGGTCAGTGTGTTAATATCCAAAGTCAGTACAGTCTGGGTTGTAGGTCAGTGTGTTAATATCCAAAGTCAGTACAGTCTGGGTTGCAAAACTCCTGTGTGTTTTGCACTGAGTCACCCCTCTCCTCTGTTCAATTCCTTATCATCCCACATAATCCTCTTTAGTTTGAGAACAGCTCAGCGTCTGATGTTAGCTTGTGCTCTGGGTTTTTTATATATTTTTTTATCTGTGAGGTCTACCCCTGGATCAGTTGCAGAATCGAGCAGGCTTTTCTCTTTAGGAATCAAGTTGATTTGGATTGTTGTCGACAGAAACATTTCTGTTTTTTAGCTTTTTGATTTAAAATGCTTTGGAACAGTGAGATTCACGTTCTGCAAAATCCTTTTGAATAAATTAAATGTTCAGTTACCTTGAAGATAGTGCTGGTTTTGAATACCTCAGTATTTTTTGCTGATATATATATATATATATATATAATATATATATATATATTATATATATATATACACACACACATTTATTTCTAAAGTATTAATGACTTTTCAGGCTGGGCACTGTTCAATAACATGACTCTGTCCAGAATGAACCAGAAATTCTCTACAGCAGTCTGCAGGACATTGGCACCAGCTGTTAGCTCCGTCATGGAGTTTTTAGCTTGCAAGAATCAGGGACTGAATATAAATAAATAAATTAATGAAAATTTACAAGAAAAAAACCCACACAGGGACAGACAGAAACATGCCACACACACACACACACACACACACACACACACACACACACACACACACACACACACACACACAACACACACACAACACACACACACACACACACACACACACACAGCAAGACATTTTGACAGGTATGTTGTTGAATGTTTGATTTTAAAAAAAAATAAAGACACTCTGTAAAGTGACAGTTTGTTTAAAATGCAAGGCTGTGTCTTAGTAAGCTTTGGTCAGTGATGCCAGTCTTCAGATGTTAGGAATTACAGAGTTGTCCACAAGGACATAGGCAGAGAGCTGTTAACTGGTGTTCAGGTTCAGGAGATGACGAGTTGTTGAACTGACCTCCAGATGGACATAGGCAGAGAGCTGTTAACTCGTGTTCAGGTTCAGGAGATGACTGAGTGAGGCTGGAAAAAGCTATCCCAATGGCCGTCATTGGCTTGTGGCTTGATTTCTTTTTCTTCTTCTTTTAATAAATAGTAGTTTTGATGTTGCTTTTTCTGAGAAACAGGCTGGTCTATGGAACACACACACACATACATGCACGCATGCACGCACACACACACTGCACACACCACACACGCACGCACACACACACCTGCACACACACACACACCTGCACACACACACACACACCTGCACACACACATACCTAATTTAGTACTACTAAGATCTGGTACCATATTACTACATGTGTTGTTATAGTTCATGGCCGCTCAAATTTCTTTTGTCACAGTTCTTCTAGTTCATCATCAGCCAGTTTTTTCTGAGGAGGCTAGAATCTGCTCTTGGGGTGTTGTGCTTAGGTACATTTTCCTTTGGACATCCTTTGATTACCTTTCACTAGTTCTTTGTCACTTTGAACCTAAATAACATGACTGTAACACTTGAACCTTAATACATGGCTATGCCACTTGAACCTAGATAACGTGACTGTAGCACTTGAACCTTAATACATAACTATGCCACTTGAACCTAATACATGACTGTGCCAACTATAATGACTGCATTGAACCTAATACATGACTGTAGCACTTGAACCTTAATACATGACTATGCCACTTGACTCCAGACACATAATTGGATCTCGTTATTGTAGATACACAACTGTAGCACTTTTAATTTAATTATATGGCAGTGTAGTATTTTAGACTTAGATACATTGTTATTGTTATTATGTAAGACTTCAATCTTTGAAGGTATAATTACGACTGTAGTATTTTAAATGTAGACTATATTATATCACTATGCAGCATTCTGAATTTAAATATGACTATAACATGTCGTATTGTAAATGTAGAAACATGCCCCCCCCCAGTAAATCTTGTGTAACCGGGAAGCCAGACAGGGATCAGACTGCATGCTTACTCAGTGTAGATTTTTGTGTTCATTTTCTCTGCTGCCTTCTGTCACTTCCTAGTGCAGGGACTAGTCCTTTCTGCCAAGCTTTGTTCAGTATTTCCTTAAAATATTGTGACTGGCTTTTCTCTAGGTCATTACACATCTCCCAGTTTTCCTGACACATTTCCCAATCTTCTTTGATGAAGTCATATGTAGTTCCCAGTGTTCTCAGTCATTACACTTTCCCCAGTTTTCTGAAAGTCAGCAGATGCTTGACAAGGTTTAGTGTTTGATTACTGTGACATTTATGAGGGAGTTTCAGTGGATGCATATCATTGGATATTTCTTTCTTTTGGTTTCTGATCTGATTAGCTCTCTTCTGTATCATCATCTTCTTTTCTCCACATATCAGTTGAAGAGAATGTCAACACATGGATTTTAGTAGTCATGACTGTGTAAACTTACCAGTTTACAAACCTCTCCCCTTCTCCCCCCCTCCCCCCAAAAAAAAACACCCTTACCATGTAAAGACACACATGTACGCATACACATATATACACATATATAAGCACATATATTAGGAATTATGGATGCAGAAGAGATTTAAAGAGAGATAGATTACTAAATTTTATTTATTGGTGGTAAAAGATTAGGCAGAATGATTTTATTTTAACAAAAAAAAACCCCTACCCCCCAGAGAGAGAGAGGAGATCAACCCTACGAATATATCTTTTTCCTTTGCTAGACTTCAAAATTCATTTTCAGAACCCAGTGTTGAAAAGACACATTTGTCATCAGTGAACCCCTGTAGTAAGCCACACTCCCTTACACCCAAAAGCAACTCAGGATTCATTTCTTTCAGGGTTATTAAATGGGGATTCATAAAACCTTCACTCAAGGCATGATAGTCCTTTTTAGTACGCAGTCACCCCACACATTTGCACTCACCCATGCATCAGTACGCGCACACATGCACGCAGGCATGCATGCACTCATACCTACCTCACCCCCACCCTCACACCACCACCTTCTTACCCCAGGATGAGGGCAAGCCCCATAGTAGTGATATGGGTGGCTGAAAAGTCCGGGCTGAAAAGCCTGTCCTCTTCCCATATGTAATGGTCAGAAACGTCAAGCAAGAGCACTAAAAGAGAGCAAGTACCGCAAGCTCAGGCTCGAGAAAGCTCCTGTCGTGTTCTTAAGAAAATGGCGCCTGGCCAGAGGCTCCAGGGAAATTGTTTGGGGTCTGTTTGTGTACACACAAACATGCACAAGCATGAGCATACACACACTCCCGGTACACATGCACGCACACGCACTCACACACCCCACACTTACACAGAAACTTAAGGGGAGGTGGGGGACGGACTTGCGATTCCTTGAGGGATGGTTTTGTGATCTTTGTTTGATAGTTCTGAGGGGGTGATCCTGTGGTGCTGGAGGGTCTTTGGAGGTAGGGGTTTGTCACCGGGGTTGTGTTTTGGTCAGCAATATGCTCTGAACATAAGGAGGCGTTTGTTGTTGTTTTTTCAGGTAACATTTTGTAATTGCAGGAAAATGTTTTCATTTCTCACCAAGAACATTTGTGCATACTGCAACAAAGACTTGTAACTCATGGCATAATGTACACACACAACACAACACAACACACAACCACACCACACACACACAACACCAAAAAAATATATATGCCTATGTGGGTCTCAACTGTCATACACTGCCAGATAGAAAACACTGTCTTTCTTGTTAGCTGCATGTCCTCTATACATGTTCAAGTTAGCCTGCTGTAGAGATATGTGCAGAATTAAACATGTTTCTCGGGACAGAGTGAGTCACCTGCAAGCTGGATTTTCTCCTTGTTGGCTTTGATTTTCTCCTTGTTGGCTTTGATTTTCTCCTTGTTGGCTTTGATTTTCTCCTTGTTGGCTTTGATTTTCTCCTTGTTGGCTTTGATTTTCTCCTTGTTGGCTTTGATTTTCTCCTCGTTGGCATTGATTTTCCCTGTGTTGGCTTTGATTTTATCCGTGTTGGCTTCTTCATTAAGGGATTCATTTTCTGAACAGAGTTCGAAATCATGCCTATACCTGTTCACTCCATGCTTCTCTATTTTTCTGGTGATAATCATTTTTTCATAGTGACAACTATCATCATCTTTCAGCAAGAAGTTTGCAAGCTAAAGTGGTCTTCCTGATTTTCTTCAGCTGCTTCATTTTCTTTTTCCATTATAAAGTATGTAGTCTCAGCCATGCCTGGCCTCCCCATCATTGCACAAGATTCCCCTGACAAAGTCAAAATGGACAGTCATTTAAACGGTGTCAGTTTTCCTTCTTCCAGCTAAGCTGTCCACAGTCTAAAACATGTTGATAAAAGCCATATATCATAATGAAATATAATGGACTAGCTCCCCTTGTCATCAACATTTTTGTCTTAAAGAAAATGTCTGTTTGAAAAGGTAATTGAAACCTAAACACATTTGACTGCACAAAGTGAAGAAGAGAAAAAGACAATCTCTGTTTGACATGTGACGTTAAAGATGTTGCTGAATTTGGTCTCTGTTCCCCCCCCCTCCCCCCAAGTCACAGCCATACTGCCTGACTGTCTGGTTTAATAGTGATACTACACACAGTAGACATGAAGCTGTACCTGCAGTGACTGAATAGGGTTGGTAGTGTGACTTAGCTACATGATTCTGCAGTGGTTTAAACAGAGGTACATGACCATGTAGCACTGTAGAAATAGAAACAGGGCTGTGTAGCACTCAGGAGGTTTCTACTCTGTTCTTTCATCATACCTTTCTAAAGCTGCTATCTTTTTCTCTGAAGACTATGAAGAATATAATTATTCATTATTGATGGATTACAGCGGTCAGTTTGCCCCTCTCTCAGCTCCTCTTAGCTGCTAATTAATCTATCTCAGCTCATCGTAGCTGCTAATTAATCTATCTCAGCTCATCTTAGCTGCTAATTAATCTATCTCAGCTCATCGTAGCTGCTAATTAATCTATCTCAGCTCATCTTAGCTGCTAATTAATATATCTCAGCTCATCTTAGCTGCTAATTAATCTATCTCAGCTCATCTTAGCTGCTAATTAATCTATCCCAGTATAGGTGGGGGCGAGCTGGTACTATTTATAGCAGGAACCCACCACACTTTGTATGTGGTAAAAGGAAAAACATGCTAAATTTGGCACTCTGGACTGAGTGAAGTTGGATTTGTGTGCTGTGGGATTCAGTCTGTTTTGCCTTATGCTTTTTTCTTTTGCCTTACCCATGTGTTTGAAGGAGTCATTTTGTCAAAGATGGGAATGTTTGGTATAGATGTGAGTTATCAGACAGGTATTGTGGTTGGTGACCTCAGCTAGATGGTGCACACTGTGGCTTGGTGTGGTCCTGTGTTCACGTCAGTATGGAGGACAGAAAGCTGACCAGAAGTCAAAACGAGTAGATGATAAAGAGTGTTCAGAAACAGGAAAACACTTCGTAACATACTTGTAGATGGTAGAGAGTGTTTAGAAACGTGAATACATTCAACAACATGCCTGTACATAATAGACATTGATCAGAAATGTGAAAACATTCAACAACATACTTGTGGATTTTTGAAATTCCTGAAGACAATTTTCAGAAATTGTGTTCATTTGATAACTATCAGTGTTTTATTCTCCTCCCCCCCCCCCCTTCCCTACTTTGTTTTACAGGTTTGGGTTCTAAAATCTGTAGTCACACTTTTCAGGGCTTGATAACTCTTTTGTCTATAAGAAGCCAGGTTGGATCAACTGTGCAGATCTCTCTTTTACTTTCTTTGAATGTTCTGGGCATCATAGACACATTCTTAATTCCTCTACCCACTATCTACCCTTCAATTCCATGCTTTTTTCTTCTTGATCCAGATATATTTTCCAAGATGTTTTTTTTTTTATATATAAAAACAAACAAAGAGGAGATTTACCTGTATAAATTTATTTTGCTTTAAATTTCCTTTACTGATGTATTCTGTCTTCCTAAAGTGGGAGTGTGGGTGCATTGAAGTCAGGGTCAAAGACCTGGGTAAGCCTGTAGTCTAAAACTGTGCCTGCAAGGTGAGTGAGGCACTGCAGGTCTGCTGTGAATGGAGGGGTTGAGTGGGGGTGCTGGCAGAAATAGAAAGCCTTGGTACAGGGAAGTCCTAGTCAGTGTCCATGTTCCTTTGTGTTTGTAGTGATACAACTTGTTGGTAGAGGGAAGTCCTAGTTAGTGTCCATGTTCCTTTGTGTTTGTAGTGATACAAGTTGTTGGTACAGGAAAGTCTTAGTGTCCATGCTCCTTTGTGTTTGTAGTGATACAAGTTGTTGGTAGAGGGAAGTCCTAGTCAGTGTCCATGTTCCTTTGTGTTTGTAGTGATACAACTTGTTGGTAGAGGGAAGTCCTAGTTAGTGTCCATGTTCCTTTGTGTTTGTAGTGATACAAGTTGTTGGTACAGGAAAGTCTTAGTGTCCATGCTCCTTTGTGTTTGTAGTGATACAAGTTGTTGGTAGAGGGAAGTCCTAGTTAGTGTCCATGTTCCTTTGTGTTTGTAGTGATACAAGTTGTTGGTACAGGGAAGTCTTGGTGTCCATGTTTCTTTGTGTTTGTAGTGATACAAGTTGTTGGTACAGGAAAGTCCTAGTCCATGTCCATATTCCTTTGTAGTGATACAGATGGCCAGCTCTTTAAAGTATTCTTCTGTTTGTTGGGTTGTCAAATGGGAATCTTTCCATATTTTTCCCCTCTCTCTTTGTGGTAGACATGTTCCTTTGAAAGGTTGACTGTCATCCCATTGTATGGAGCGTTGATCGTTTGTGTCGTCCTGACTATTCTCCACATTTCCTGTCTGCTTAAGAATTGTCACTCCATTTGTTGGCTTCATACGGCAAACATCCTCTCAGCTCTGAAAGTTACACTTTCTGAGTTTAGCATGTTTTCTGCTCCAGTTTCTGTGAAAGTTTTCTTCTTTGTGCTTCTGTTGGGAAATCTCTTCTGTGGTGACTGCAGTCTTCACATGGTTGTGTTTCTGCAAAGTTTTCACAGCACTCCTTTTTCCAGCACTGTCTGTGACTGACAGTACTAAGGACAGGTCTGCAGTGTGTCTGTGGCTCTCCAGTTCTTCAGAGTTTTCTCCTTTTTCTTTCAGCCATCCTGTCTAAACCTACCCCCCCCCCCCCCTGTCCTTTGTGTGTTGTTTGTGGCATGTAGGAAAATATGGATAGAACCTTAGAGTGAAGTAGAAAAGTGACAGTGAGTAAACGAGTATGTGTGTGTGTGCATGTGTGTGTGTGCATGTATGTGTGTGTGTGTGTGTGTGTGTGTGTGTGTGTGTGTGTGTGTGTGTGTGTAGAGCAGTGGTTGGGGTGGTAATGGTAGTAGTGGTAGCTGTAGCAGTAGTAATGGTAGTAAAGTATGATAATAACAGAAGTAGTAATGGTAGTATCCCATCATGTCTGTCTACATCAGTGTTTGTGTGTGTGTGGTATGTGTATGTGTGTGTGTTGTGTGTGTGTTGTGTATGTGTGTGAGTGTGTGTGTATGTGTGTGTGTGTGTCCATGTGTCTGTGTGTGTGTGTACACATGCGCTGGTACTGCTTCCCTCTCCCTGAAGATCCTTCAGAACATGCTGCACCCTGTTTAACCCTCTCCCATTTTCTAATGCCGCAGCGGGCTTTTCGGAAAAGGCCCCATTTATTTTATCGTGCCGCAGCATGCCGAGAATCGCTCGCGGCCAGTGGGTATTTTCCATCACGCTGTGAGCATGAACAAGTTCACACACACCATGAGTGACTTTTCCCGCTATAGTAAGGATAGCCCAATGGCTTTTCAGTACTGTTTCTGGCACAACACATCCTTCCCTTCTCAGGAAATTAGTCAGCGTCTCTCATTTTCATTCACACATTTTCTCATAGTTAAGTATGGCGGCAAAGCACGAAGATGAAATGTGGGAAGATTTTCCAGAAGATGAAATTGACGAAATTATGCGTCAAGTTGAGGAGATTGAAAGACAACAGAATAGAGAATCTGATGTTGAAATTGAAACTGAAGAAGGAAGGGATGAAATAGATGAGGATTATGCAGTAGAAAGTGACCCTGAAGACAACATTCCACTACTAAATTTGCAGACGACGTGGCGCCCGGCGCACACAGCGCTGGCAGTGAAAGATTTTCAGTTGCCTGCAGGCCCTGTACACACACTACCGCTCAGTGCCAAGCCCCTGGATTATTTTTTTCTGTTTGTTTCCCCAACTTTTTTTCGTAGTGCGGCAGATGAGACAAATAAGTATGCTAAACAAAAGATCGCTGCTAGAGGTGTGGCTTCTGATCCTTTGTGGACAGACACAACACCTGAGGAGATCAGGGCTTACCTGTCTATACTGATAATGATGGGAATCAATCGTCTGCCCAGAATACATATGTACTGGTCCACTGACCCCAAGTTTTCTCACTCATGGATCAGTACTGTCATGCCCAAAACAAGATTTTTGAAGCTGAATCAATATTTTCATTTGAGAGACACAAGTGACACACCTGGACGTGACAGCCCCCAGTACGACCCTCTCTACAAGATCAGGCCCTTTCTCAATGACATCAAAGCCCAGTTCAAGGCACGACGCAATCCATCCCGTGAATAAATAATGTACCGTGTTTGCGTATTTTTTATTTCTCTTTAGTATGTAGAAAAACTGTACAATCCCAGACAATGGACTTGGTGACAATCTTCATGTGATGTGTATTATTCAATCGATTACCCTGACGTGGAATCCTACAGAGG
Source organism: Stramonita haemastoma (assembly GCA_030674155.1). Taxonomy (NCBI): domain Eukaryota; kingdom Metazoa; phylum Mollusca; class Gastropoda; order Neogastropoda; family Muricidae; genus Stramonita; species Stramonita haemastoma. The sequence goes on from CM060346.1 coordinate 3,639,686, forward strand.
GCCTGTAGGTAGGACACTATTTTAAAAAAAATTTTGACTCATACTAGTGCATGATGTGCATGTTAGAGCATATTATTTTACTAACAGCATGAAGTGAACATGTTGTCACCTTGATTTGGTGACAAAAAGGGGGACAGCAACACGACATATATAAGCAGGACTGTCAAATTTTGATGCAAAGTAAACTATGACAACTTATGAACATTCCTGTCAAATTTCAAGACTCTACTATCAGTAGTTTTTATATGGTGGTGTATATTACTAAGGAACTGTGTTTTACTAGAAAAAGATTGAAATTTTCCGAATACTAGGAGGAGTTTCTTGGTCAGAAAAGCGAATGGAAGAGGGTTAAACAGCTGGTCATCTGTTGTGGCTGGTGGTTGCACAGCTGTCAGTTTCCCCCATTTTCAGCTCCTCTCAGCTGCTAATTAATCCATCCCAGCCCAGAAGGGGCCAGGCGGTGCTATTTATAGCGGGAACTGACCACACTTGGACTAAGTGAAAGGAAAGGGTGCGCTAAATATAGCAAGCGCTATTGACTGAGTGGTCTTGGATTTGTGCGCTGTGGTTGCCAAAGGGGGTCATAGCCAGGGAGTGGGGATAAGCTGCCACTGCCTAGAAAGTGCTCCCTAGGGCCAGTGTCTGTAGTAGCCCCAGAAAACCAAAGCCCAACTCCTGTCCTTTCTGTGTAACTTAGCCTCTTTATTGTTATTTATATATTTTTAATTTATTTTATTTTTTTATATCAAGGGTAATGGGATAAACACTCTTGTGCTTTTTTACGTGTATGCAGTTTTGTAAATGTCATCTGTTTCTTTAAGTCTGGCAGGACTGTTTTCACTGATATGAGAAAACTGGTTAGACTAGGAAGGCAGCTTTTTTGGGGGGAGGGGGTGGGGGGCAAGAACTTGTAGCCTGAGAAGGCAGTTTTTATAGGGAGGGGGGGGGGGGTGCAGGGGGAATTCATTAGCCTGGGAAAGTGGTTCCCCTTGAAGGCAGTTGTGTTTTTGTTTTTTGTTGTTTTTTTCGGGGGAGGGGGGGGGGGGGGGGGGCCAGTATAGCTAATAATAGCAGCCCTTGTTCAAAGCAAGCAAAACAGCGAAAGCGAAGTGAAACAGAGGCTGGCCGACCCCTCGGGATCTGGAGAAGGACTGTGGAGGAGGAAATGAAGATAATGGGAAAGACCTGGAATGAGTTGCGGTGGCTCACCCAAGATAGGACTGCCTGGAGGTCCCTTGTCTGTCTGTGCCTTATGCCCCCCTCAGCGGGGCCACAAGGATTGAGTGAGAGAGTCAGTGCAGTCAGCATCCTGGATAGATTCAGAATGGTCAGAGTGAGGTCCAAGGCTTTCTACACACCAGCTGAGACTGAACCTTGTCTACAAATTTTTTGGTTTTGGACAACGAATCCGTGTTTGGCTGTGGCGGGGAGAATGTAATGAGCGGCGTGGGAACAGCAGTACAAGGACTTCACAGAGGATGAGGCAGCCCCCCCCCCACATTTTTTTTTTTCAGTTTTGGGTTTTTTGTTGTTGTGATTTTATGATTTGGTTTAGAAAGTCACTTCAGCCAGAGTTGTATTGGAAGTCTTTCGAAGTGAACTGCTGTGACACATCAGACAGCAGTGGGTGTGAACTGCTGTGACACATCAGACAGGAGTGGGTGTGAACTGTTGTGACACATCAGACAGGAGTGGGTGTGAACTGCTGTGCACATTCAGCTTCCTCCATACGTCAGACATGGATCCCTGATAGCGCATGGAGAAAACAGATTCCATGCCATGGACACAAAGTTTCACTGCAAGATGTTCCATTGTCTATGTGTCAGTGTTTCATTGTCCATGTGTCAGTGTTTCATTGTCCATGTGTCAGTGTTCCATTGTCCATGTGTCAGTGTTCCGCTGTCCATGTGTCAGTGTTCCGCTGTCCATGTGTCAGTGTTCCGCTGTCCATGTGTCAGTGTTCCACTGTCCGTGTGTCAGTGTTCCACTGTCCGTGTGTTGGTGTTTCATTGTTCATGTGTCAGTGTTCCATTGTCCTGTGTCAGTCTTCCATTGTCCATGTGTCAGTGTTCCATTGTACATGTGTCAGTGTTCCATTGTCCATGTGTCTGTGTTCCATTGTCCATGTGTCAGCAAGTGTGTCGCATTGTCTGTTCCCCGTGTGTGTGTGTGTTGTGTGCGTGTGTATGTGTGTGTCTGTGTGTTTGTGTGGTGTGTGTATGTGTGGTGTATGAGTGTGTGTGAGAGTGTGCATGTGTGTACGCATGGGCATGTGTGTGTTTGTGTGTGTGTGTGTCTGTGTGTGTGTGTGTGGTGTATGAGTGTGTGTACATGTCTGTATGGGCGTGTGTGTGTGTTTTATTGTTTACATTTAGTCCCCGTGTGTATGCTGTTTTGTAAATGTCATTTGTTTCCACCGCCACATGATGGCCTACTCTTACGAAAAGTGGAACAGGATTCAATGTGTGCGCAAGATGTTCTGCGTGCATTCGCACATGGGATCTCGGTTTAAAGTCTCCTCCAAAGGACTTTTGGGGAGAGTGGAGTCAGCACTGATGTTAACTCCAAGAGAAAAATCTCCTCGACCGGAATCAAAACCGTGTTGGGGAAGAGGTGGGGGGGGGGGGGAGTTGATATGTTGTAGATGTTATTTAAATTTATTCTTTTATATCAAGGCTAATGGAATAAGTACGCATGTACTTTTTTTTACATCCAGTCCCCATGTGCATGCAGTTTTGTAAATTTTGTCATCAGTTCCCACTGGCGCACAGTGGCCTACTCTTATGAAAAGCAGAACAGGATTTAATGTGTGCGCAAGATGTTCTGCGTACATTCACATATGGCCTCGGTTTATAGTCTCATCCAAAAGAATTGTGGGAGAGTTATGGACATTGTGTACATTTGTATTTTGTACCACTTAATGTCACAGCAGATTTCTTGGCACGAAATTTGGGCTGCTCTCCCCGAAAGTTCTGGGCCAAAATGGGGTCTGAACCACCACACACTCCGACCCAGACTTTTTGCTTTCTAGGCAAGGCGCGTTACCACTAGACCACTGATCCATACCATGTATGTACCATGGATGTATGTATACATACACATTCATTCTGTGAGTTGCAAGGTCGGTGTGTGGAGACTGGAGGACAGGACTGGGAGGAAGACAGTCAGGACTCAGAGGTAATTATTTTTTATTTTATTTATTTTCTACCACTTTATGGCACAGCAGATTTCTCTGCATGAAATTTGGGCTGATTTCCCTGGGGAGAGCGCGTCACCATAAGTGCAGCGCCTGCCCATTACTTTTTTTCCCCTTCAGGGATATTGTCTAAACATGACACCTGTGTGCTTGCTGGTTTAAAAAAAAAAAATTTGTCATCCGCTCCTACCGGCACACAGAAGCCTGCATGCGTTCGCACATGGGGCCTTGGTTTATAGTCTCATCTGAATGATTACTCTGTGTGTGTGGGGGGGGGGGGGGGTAGTAGGTGTATTGGGGAGGGGGGGAGTGACATGTCAATGTACTGATAATGGTTTCTGTTACTTTCCCAGGTTTTCTATACCAAGACTTGACTTGACTTATGCCTGTGGGTTCCCTTGGGAACAAAGGGCCACAACAGCACTCCTCCAACGGACTCGGTTCTGGAAGATCCTCTTCAGCTCGGCCCACGTCATTTCGGCTGTCTTCGTTGCTGCTTCAATGCTTCTGCGCCAGGTCTGTTTTGGTCGACCTACTTTCCGCTTCCCTTGTGGGTTCCAGTCAAGGGCCTGCCTGGTGACATCTGAAGCAGGCTTGTGGAGCGTATGGCTGATCCATCCCCATTTCTTTCCATACCAAGACAAATGAGAAAATCTGGTGGCTGGCACATTTTTATTAGGTAGGTGCCCTTTGTTGGTTTTGTTTATTTTAATTTTTTATATCGAGGATAACGGAATAAGCACTCGTGTGCTTTTTTTACATCCAATTCCCCTGTGTATATAGTTTTGTAGACCTTGTCATCTGTTCCCACTGGCACACAGTGGCATACTCTTTGGAAAAGCAGAACAAGATTTAACATGTGCGCAAGTTGTTGTGCATACATTCACATATGACCTCGGTTTATAGTCTCATCTGAAGGACTCTTGTGGGAGAGTTGTGGACATTGTGTACATGTCTACATACACATTCATTCTGTGAGTTGCAAGGTTGGTGTGTGGAGACAGAGGAAGACGGGACTGGGAGGAAGACAATCAGGACTGTGGCAGAGGTAATTATTTTTTATTTTATACCACTTTACGTCACAGCAGATTTCTCTGCGTGAAATTTGGGCTGATTTCCCTGGGGAGAGCGCGTCACCATAAGTGCAGCGCCTACCCATTATTTTTTTTTTCCTTCAGGGATGGTGTCTAAACACGACACCTGTGTGCATGCTGGTTTTTTTTTTAATCATTTTGTCATCGGTCCTACCGGCACACAGTGGCCTGCATGTGTTCGCACATGGGGCCTTGGTGTATAGTCTCATCTGAATGACTTACTCTGGGGGGGGAGGGGGGGGGGGCAGTGACATGTCAATCTACTGATAATGGTTTCTGTTGCTTTCCCAGGTTTTCTATACCAAGACTTGACTTGACTTATGCCTGTGGGTTCCCTTGGGAACAAAGGGCCACAACAGCACTCCTCCAATGGACTCGGTTCTGGGAGATCCTCTTCAGCTCGGCCCACGTCATTCCGGTTGTCTTCGTCTCTGCTTCAATGCTTCTGCACCAGGTCTGTTTTGGTCGACCTACTTTCCGCTTCCCTTGTGGGTTCCAGTCAAGGGCCTGCCTGGTGACATCTGAAGCAGGCTTGTGGAGCGTATGGCTGATCCATCCCCATTTCTTTCCATACCAAGACAAATGAGAAAATCGGGTGGCTGGCACATTTTTATTAGGTAAGTGCCGTTTGTTTGTTTTGTTTAGTTTATTCTTTTATATCAGGATAACGGAAGAAACACTCGTGTGCTTTTTTTACATCCAATCCCCTGTGTATACAGTTTTGTAGATCTTGTCATCTGTTCCCACTGGCACACAGTGGCCTACTCTTTTGAAAAGCAAAACAGGATTTAACGTGTGTTAAAGTTGTTGTGCATACATTCACACACAGCCTCGGTTTATAGTCTCATCTGAAGGACTCTTTGTGGGAGAGTTGTGGACATTGTGTACATGTGTATATACATACACATTCATTCTGTGAGTTGCAAGGTTGGTGTGTGGAGACAGGGGGAAAACGGGACTGGGAGGAAAACAATCAAGACTCTGGCAGAGGTAATTATTTAAAAAAAAAAAAAATTTCTACCACATTGTCAGCAGATTTCTCTGCGTGAAATTCAGGCTGCTCTCCCCAGGAGAGCGCGTCACCAAAGTGCAGTGCCTACCCTTTTTTTTCCCCCTCGGGGACGGTGTCTAAACACGACACCCGTGTGCATGCTGGGTTTAAAAAAAAAAAAAATTGTCATCTGTTCCTACTCGCACACGATGGCCTACTCTTCCAAAAGGCGGAATGGGGTTGTAACGTGTGCGCAAGATGTTGTTCATGTGTTCCCACACGGTGCCTTGGTTTATAGTCTCATCAGAATGACTTACTCTGTGTGTGTGTGTGTGTGGGGGGGGTGTATGGGGGAGGGGGAGGGGGGGAGTGACATGTCAATCTACTGATAATGCTTTCTGTTTTATTCCCAGGTTTTCCATACCAAGACAATCAGAAAATCAGGTGGCTAGCACATTTTTATTAGGTAAGTCCTGTTTGTTTCTTTTATATTTATTTTATTCTTTTATATTGAGGATAACGGAATAAACACTCATGAGTTTTTTTTTGCATCCAATCCCCATGTGTATACAGTTTTGTAGATCTTGTCATCTGTTCCCACTGGTACACAGTGGCCTACCCTTTTGAAAAGCAGAACAGGATTTAACGTGTGCGCAAGATGTTCTGCATACATTCACATACAGCCTCGGTTTATAGTCTATCGAGACTCTTTTGAGAGTTGTGACATGTGTACATGGTTACATACTACCACTTGATTCGGGAGTTGTGAACATTGTGTACATGTATACATACATACACCACGTTGATTCTGTGAGTTGTGAACATTGTGTACATGTATACATACATACACCACGTTGATTCTGTGAGTTGCAAGGTTGGTGTGTGGAGACTGGAGGACAGGACTGGGAGGAAAACATTCAGAACTCTGGCAGAGGTAATTATTTTTTATTTTATTTATTTTCTACCACTTTATGTCACAGCAGATTTCTCTGCTTGAAATTTGGGTTGATTTGCCTGGGGAGAGCGCGTCACCACAAGTGCAGCACCTACCCATTATTTTTTTCCCCCTCAGGGATGGTGTTTAAACAAAAACACCTGTGTGCATGCTGGATTTTTTTAATAATTTTGTCATCTGCTCCTACCGGCACACAATGGCCTGCTCTTCTGAAAGACGGAACAGGGTTTTTAACTGTGCGCAAGATGTTCTGCATATACGTTCGCGCATGGGGCTTTGGTTTATAGTCTCATCTGAATGACTTACTCTGTGTGTGTGTGGAGGGGGGGGGGGTGGGGAGGGGGGAGGAGATGACACGTCAATCTACTGATAATGGTTTCTGTTGCTTTCCCAGGTTTTCTATACCAAGACTTGACTTGACTTATACCTGTGGGTTCCCTTGGGAACAAAGGGCCACAACAGCACTCCTCCAATGGACTCGGTTCTGGGAGATCCTCTTCAGCTCGGCCCACATTATTCTGGCTGTCTTCGTCTCTGCTTCAATGCTTCTGCGCCAGGTCTGTTTTGGTCGACCTACTTTCTGCTTCCCTTGTGGGTTCCAGTCAAGGGCCTGCCAGGTGACATCTGAAGCAGGCTTGCGGAGCGTATGGCTGATCCATCCCCATTTCTTTCCATACCAAGACAATGAGAAAATCGGTGGCTGGCACATTTTTAGTAGGTAAGTGCCATTTGTTTGTTTTGTTTATTTTATTCTTTTATATCGAGGATAACAGAATAAGCACTTGTGTGCTTTTTTTTTTTTTTTACATCCAATTCCCCTGTGTATACAGTTTTGTAGATCTTGTCATCTGTTCCCACTGGCATACAGTGGCCTACTCTTTTGAAAAGCAAAACAAGATTTAACGTACGCAAGATGTTTTGCGTACATTCACATAGGGCCTCGGTTTATAGTCTCATTCGAAGGACTCTTTGTGGAAGAGTTGTGGACATTGTGTACATGTGTATATACATACACGTTCATTCTGTGAGTTGTGGACATTGTGTACATGTATACATACACGTTCATTCTGTGAGTTGTGGACATTGTGTACATGTATACATACACGTTCATTCTGTGAGTTGCAAGATCAGTGTGTGGAGACAGTGGAGGACAGGACTGGGAGGAAGACAGTCAAGACTGTGGCAGAGGTAATTATTTTTTTTAAATTTATTTTGTACCACTTTATGTCACAGCAGATTTCTGTGCATGAAATTCGGGCTGCTCTTTCTGGAGAGATCGTGTCGCCACAAGTGCATCGCCTACCCTTTTTTTTTTTTTTTTGTTGATAATTTTGTCATCTGCTCCTACTCGCACACGATGGCCTGCTCTTCCGAAAGGCGGAATGGGGCTTTAACATGTGCCAAGATGTTATGTGTGCGTTTGCACATGGGCCTCAGTTTATAGTCTTATCCGAATGACTTACTCTGTGTGTGTGGGGTGGTGGGGGGGGGGGGGGGGGGAAGTGGGTGTATGGGTGTGGGGGGGGGAGTGACATGTCAATCTACTGATAATGGTTTCTGTTGCATTCCCAGGTTTTCCATACCAAGACAATCAGAAAATCAGATGGCTGGCACATTTTTTATTAGGTAAGTGCTGTTTGTTTGTTTTATTAATTTTATTATTTTATATCGAGGATAACGGAATAAGCATTCCTGTGCTTTTTTACATCTAATCCCCATGTGTATATAGTTTTGAAATTTTACCGTCTGTTCCCACTGGCACACAGTGGCCTACTCTTCTGAAAAGCAGAACAGGATTTAATGTGTGCGCAAGATGTTTTGCGTACATTCACATATGGCCTCGGTTTATAGTCTCATCTGGAGGACTCTTTGTGAAAGAGTTGTGGACATTGTGTACATGTGTACATACACATTGATTCTGTGAGTTGTGGACATTGTGTACATGTGTACATACACGCTCATACTGTGAGTTGCAAGGTTGGTGTGTGGAGACAGTGGAAGGCAGGACTGGGAGGAAGACAGTCAGAACTGTGGCAGAGGTAATTATTTTTTATTTTATTTATTTTGTACCACTTTATGTCACAGCAGATTTCTGTGCGTGAAATTTGGGCTGCTCTCCACATCACCGTAAGTGCAGCACCTACCTATTATTTATTTTTTCCCTCAGGGATGGTGTCTAAACACATCTGTGTGCATGCTGGGTGGTTTTTTTAAAATATTTTTGTCATACGCTCCTACCGGCACATGATGGCCTGCTCTTCTGAAAGGCGGAACGGGGCTTTAATGTGTGCGCAAGATATTCTGTGTGCGTTTGCACACAGGCCTCGGTTTATAGTCTCATCCGAATGACTTACTCTGTGTGTGTGCGGAGTGGGGGGTAGGGGTGGGGGGAGGGCGGGGTATAGGGGAGGGGGTGGGGAGTGACATGTCAATCTACTGATAATGGTTTCTTTTGCATTCCCAGGTTTTCCATACCAAGACAATCAGAAAATCAGGTGGCTGGCACATTTTTATTAGGTAAGTGCTGTTTGTTTGTTTTATTTATTTTATTTTTTTATATCAAGGATAATGGATTAAGCACTCATGTGTTTTTTTCACATCCAGTCCCCATGTGTATACAGTTTTGTAGATTATGTCGTCTGTTCCAACCGGCACACAATGGCCTACTCTTACAAAAAGCGGAACAGGATTTAATGTGTGCGTAAGATGTTCTGCGTGCATTTGTACATGGGGACTCCCTTTATAGTCTCATCCAAAAGACTTTTGGGGAGAGTGGAGTCAGCATTGAAGTTAACTCCAGGGGAAAAAATCCCCTTGAACGGGAGTTGAACTCCAGTCGTCAAATTGCGAGCACAGTGTTCTGACGAATTACTCTGTGTGTGTGTGTTGGGGGGGGGGGGGGGGGGGGGGGGGAGTGACTTGTCAATCTACTGATAATGGTTTCTGTTTTATTCCCAGGTTTTCCATACCAAAACAATCAGAAAATCAGGTTGCTGGCACATTTTATTAGGTAAGTGCTGTTTGGTTATTTCATTTATTTTATTCTGTTATATCGAGGATAACAGAAAAAAAACTCGTATGCTTTTTTTTTTTTTACATCCAATCCCCATGTGTATACAGTTTTGTAGATCTTGTCATCTGTTCCCACTGGTACACAATGGCCTACTCTTACAGAAAGGAAGACAGGATTTAACGTGTGTGCAAGATGTTCTCCATGTATTCGCACATGGAGCATCAGTTTATAGTCTCATCCAAAAGACTTTTGGGGAGAGTGGAGTCAGCACTGATGTTAACTCCAGGGGAAAAATCCCCTCGAACAAGAATGTTTGTTTTATTTGTGACACTCCGCCACGAAATGAGTCGCTTAGCACATTACCCAATTTTGCGCTAGGAGCTTTTAAAGGCAGGTGGGGGTCAAGTTGTCAATTTTGTGATTTTGATTGATTATTAAACTAGATCTGTCTATTTATCTTATAATGAAATATCAAGGTATCATTTTTATTCCTTTTGCTTTTAAATGTGTTTTGAAAATACCAAGGCACTCATTCGGACAACCTGTTATTAAAATAAACTTGCCCGTTTCTCATTTTGTCACATCCTGCAGTCTATCATTTCAATTTGTAATGATGTTGCACAGAATTGTCCGATTTTCAATCTGTTTTTTGTATTTGATAGCCACTTTATTGCACATTAATAACATGTCAAAAACTAAAAATTGACTTCATGTGCACTCCGTCTCATTATGTGGTGGAGCGTCACATTTATGTTTTTTATTCTTTTATATAGAGTATAACGGAATAAACACTCGCATGCTTTTTTTTTCCATCCAATCCCCATGTGTATACAGTTTTGTAGATCTTGTCATCTGTTCCCACTGGTACACAATGGCCTACTCTTACAAAAGGGAAACAGGATTTAAAATGTGTGCAAGATGTTCTCCATGCATTCGCACATGAAGCATCAGTTTATAGTCTTATCCGAAAGAGACTTTTGGGGAGAGTGGAGTCAGCACTGATGCTAACTCCAGGGGAAAAATCCCCTCAAACAAGAATCGAAACGGGGTCGTCAAATTGTGAGCGCAATATTCTGACCACTAGGTTATCCTGCCCCCCCTGTGTATGTGTGGTGTGTGTGGTTGGCAGATGGGGGAGCTGGAGACATTGTTAAATAAAAACATGGCATCAGCAATGTTGTGTGTGTGTGTTAGCAGGGCTGCTGTTTCAATACACATATTTGTGTGCAGAAAATAGAAGGTAACAACACCTTAGCAAAAACCATCTTGCAAGGAATAGTCAAGGGCAAGAGAAGAAGAGGCCGCCAAAAAAAATCATGGGTTGACAACATCTAAGACTGGACCGCCCAACCCCTGCAACACCTCCTACTAGCCACACAAGATCATGAAGTATGGAAAAAGATCTTTGTTGCGTCTTCTCTTATGTCTTATGTCCTCCCTACGTCCTTTGGGACATGGGACTGAGTGAGTGAGTGTGAATAGAAGGTAACTGAATTTGTTTCTCAGTGTGTGTGTATTTAAAATTGTTTTAATTTTTTTTTTTTTTTATATCAAGGATAATGGGATAAGCACTCATGTGCTTTTTTTTTTCATCCAGTCCCCATGTGTATGCAATTGTGTAAATATTGTCATCTGTTCCCACTGGCACACAATGGCCTACTCTTATAAAAAGTGGTGCAGGATTTAACGTGCACAAGATGTTCTGTGTGCGTTCGCACATAGGGGCTCGGTTTACAGTCTCATCCGAAAGACTTTTGGGGAGAGTAGGGTCAGCACTCTGTGAGAGAGAGAGAGAGGAGAGAGAGACAGAGAGCTGCTTTATAAATATCTTTAGTAGACATTTTTGAAATAATTTATTTTTGTTGTTCCCATTTTTGTGTGGTGTTTGTTTATACTTGTTCACATCTCAAAAATGTTTTTGTTTTCCTTTTGTGTTCAATTTTGTGTGTTTTTGATGTCACAGCTTTAGTGAATCCCAGGACCATGTGACGACAATGGGAAGGGACAGTTAGAGGCTGGAGTCTGCCCTGAGAGGTGTGTGTGAGATTACACATATTTGTACAAATACTGTACAGAAACAGATGGCTTTTTGGGGGGGTTCTTTTTTTGATTTGTAAAAAAAATGTTTAATATTTTTTACCATGGTTAGTACATGAAAAAACTGAAAACATCTGGTGTTGCGGGGGGGGGGGGGGGGGGGGGGGGTTGAGATAATAGAGTCAAACTTTGAAATGATTTATGTTGTAAATAAGAAAGGTTTGACACAGGTAGTTATCATCTTGTGTGCTGAAGCCAATGCAGTTCTCTACAGCTGTTATGTGTATTAATTTGTGTTTGTGCGTTTCAGGGTGGGTGTTCCATGATGACCAAGGACTGGTGGTGCTGATTTTTTCTGTGGTAAGTATTCAGTTTGTACATTTCAGGGGAGGGGGGGGAGGTTGTGTATAGATGGTGTCTATATATTCTGTTTGTGTGTTTCAGTGTTGGTGTTCCCAGATCTTTTATTTTGAAGATCTCCTGACCACAGTCAAAAAACGCAAACTGAAGTGGTATGGGCAAGATCAACAGGGCTTGCCAAGACAATTCTGCAGGAAATGTGCAAGGCGGGAGAAGGAGAGGCAGGCACAGAAAGAGATGGGAGGACAACATCCGAGAGTGGACAGGCCTCAGGCTGAGTGACACCCTGAGAAAGGTCCAGGACAGAGGGAAATGGAGAGAGCTAGTTGCGAGGTCTTCCGTGGTGCCCTACAGTCTGAATAGACTACAAGATAAAAGAAGAAGTTCCCAGATAGCTGAGGACTGATGGCGTCTTTTTTTTTCTGTGGTAAGTACTTAGTCTGTACAATTGTGTCTTGTTGAGGGGAGGCAGGGGGGGTGGGGGTGGGGTTAGAATTTCATGTGTTTGTGTGTAGCATTTTTTTTACATCTGTTCTTTTCTGTGTGTTACATGTAAGAACTGCGTGCGTGAGTGTGTTTATTTGTATTTTATTTTATTTTGAGGATATCGGAATAAGCACTCATGTGCCCTATGTGTATGCATTTTTGTCAATTTTGCCATCCGTTCCCACTTGCACATAATGGCTTACTGTTTCGTAAAGAGAAATAGGTATTAATTTGTGTTTGTGCGTTTCAGGGTCTGTGTTCCATGATGACCAAGGACTGGTTGGTGCCATCTTTTTTCTGTGGTAAGTATTCAGTTTGTACATTTCGGGGGAGAGGGGGGGGGGGGGTATAGATGGTGTCTATATATTATGTTTGTGCATTTCAGCGTTGGTGTTCCCAGATAGCTGAGGACTGATGGCGCCATCTTTTTTTTTCCTGCGGTAAGTACTCAGTGTGTACATTTGTGTCTTGTTCCAGGGGAGAAGGGGGGGGGGGGGGGGGGGGGGCGAGGTGAAGGGGGGGGGGGGGGGGCCCGATTTTCGTGTGTTTATTTGTATTTTAAAAAAAATATATATTTTGGGGAAATCAGAATAAGCGCTTATGTGCACTTTTAAATTCCCCGGGTTTATTTTGTTTTAAAAACTATTTATTTTCTTTGGAAAAAAAATGATAGGGCAGAAGGGGAGAAAAGGATGGAGCTATTTGGGGTTTTAATTCACCAGACTGCGTTGAGGTTTGAACCCAGGACTTGATGGATCCATGGTATTGAAGTTGAACGGTCTTAACCACTTGACTGTGGCATCTGTCGACCCTTGAAATGCTTTTGTGTTGTAAATGAGAAAGGTTTGACACAAGTGTTTGTCATCTTGTGTGCTGAAGCCCATGCATTTCTCTGCAGCTGTTATGTATATTTATTTGTGTTTTTTTGTTACAGTGTTGGTGTTCCATGATGACCAAGGACTGTGGTGCCATGTTTTTTTCTGTGGTAAGTATTCAGTTTGTACATTTTGTTGGAGGGTGGGGGGGTTGTGTATAGATGGTGTCTATATATTCTGTTTGTGTGTTTCAGCATTGGTGTTCCCAGATAGCTGAGGACTGATGGCGCCATCTTTTTTTCTGCGGTAAGTACTCTGTACATTTATGTGTCTTGTTTGGGGGGGAGAGGGGTGGATTTGATTTATTTGTGTGTAGGCATGTTTTTTGTCTTTGTGTTTGTGTGTGCGGTTCGTTTATTTAGTGAGGTAGCTGTTGTTTCTACATGTTCACTGCTGTGTGTTACAGGGCTGATGAACCAAGACTGAAGAGACCAGGACAGGAGGCTGCCATCTCCATCACAAGTTAAGTGCACTCTATGTGTGTGTGTTTACCTGTGACAGGAAGATGAAAAGTGAGAAGGTCAAAGGCTGGTCATTTTTTCCTCACCTAAAAGCTGTCACCAATCCACGGTCACTCTCTTTGTTGGTCATGTTTTTACTAACCAACACAAATGGCCAGTCGGGCGATGGGGGTGTATTTACTGAGTGTGTTATTTCAGTGTTGTGTTCATTTCATAAGGTGTGCACAGGTGAGTGTGGTATTCATTTAGTCTTCAAATTAGTATCTTTCTACATGCAGGAACATGATAGGAATTTTGTTTTTTGCGCGCGTGTGTGTGTGTTACATTGTCAGTGACTAAAGTATTTATTGTATGTTCACAGGGTTGGCAAATGCAGACAGCTGAAGACTGTGCAGAGAGAGGAGTCAGGATTTGCTGAATGGGGATCTACATGCAGGCGAGTGCTGTACATTCCACTGTCAGTCACAGCAGAGTTCTCTGCATGAAATTTGGGATGCTCTTCCCAGGGAGAGCATGTGGTCTTAAGAGCGTGTCACAAGGGAGAGCATGTGGTCTCAAGAGCTGTGTCACCTATTTAAAGACTCGTCATTCATATGAGGCTATAAAACTGAGGCCCTGTGTGAACGCACGTGTGCGCATCTTGCGCACATGTTTAAAACCCCGTTCCGCCGTTTGGAGGAGAGGCCATCATGTGCCGGTAGGAGCAGATGACAAAAAAAAAAAAAAAAATGCAGCATGCACACAGATGTGTTTTTGACACCATCCCTGAGGGGGAAAAAAAAAAAGGGTAGGCGCTGCACTTGTGGAACGCGCTCTCCCTGGGGAGAGCAGCCCAAATTTCATGCAGAGAAATCTACTGTGACATAAAGGGGTATAAATTAAAATAAAAAGATTTAAATCATTGAAAAGACTCAGATAAAATGTTGTGCTGGATTCCACCTCACTTTGGTGTATAGTACAGTGTAAAAAAGCTTGTGTTTGTTTTTGTGTTTCTGTGCTTATTGCATTATCCTCGATATTAAAGGAAGAATAAATAAATAAAACACACATACACACACATAAATGTTGACATATACGTGCGCACATGCACACACTGAGGTTAAAAAGAAATTATTTTAGGAATGTGATAAAATGTCAAACAAAATAGTTATATCAAGTTACAATTATCATCAATGCTTTTAAGTTTAAACCTTATAAAGACACAAAACAAAAACAGAAACAAAACCCCCCAAATTTGTACGTATACCATAACAATCAAACAAACCAAAAAATCAGTCTAGAGAATCAACAACAATGATTATAATAATAATGCTACGATAATTTAATAATTACCCATTCACTAGTAAATGCAATAACAACAAACAAAAACAAAAAAAAAGTAATTGAAAATGACCAGGGGGAGAGGGGGGAGAACACAATCAACCAAAACAAAACATATGTTTGTATCAATAATCCCATATAGTAACATCCATTATATTAAACTTTTAATTATAAAGAACAAAAAGGCAACAACAAAAAAATCCAATTTCACGATATCGTCACGTCATTATTTGCTCTATTCTTTCCAAGTTGTTAGTATTTGCCAATATTTGTGTGTGTGTGGGAGAGACAGAGAGTAAGTGATTCATCTATTTAGTGAAGTAATGCCGTTTCTATCATGTTCATTTGCTTGTTTTTACCAAGGGTGTGTTACAGTTGCAGAGATTGGAAGGGGTTGCAATCTCAATATCATATGTTAAGTTGCATTTTTCAGTTTGCTGTGTTTTCGGGTGTGCGTGGTGGAGTTGTTGTAATATGCTGTTTGTGTATGTGTTTTTAATCTGTGTGTGTGTTTACTGGACGAAGCTGAAAGGTGAGAAGGTCAGAGGCTGGCTATTTTCTCCACACCTAGGAGCATGTCATCATTGCATTGGCACTTCCTTTTTGTTGGTCATGTTTTTACTAACCAGCACAAATAGCCAGTCTGGTATTTTACTAAAAGCACTGTTTATTTATTTAGGTGTGCACAGGTGAGTGTGGTATTCATTTAGTCTTCAAACTAGTGTCTTTTTACAGGCAGGAACATGAGGGGAATTTGTTTGGTTTTTTGCATGTTTGTGTGTGTGTGTTTGTGTGTGTGTGCGCGCTACATTGTCAGTGACTAAAGTATTTATTGTGTGTTCACAGGGTTGGCACATGCAGACAGCTGAAGACTGCAGAGAGACACGAGTCAGGACTTGCTGAATGGGGATGTACTGGACAGGTGGGTATTTAAATTTTTTTTTTTTTTATGTCACAGCAGATTTCTCCGCATGAAATTCGGGCTGCTGTCCCTGGGGAGAGCATTGCCACAAGTGCAGCACCACTCATTATTTTTTCGTTAGGGTAGGCACTGCATTTGTGGCAACGCGCTCTCCACGGGGAGAGCAGCCCGAATTTCACACAGAGAAATCTGCTGTTACATAAAGTGGTACAAAATACAAACTACAAATTGTCTTTTCCTGTCTGCAACTGTATTTGGTAGAGTGGCTTTTTTCTGTAGAATTTTGCCAGGGACAACCCTCTTGTTGCCGTGAGTTCTTTTAATGTGCTGAATAATTATATGTAACATAAGGGACCACAGTTTATCAGTATTTTCACATATGATAGAACCGCCGCTGTAGTCGAGTGGTAGGGGTTGGACTCGTAATCTAATGGTTGCGGGTTCAATCCCAGCTTTCGGCTACGGCGTTGTGCCCTTGGAAAAGGCACTTTACGGCTATTTTCTCACCCCACCCAGGTGTAAAAGGGGTACCAACCTTGTGTTGGGGGGTTAACCCTGCGATAGACTGGCGTCCTATCCAGGGGGGAGTCTATGACTCTCAGTCGCTTAACGCCACAGAAACCAGGATAAGCACCGGCCTGATGAGCCTTAGGCTTGGGACAGACTTTAACTTTTAACACATGATAGGTTTTCATTTAGAGAAAGTTTGTCTACTTTAATTTTTTTTTTTAATTTAAAAAAGGCTTCAGCTTCAGGGGGTATAGCCCCTGACTCTCGCCTTTAGGAGGGGAAGGGGTCAGTTACACCTCTCCTGTGAACTCATCTACTGTAATATTCCCCATATTTTTTACTCTAAAAACTCTGCTTTTCTCAAATCAAATCAAATTTGTATTTCCAGATGGTACATTGAATAAGCATTGATTTCCTTTTTTTCATCAAACCATCTATCTAAAGAAAAGAACAAAAACAAACAAAAGACTCTGTTATTCATGCCGTGTTTATTTCAGGTATTCGCTTACAGCTTTAGACATCTTTGTTTTTCGATGATTATTTGATAAAGGCTGTGGTGAAAAAAATTAAGTTCAGTATTGGTAAAAAAACAAAGTTGAAAATCACCCCTGTTAGATTAGGTGCACAAAATATCCTTCCTTTCTTCCTTACTTTCTAGACTGGGGTAGTATGATTAGACCATTGAGCCAACGTCGCTGATGTTATGTGTTATGTGGTGACTGACATGTCCCTGATGATGTGGTGACTGACATGTCACTGAAGCTGTTATGTGGTGACTATGTGTCACTGAAGCTGTTATGTGGTGACTGTGTCACTGATGCTATGTTTTATGTGGTGACTGATGTGTTACTGTGTTATGTGGTGACTGACATGTCACTGATGTTACTGTGTTATGTGGTGACTGATGTGTCGCCCATATACTATGTGTTATGTGGTGACTGATGTGTCACTGATATGTGTTATGTGGTGACTGATGTGTCACTGATGTTACTGTGTTATGTGGTGACTGACATGTCACTGATGCTATGTGTTATGTGGTGACTGACATGTCACTGATGCTGTGTTAATGTGGTGACTGATGTGTCACTGATGCTATGTGTTATGTGGTGACTGACGTGTCACTGATGTTGCTGTGTGCAGATGGTGTCTGTCCATGATGGAAGGGGCAGTGGACAGCACAAGTGTGTATCAAACCACGGCCACGCATCTTGCAACACATCATTGCATCAAACCACGGCCACACATCTTGAAACAAGCATTGTGTTGGGAGGCAGGAGATGTGACTGCTGAAATAAAAGAAAGTGTCATTACAACCACCCCCCTCTCTCCTGCCTCTCAACGTGTTCATTGCCAGAACTGTGGACTGCTTTCTTTGTGAGCTTCTGTACACACACCCTGACTTGTGTTTTTTTTTCTTTCTGAGGGGTATGTGCGTGAATTGCATGTGTGTGTGTGAGAAGAACAGTAGACTCCCTGCTACAGCTCTGAGGTTCACCAATGGTGAGATGTTTTGTATACAACCATTTTTGCTCGACCTGAAGGTACCCACATTTTCACTTTTGGGGAGGCATGTCATCTAAAAAAACCCAGATATTTTATCCTCTAAAATAAAATAACTAAAATACAACCATCTAAAAATACCAATGTTTAAACCAGACAAATAAATGGCGAAAATACAGCCAACTAAAAATATGAACATTTAAATCTCGTGCATAAAGTGACTAGGTAGCTGTCTAAATCGCGCACATAAAATGGCCAAAGTACAGATATCCAAATGGGCTATGGCCATCTAAAAATACCAACATTTAAATCGCACACATAAAATGGCTAAAATAACCCATCTAAACAGGTTAAAACACACCTAAATGGGCTAAAATACACCTAAATAGGCTAAAATATACCTTCTAAATGAGCTAAAATAAAAAATCTAAAAATACGAACATTTAAATTGCACACATAAAATGGGTCAAATACAGTGGTTTAAAAATGCCATAACTAAAACGTACATATAAAAATGGTGTTAATACATCTGTGTAAATGGGCTAAACATCAATTGTACTCGAAAAATGGCAAAATACAGCGATAAATCTTGCACATAGTATGCCTAAATTACAGCAATCTAAATGTGCTCAAATACGGCCATCTAAAAATACCAAAATTTAAATTGCACACATAGAAGCAAAAAAAAAAATACAGCCGCAATCCCTGTAATGGGCTAATTTCCTACCACTACCATACTTTAAATCGCACATAAAATGGCTAAAAAACAGTTGTCTAAATGGGCAAAAAAAACACCCCATCTTAATGAAATAAAACAAAACCCATCTAAATATGCTAGAACAAAACCATCTAAATGGGCTGAAATAATCTAAATGAGCTAAAACAAAACCATCTAAATGAGCTAAAACAAAACCATCTAAATGAGCTAAAACAAAACCATCTAACTGGGCTAAAACAAATCCATCTAACTGGACTAAAACAAAACCATCTAACTGGACTAAAACAAAACCATCTAAATGAGCTAAAACAACCATCTAACTGGACTAAAACAAATCCATCTAAATGGGCTAAAACGACAATCTAAAAGAGCTAAAACGACAATCTAAATGGGCTAAAACAAATCCATCTAACTGGACTAAAACAAAACCATCTAACTGGGCTAAAACAAATCAATCTAAATGGGCTAAAACGACAATCTAAATGGGCTAAAACGACAATCTAAATGGGCTAAAACAAAAACATGTAAATGAGCTAAAACAAAACCATCTAACTGGGCTAAAACAAATCAATCTAAATGGGCTAAAACGACAATCTAAATGGGCTAAAACGACAATCTAAATGGGCTAAAACAAAAACATGTAAATGAGCTAAAACAAAACCATCTAAATGAGCTGAAACGATCTAAATGGGTTAAATTAAACGATCTAAATGAGCTAGCAGCAGAGAGACATCCAGTGTCATGAACTGGATGTGGGCCGGCCTCCCTAGAGTGTAAGGAAGATTAAAGGCTCGAAACACTTGTTTGAAGGGGGCTTCTCCTCTGAGGACTCTCTGCTGCCATGCTCTAGGCGAGTTATTACTACCATGCTTTAAATCGCACACACATAACAGCTTAGCCGTCTAAATGGGCTTAAAATAATCTAAATAGCTAAAACAAAACCATCTAAATGGGCTAAAGTAACGATGCAAACAGGCTAAAACAAAACCATGTAAATGAGCTAAAATAACTCTAAATGGGTTAAAACCATCTAAATGAGCTAAAACAAAACCATGTAAATGAGCTAAAATTAAATGAGCTGAAACAAAACCATCTAAATGGACTAAAACAAAACCATCTAAACGAGCTAAAACAAAACCATCTAAATGGGCTAAAACATTCATCTAAATGAGATAAAACATCCATCTAAATGAGCTAAAATTAAATGAGCTAAAACAAAACCTAGATTTAAATGGGCTAAAACAACACCATCTAATGGGCTAAAACACATCTAAATGGGCTAAACAACACCATCTAAATGGGCTAAAACAACATCTAAATGGGCTAAAACGATCTAAATGGGCTGAAACAAAACCATCTAAATACATGGAGCAGCAGAGAGGCATCCAGAGTCATGAACTGGATGTGGGCCGGCCTCCCTAGAGTGTAAGGAAGATTAAAGGCCCGAAACACTTGTTTGAAGGGGGCTTCTCCTCTGAGGACTCTCTGCTGCCATGCTCTACGCAAGTTTCTTACCACTACCATACTTTAAACCACACACACATAATGGCTAAAATAGAGCTGTCTAAATGGGCTAAAATAACCATCTAAATGGGCTAAAATCTAAAATGGGCTAAAACAAAACCATCTAAATGGGCTAAAATCTAAAATGGGCTTAAACAAAACCATCTAAATGGGCTAAAACAAAACTAAATGGGCTAAAACAAAACCATCTAAATGGGCTAAAACAAAACGTCTAAATGAGCTAAAACGAAACCATCTAAATGGCTAAAACAAAACTAAATGAGCTAAAACAAAACCATCTAAACAAGCTAAAACAAAATAATCTAAATGGGCTAAAATAACTATATAAATGGGCTAAAACAAAACCATCTAAATACATAAAGGGGCAGCAGAGAGGCATCCAGAGTCATGAACTGGATGTGGGCCGGCCTCCCTAGAGTGTAAGGAAGATTAAAGGCTCGAAACACTTGTTTGAAGGGGGCTTTTCCTCTGAGGACTCTCTGCTGCCATGCTCAACATGAGTTTCTTACCACTTCCACACTTTAAATCACACATATGCCTAAAATACAGCCATCTAAATAGGCTAAAACAAAACCCATCTAAATGAGCTAGAACAAAACCATTTAAATGGGCTAAAGCCAAACTAACTAAATGGGCTAAAACAAAACCATCTAAATGGGCTAAAACTAACCAAATGGGCTAAAACAAAACCATCTAAATGAGCTAAAACAAAACCATCTAAATGGGCTAAAACAAAACCATTTAAATGGGCTAAGATATCAATCTGAATGGAATAAAACAAAACCATCTGAATGGGCTAAAACAAAACCATCTAAAGGAGCTATAATAATCTAAATGGGCAAAAACTAAACCATCTAAATGGGCTAAAACCACCTAAATGAGCTAAAACTAACTAAATGGGCTAAAACAAAAACCTGTAAATGAGCTAAAACAAAACCATCTATATGAGCTAATACAATAATCTAAATGGGATAAATTAAATGATCTAAATGAGCTAAAACAAAACCATCTAAATACATAAAGCGGCAGCAGAGAGACATCCAGATTCATGAACTGGATGTGGGCCAGCCTCCCTAGAGTGTAAGGAAGATTAAAGGCTCGAAACACTTGTTTGAAGGGGGCTTCTCCTCTGAGGACTCTCTGCTGCCATGCTCTACGCGAGTTTCTTACGACTACCATACTTTAAATCACACACATATAATGGCTAAAATACAGCTGTCTAAATGGGTTAAAACAAAACCATGTAAATGGGATTAAACGAAACCATCAAAATGGGCTAAAATACTCTAAATGGGCTAAAACAAAACCATATAAATGAGCTATAACAAAACCATCTAAATGGGCTACAACAAAACCATCTAAATGGGCTAAAACAAAACCATCTAACTGGGCTAAAACAACAATCTGAATGGGATAAAACAAAACCATGTAAATGAGCTAAAATTAAATGAGCTAAAACAAAACCATCTAAATGGGCTAAAACATCCATTTAAATGGGCTAAAACAAAACCATCTAAATGAGCTAAAACTAAACCATTCAAATAAGCTAAAACAACAATCCAAATGGGCTAAAACAATACCATCTAAATGGGTTAAAACGATCATCTAAATGGGCTAAAACAACAATCTAAATGGACAAAAACTAAACCATCTAAATGGACAAAAACTAAACCATCTAAACGGACAAAAACTAAACCATCTAAATGGGCTAAAACAAAACCATCTAAATGGGCTAAAACAAAACCACTTAAATGGGCTAAGATATCAATCTGAATAGAATAAAACAAAACCATCTGAATGGGCTAAAACAAAACCATCTAAAGGAGCTATAATAATCTAAATGGGCAAAAACTAAACCATCTAAATGGGCTAAAACGAAACCATTTAAATGGGCTAAAATATCGATCTAAATGGGCTAAAACAAAACAAAACAAAAGTCTGATTGGTTGAGACTATAAACCAAGGTCCCACATGTGCAAACCCAGCAAAACCCACGCAGAACAATTTGCACACAGAACATTTTGCACACATTAGAACTTTAACACTTTCAAAAGAACAGGCAGAACAGGCCATCTGTGCCGGTAGGAGCAGATAACAAAACTATATATATATATATATATTATATATATTATATATATATATATATATTATATATTATATATATTTAATTTTATTTATATAATATATATATATATGTATACTATCATTATAATCATATCGTATATATATATATATATCTTATTATATATTATTATTCTAAAATTATATATATATATATATATTATATATAATATATATATATATAACGGCATATATATATATATATATAAAACGGCATGCACACAGGTGTGTTTAGACACTATCCCTGAGGGGGAAAAAAACAATGGGTAGGCACTGCACTTGTGGCAATGCCCCCCCCCCCCCCCCCCCCCCCCCCCTCCAGAGCAGCCCGAATTTCACACAGACAAATCTGCTATGACATAAAGTGGTATAAAAGAAAATAAAATAAAATAAATAACCATTGGGCTATCCGCTCCTTTCAGTCACAATCAGATCACTTTGGTTGTCCCTTTCCAATCCAAACCAGCAGAGTACATAAAACAGGTATTTAGTCACATCCAGGGCATCAAAGATAACACTCCCACCCACTGTCACTCCACCCACAGTAAGGTGACTAATGTCTTGTCACACAATACAAAACAATAACTCCACCACCACCACAAAGACCAACACAGCTATCAACTCAACTGACAAAGAGTTACCACTAGGGAAATGGCAGGATATAAATATAATAAATAGTAACAGGACATAAATAATAATAAACAGGACAATAATAACAAAAACAATAATAATAACAGGACATAAATATATATATATATATATATATATATCAGAGATCTAACCCCACCTGAAGACCATCCAAAGTCACCAGCAGGTAAGACATCAGGCAAACTGCCACACAAAACAAAAACTGCACTACTGCCAAGTTCAAACTATCCACTCGCCTCAAAAGAGGTATAAACAACAATATAACCAAGACAAATATATAACTCACTTATACACATTGCTGTTTCATTAATGCGGTCTAAACTTGTTTCTGGTCGAGAAGTGTATTTTTTTGCTCCAAATTATCTATTAAAAAAGCTGCAAAGTGTGGATAGCAAAGCAATCAAAATAGCGCTAGAAGTTCCGACTCATGCCAGTACACTAAAAACTTATGCAGAAGCTCATTTACTTCCACTTTCTGAGCAAATAATGTTATCTGTCTCTAAATATGTCATTCGAAGTCTTGCTAATTCAAATTCTGTTCGCAATGAAATATTTATCAGTCAAAAGGAATATCCAAAAAGAACTAGGGACATCTCTTTCTTACAGCCCATAAGAAATTATACCGAAGACGTTATGGTGAAAAATAATATAGATATATCAAACATACCAGTTTTATCAGTAGTTCCCCAGATTCCACCATGGAAACATAAATATGCAAATTTTAATATTGACTACACAGAAACAAAAAAGGACACTAATCAAAACATACTCACAACTGAGGTTCAAAATCATATACATTGTCATTATCTAAACCACTTAAATGGATCTGTCTTAGAATTGGGCATGTGCGGGGCTGCATTCGTTATACCCGACTTAAAAGTAAAAAGATCTTTTTGTATTGGAAAAGGTTTTACAATATTCCCATCTGAACTGTTCGCAATTTTTATGGTGATAAATTATCTTTTATCTATTTCTCTTGCGATTTATAATGTCGTTTTTTGTGTTGATTCAAAATCAGTTTTACTGGCTTTAAAACATTGGGACTCTAAACTGAGAAATGATGTTATTTTTTAAATAAAGTTCCTTGTGCATTCTCTTGTTTCTAAAGGTATTGGGATAAATTTTTGCTGGGTGCCATCACACTGCGGTCTTTACTGGAACAAGTTGGAAGATTCTCTGGCAAAATGCGATGCATCGGAATGTACAAGTGACATAATGATTAATAGTATAGGTCTACGTTTATCTTCATTTGAAATTATTTCAATTTTAGCAAACTCCATGTACTCAAAGTTTTTTTAATCTTGACTTGGATCGTTTGTGTTGCCCACGAACTATAGAAATTATAATTCATAAACTACGTCTAAATGATTGGAAAACTAAATATTCAAAAAATGTTTTTTGCATTTGTTCTGCTATTATATCAGCTCATCATATATTGTTTGATTGCCCTGTGCTCATTGCCTCCTATAAACGCAAAGGGACAGATCTAGGTAAAAAATATGGAAATATCCAAAGTGTTCTGTATGATTCTGAGTCGCATGTCCTAGTATCAGTTGCAGAAAGTATTTGCCAATCACCAGTAGGACAGTTACTGTAAATGAAATGATATAAACTTATCACCATCCATTACATTCTTCATCCTTTCACCTTTCCTCTCATCCCCTTTTCAGTACATTCTTATGTGAATGTATCATTGTCTAAATCACCTTGTAGTGAATGGACATTAAACAAATGAGAAGAAGAAGTTCCTCTACTCCTCACAGTCCTCCACCCTTCATAACAAGTTGCTCCACCCAAGGCCAGTCCACTCTCTGATGTTGTCTTCCCATGGTTTTCTCTGTCTGCCTCTTCATCTGGCTTACTTGTACTGTTCCCTGTAAGACAGTCTTAGCCAGTCCAGATGTTCGTGTGACGTGCCCATTCCACTTTAGCATGCATTTTTTTCACCGAAGTCAGGAACTCTTCATATGGTCTGATGGCATTCTTTATTCTGGTTTTCACTTCATCATCGGTGATGTGAGATCTGCATGAGATACCAAGGAGTTTGCAAAAGCATCTCATCTCCATAGCCTGTATCCTTCTTTCAATGTCTGCTGTTATGGTCCATGTTTTACAAGCGTACAAAAATATGGACATGATCAGGGAACACATCAGTCTGATCTTGAAACTGATGGCGATGTCCTTATCATTCCAGAGGACTTAAAGTTTGGTCATTGCAGCTGTGGTCTGGGCTATCCTAGAGAGAATTTCAGGTTTTCATCCTTCATCTGATAATTTAGCTTCCAGGTTTTTGAAGCTATGGACGGTCCTGATTTTCTTACCATCTATAATTGTCTTATTGCTGATACCATTGGCGCTATTTGATATCAGCTGGGTTTTCTCTGCGCAGATCTCCATGCCATATGCTGAAGAGGCTTCATCAAGGTGATTTACCAGGCTGACTAGCTCTTGTTCTTCTTCAGCTAAACTATCGATGTCACCAGCAAAATGTAAGTTTGTGATTGTCCTGCCTCCAATGCTGACTGTTCCCTCATGATTTTCAAGTACATCAGCCATTATTCTCTCTAAGAAGATGCTGAAGAGGGTGGGAGATAGCAGGCATCCTTGGCATACTCCAATTGTGGTTTGGAACCAATCTCCTATGTTGCTGTCATGGTAGACTGCGCTGGTTGCCTTGTTATAAAGGTTATCTATGGTTCTGATCAGATTGGCATTGATGTTATACAGCCTCATCGTTGCCCACAGAGCTGCATGCCAGTTTCTGTTTCTGCCTTCCTACAGTTAAAGTCTACAAAGATGTGGTGAGGATCTTGTTTGTGTTGCAAGTATTTCTCACAGAGTATTCCAAGATTGAAAATTTGTTTGGTTGTGCTCCATCCTGCTCTGAAACCTGCCTGCTCTTCTTTAATGATCTCCTCAGCTAGAGGCTTTAGTCTGTTTAGGGGGATTCTTAGCATCACTTTGCTTGGATGGCTGATTAGGCTCATGGTACGATCTTTTTGGCAGAGTTGTAAGTTGCCTTTCTTCCTTTCTTCGGGAGACTGATAATCAGGGGCTGTGTCCAAAGAGTTGGCCACTCCCCTGTCTCCCAGATCTTATTGCAGATAGTAACTATCACCTCTATCATGGTCTCTTACTGCCTGGACCAGTTCTGATGAAATCTTGTCTACTCCTGCTGACTTTCCTCTTTCTAGTGATTTTATTGCACTTTCGAATTTTTCCAGTAGGATGGGGTAACCACTGTTGTTGGTTTGTGGAGGGACATCTAGCACCTTGGAGTCTCCTGTTGTTGTTGTTGTTGTTGTTGTATGGTGTTGTGTGTGTGTGTGTGTGTGTGTGTGTGTGTGTGTGTGTGTGTGTGTGTGTGTGTGTGTGTGTGTGTATGTGTACAGCTCAGAACAGTACTCTGTCCACCTCTTTAAAATATCTTGATCTTCTGTGAGACATTTTCCTGCTTTGTCTTGGATGGTGGTGATTCTCCCTTGTTTTGAGTTTGTCAGGTCTTTCACAAGCTGGTAAGCTTTCTTGCTGTTGTTTTTCTGCAGGTTTCCTTTGATAAATTAGCATAGTTCTTCAGTCCATATCTCCTTTGGTTTTTTCATGCCTTTTTTTTAACTTGTTGATTGATTTCTCTGTATAGTTTTGTACCTTTAGCCACTTTCTTCTTTTGCTTCAATTTTTTCTGCCATGCTGGGTTACTGCTGATAACTCTGCCATTACTGCCATGCTGGGTCACACCTGATAACTCTGTCATTTTTGCCATATTTGGTTACTGCTGATAACTCTGCCACATCAGGTTACTGCTGATAACTCTGCCATTTCTGCCATATAAGGTTACTGCTGATAAGTATGCCATTTCTGCCATATCGGATTACTGTTGATACTTGCATTTTGCCCTGTGTACTGCTGACTCTGCATTTCTGCCATGGTGAGTCACTGCTGACAACTCTGCCATATATGCCATATTGGGTCACTGCTGATAACTCTGCCATTTCTGTCATGCTGGGTTACTGCTGATAACTCTACCATTACTGCCATGTTGGGTTACTGCTGACAACTGTGCCATTTCTGCCATGCTATATTTCTGTGGAAGATAGCAGAAGACAGGCTGTGAAAACAGATTTGATCTGGAAAAACTCAAAGACCCAACAGTGGTTGAGATCTTCCAAGCCAACATTGGAGGAAAGTTCGCAACACTCACAGCCATCGACAATGATGTGGACACACTAGCCAACAACATCAAAGAAGTGCTAACGACAGCAGCAGAAGAAACAGGAAGAAGCAGAACAAAGAAACAACCCTGGGTGACAAATGAGATTCTTGACCTCTGCGACAAAAGAAGAGAGCTTAAGAAACAAAAGTTCACAAGTCAAGAAGCCAACAACAAGTACATGGATAGCCACAGAGAAGTGAGGAAAAAGATGAGAGAAGCAAAAGAAGCGTGGATAGAAGAACAATGCAACAGCATTGAAGCTGGAATGACCAAGGGAAACAGCAAAACAGCTAACGACACTTTGAAAGCACTAACAAAACCCACACAGCCTAAAGCCTCTGTTATTGAAGACAAAGAAGGAAATCTCTTAATGGAAAACAATGCCATCCTCCAACGCTGGGCAGAATACTGTGAGGGATTGCATAACTACCCACTACGCCCAGATACCAACATAGTTCCTGACAAACCCCCTGAATACCCTGAATACCCTTGAACACCCACCAATACTAAAGTGTGAAGTAGATGCAGCTATTAAACAATTGAAGAAGGGAAAGTCCCCTGGAATCGATAACATCCCAGCTGAACTCATAAAAAATGGAGGGAATGAACCAGCAAGGTGATTCACAGAACTTTGTCAGAAGATTAACGACACCAAGAATGGCCAAAAGAATGGACACAGTCTCTTGTAATACCCCTGCCAAAGAAAGGAAACCTCAAGCAATACCAGAACTACAGAACCATCAGTCTCAGAAGCCATCCTAGCAAGATCATGCTGCAGGTAGTCCTCAACAGACTGAAAAACCAAGCGGAAAAACTTCTGGCAGAAGAACAAGCCGGCTTTAGACCAAAACGCAGCGCAATGGAACAAATTTTCAATCTGAGAATTCTGATAGAGAAGCATCTCTAACACCAAAAAGACTTGTACCACAATTTCATAGACTTCAAAAAGGCCTTTGACAGGGTATGGCGTGATGGCCTCTGGCAAGTAATCAGGCACTTCAACATTGACAACTGCCTCATTGAAGTCATCAAGGCACTGTACAAGAATGCAAGAAGTGCAGTTTACATGAACAATCACGTGGGCGAGTTCTTCAAGACCACGGTTGGGGTCCGCCAGGGCTGCCTTCTCTCACCTGTACTCTTCAACCTCTTCCTTGAAAACATCATAACAGAGACACTGCAAAACCACCACACTTCCATCTCAATTGGTGGAAGACCCCTTTGCAACCTCAGATTTGCAGATGACATTGACCTCATGGGCAGCAGCAAACAAGAACTGCAAACCCTCACAAACAGTCTAACAGATCGAGCGAGCCCATATGGCATGGAGGTCAGTACAGAGAAATCAAAGATCATGGTCAACAGTGCAAGTAATGACATCACGGAAATAAAGATGAATGGAGAAATACTGGAAGAGGTGAGCCAATTCAAATACTTGGGCTGCATCCTAACAAAAGATGGAAATCAAACAATGAAGTGAAAGCTCACATTGCAACAGCAGCATCTGCTCTAGTCAGACTCCAGAGGATCATCAGAAGCAACAACATCAGCTTCTGCACCAAATACCACCTTTACAAATCCCTCGTGATATCTATCCTCCTATATCGATGCCTCAGAGCAAGAAAGGTCTACCGGCAGAGTTGCCATTTTCAAAAGTTTCGAGATATGCTCACTTGAAAAGTTTGAAAGGTCAGAACAAATCGAGGATTGAATGCAAGCGTTCGGTAATTGGAGAGAGGAAGGGCATTGATGCTATCTTTACCATAGTATGTTTGTGTTGTAACACATGTAGAAGAAATGCCATGATAGCAAAAACACTGGCAGTGAAGCCAGACCACCCGTGTCTGCAGAGAAATTACAGCATAACTGGCACTTCCTCCCATGCAAGCATGGCATGGCGATTAGCTTGACCCTTTTTCCCAGATAAGATCACTCTCAAGCCACCAGTGTTCCTAGGCAAGAACCACATGGCATCCAGGCCTGCCAGTTTTGCGTAAACTCTGCCCAGTGGTCTTAGTGTATCCCTTCCCATGCAAGAAGGTTTTGCACAGCTGGAAGTCCTTCCTTACACAAATTACCAGGTTAATTGGCACTACAGCCTTTAGAGCAAAAGCGGACTGCCGTGCAGTCATCCCTTTTACCATGAGAAATTTACTCAGGTAATTTTGTGCAAGAACGGTTTTCTTCAAATATCTCTAAAATTAATAACAAAAATTACTTTATGGTTTCGTCATCTGAAAGTTTACAGAACCAAGTGGTTCTGTCTGAAGCTATCTGCTCCCATCATGACAGGTCAATGTTGAGGGCCTTCAGTGATGCCTTCAGAGTGTCTTTAAACCGTTTCCTCTGGCCGCCATGGGAGCGCTTGCCATACTGGAGCTTGCCAAACAGAAGCTTCTCAGGTAGCCTGTAGTCTAGCATGCAGGCTACATGACCAGCCCAGTGAAGCTGGGCTTTCATCAGGATGGTAGGGATGCTTGGGAACCCGGCACAAGTGAGAACTTCTGTGTCTGGTACCCTATCCTGCCATCTTATGCCAAGTAGTTTCCTCAGCCTGGTGGTGTGGAAGTGATATAGTTTTTTTGGCGAGGCATTGGTAGACGATCCATGGTTCACATCCAAAAAGTAGGGTGGTGAGTACAACAGCTTTGTAGACCTTGATCTTTGTCATGGAGGTGATGCCTCTTCTGTCCCATACATTCTTGTGGAGTTTGCCGAAGGCAGCACTTGCTTTGGCGAGTCTGGTGTTGATCTCATCGTCAATGACTACATTACGGGAAAGCATACTGCCACAGTAAGTGAACTTGTGAGCTTCTATTCTCTCTTCCCTGTCAAGTCTTTCTTTTCTTTCTCTTTCTTCCTTTTCCAACCTTTTTTGCCTGTCTCTTTCTCTTTCTTCTCTGTCTTTCTGATCTCACTCTTTAAATGTTTCATATTGTCCTGCTAGGCTTTCTAGCTCTTCCCTGCTATATGCCATAACTGATTTTTTTCAAAAGTTAGAACTACAAAGTTACGACGTAATGTCTCACTCCAATCCCTTGTTTTCACGATGATGACGCCACACACACAAAACTTAAATCAGTTATACTCACGTGAGCTCCACAGACTAACTAAATCAGACGCCAGATCTCACTCAGCAGGAGGCTAAAGCAAGACCGCGGCCCCTGACAGCCCCTTTAGTTACACAATGCTCACAGAGCTTCACACCTTTACAGGAACACAGTCTGAATTACCTCAGCAAAACAGACGAACGGATCCACACACTGAATTTCATCAACAAATTCCTTAGACCCGCCGTAAACACACCCTTTGTGAATACGCAGACAAACGAATCCACACACTGAAATTCCGAGATCTGTTGTAGACACACCCGTTGTGACTACGCAGTCTCCTCACAGATTCAGCTCCAGGTTACTCCGAAACATCCAACGCTTTCGGACGTACACCCCCTGAATCAAAACAACGATATTCGCACTAAAATTCCATAGGTCTGTTGTAAACACAACCGCAGCAGTGAATACAATACTCTTCCTTGAAATCTGAAGTCGGAAGCTACTGTGTTGATGGTTCGATGTTCAGAGGTATCCCGGCTTGGCCCCCATATGTTACGTTATTGGTTCTGAGGAACAAACTCTTTGTTTTGAAGACACTCCAGTGGACGTATTACGTATTACGCTGACTGAAGTGCCAAGAGTTGCTCCCCTACCTCCCAGGAATCACATCTAACAGAGCACACACGACTCAGAGATCATGTTATATTTCTTTTATTCAACTAATCTACTTCAAAGTAGTATTGTTTCCAGTACAAAAATTCCAATAAAAACAAACAAGAAAACTCCTTTCTAACATCACCACGAATTTAACCAAAACTCTATATCTACGCTCACTAAACACAAATTTCAATCGCTAATCACTTTCACAGTTCTCATAACTTTTCTCTCCTATTTCTTCAAGTTTTCTCCCCTTCTTCTATATAAAAAAATCCCTAAATCTACTGTCCGCATTGCCTCCCCTGCTCGATCACTAGGGCGTTCGGCCGTGGGACTCCCCTCCTCTGCCACTGCGAAGGCAGCCCCTTGTATATATATACAGTCCAGGCCCCTTCTACTGCCCGCTAAACATTCCAGCGCTGTGGGAATCCCCCTCCTCTTCTCTTCTCAGTATCATCTTTCTTCCTGGACTCTCCTCCCTCCTCGAGGCGATAACAGCCCCTTGTATTTATACAGTCCAGGCCCCTTCTACTGCCTGCTGCCAGACCATCGCTGCCAGACCATCCCGGAAACTTGGGGAACTTCACACAAACATCTTAAATTACAACAACGCGTCTTGACAGATTCCAGAATGTCATAGAATACTATGAACGATTCCCGGTACTTCTAAAACCTCTTAAAATATTGTAAAGTACTCCGGAAACTCCATGAGCAGACAAACATATATGCAATCGACAGGCATTAACATTTATCAATAACTAATATTCCATGCGTCATAATCAAAGAATGTCATTCATTGCAATCCTAAAAACATGCTTAATTAGGAGCCCTGAATATGTTTGTAACAATCAACAACAAGCCAGAACAACACTTTACTGCATTCACACCTCACAGACAACAGAAGCAGGACTGACAGTTTTCCCAGCAGGTTGTCTCCCTTCCCTTGTCGCCTTTTCATCAGGCTATGCTAAACAACTGAACGTGCTGTGTGTATGTGTGTGTGTGTGTGCGCGCGTGTATGCATGCGTGTGTATGTGTGTATGTGTGTATGTGTGTGTTTGTGTGTGTGTGTGCGTGTGTGTGTGTGTGTTTGGTTTTATTTATTTATTTATTCTTTTATATCAAGGATTATGGGATAAGCACACATGTGCTTTTTTACACGAGTCCTAGTTTTGTAAATCATGTCATCTTTTCCCACCGACACACAATGGCCTGCAAAAGTGGAACAGGATTTAACGTCTACGCAAGATGTTCTGCTTGCGTTCGCACAAGGGGCCTCGGTTTATAGTCTTATCGGAAGGACTTGTGTGTGTGTGTGTGTGTGTGTGTGTGGCGAGCGTGCGTGCGTGCGTGTGTGTGTGTGTGCATGGGTGCGCGCATGTGTGTATGTGTGCATGCGTGCGCGTGCGTGAGTGGCGTGTGTGTATGTGTGTGCGTGCGCGCCCACGTGTAGGTCCGTGCGTGTGTGTGTATTATGTGTGATTGTGTGCGCGCACGTGCGCATGTTTGTATGTGTGCGTGTGTGTATCTGTATCTGTGTGTCTGTCGTCGTCTGTGTCTGTGTGTGTTTGTTTTTGTTGTTGTTTTTTTGTTTGTTTTTTAAATTATTATTCTGATATTTCGATAATAATGGACTAAGCATTCATGTGCCATTTTACATCTAGTACCTGTCTGTATGCATTTTTGTAAATTTTGTCATCTGTTCCAACAAACGACACACAGTGGCCTACTCTTCCAAAAAGCAGAACCGGTTTTAACGTGTACGCAAGGTGTTCTGCGTGCGTTCACACACGGTACATCGGTTTACAGTCTGATCCGAACTTCAGGGGGATCCCGGGAGTGGAGTGGGCAGTGTGCTAGTGTTAACTCCAATGGAAGATATCCCTTTGAACGCGTGCACACACACCCACACACTTTGTGTGTGTTTATTATCTTATTTTTGTTTATTTATTCTTTTATATCGAGGATAATGGAATAAGCACTCATGTGCTTTTTTACATCCAGTCCCCGTGTGTATGCAGTTTTGTAAATGTCATCTGTTCCCACCGGCACGCAATGGCCTAATATTACAAAAAGCGGAACAGGATTTAACGTGTACCCAAGATGTTGTGCGTGCATTCGCACACGGGGCCTCGGTTTAGTCTCATCCGAAGGACTCGTGTGTGTGTGTGCGTGCGTGTGTGTGTATGTGTGAGTGTGCGTGTATGTTATATGTGTGTGTGTGTGCATGCGTGTGTGTGCGTGCGCTTGTGTGTGTGGTATGTGTGTGTATATGTGTGTGTGTGTGCGCGGTGATCATATCAGAAGGCAGTGTGTGTGTGTGTGTGTGTTGCAGTGTGTTTTGTGCACGCGCACACAAATGCACTATTTTTTTAAAGTAATATTGAACAATATTAGATGTTTTTGATGTAAATATATGCATTCTACGTGATGATGAATGTTTTTGTTGAAAGATTTGCATTTTGATGTATTTGACATGATCATAATTAAATCAGTATTTTTGGATATTTGTTTCTTTTATGTTTATACTTAAATTTTTAAACATATGTATCTCTATGTATGTGTCTTGGGGTTTTGTATTTTAGAAGCCTGTATTCAGATGTCTGTATTATAAATATCTGTAATCAGATGTCCCTACTTTTGAAGCCTTCACTTTAATGAATAATGGAATGAATACTGGTGTACTTTTTACATCCAGTCCCTGTGTAAAATTTGTCCTCTGTTCCCAGTGAGAACAGCCCAGATGTCACACAGAGAAATCTGCCATGACTATAGGTAGTGGGCAATAAAATAACAAAAATTCAAATAATAAACCCCCACAAAACATACACTGCCACACCACTCTGGGGGGCAGGGCAGGGCGGGGCAGGCTAGGGTTAACTGAAGTGTTCAGACTGTGATCTGACTGCAGGTTACAGCCACCACTGAGAGAAAACAGACCAACGCCTGTTCCTGGGGATTGTCCCTCTGGAGTTAACTTCAGTACCGACTCCAATCCCCAATAGCCTTTCAGCATAAGCCTATACACCACATCCCTGTGTCCAAACACATGCAGAGCATGTTGCACCCACATTAAAACCTGTTCCATATTTTGGAAGAGTAGACTATAGTGTGCTGGTACAAACAGTTGACACAATGTAAAAACAGACAGCACGCTGGTATAGTTCACACTGGTATATTTCACACTGGTATAGTTCACACTGGTATATTTCACACTGGTATATTTCACACTGGTATATTTCACACTGGTATCCTACTTCGACATCATCCCTGAAGTTGGAATGCAGCTAACTTACTGGAGGGCGAATACTTGAAGATACAAAATCTCACCACTGGAGCTCTGAGCATTGGGGAAAAAAACACACCAAAAAACCCACTTTGCCAATTCTCCACTTTTGAAATACAGACATCTGAATACAGGCACTTGAAGAGTAGCAGTAGAATGCAGTTGGTTGTGATGGATTGGTATTACTGTCACTCTTGATTCCGATGTGGAAAATCCACATTCAGGACTTACTGATTCTCTCTCTCTCTCTCTTTCTCTCTCACACACACACACACACACACCACACACACACACAACTCAGAAAAACACAAAAACGCGTGTCATATGTGTGTGCATGAACCCCCTGTACAGAAACTGAAAAACAAAGTTGTCCACTGATTTTTTATTGAGTACATCAAGTGAAGGCAAAGGGGGTGTGTGTGGTTGTGGTTATGATGGAGATTTTTAAATTTTATTTCAACAGTAAGGGTGGATGGAGGATGGTGTAAACAACACTACAGTACACCACACTACTACACTACACTACACACAGCAGAACACTGCACAACACCAGTCCATTTCAGAAAATGTATGTGTGCACAATGTGAAGATCAGCTTTTGTGGCCGGTGGCTGCCAATGCCTGGGTCTCTTCCATTATGGACATTACCTGCACACAGAATGATAAGAGACACACGTCAGTCACTGAACTATCACAGCACTAATGTCACACTGAACTATCACAACATTAAACTATCACAACACTGAACTATCACAACATTAAACTAACAACACTGAACTATCACAACATTAAACTAACAACACTGAACTATCACAACATTAAACTAACAACACTGAACTATCACAACACTAATGTCATACTGAACTATCACAACATTAAACAAACAACACTGAACTATCACAACATTAAACTATCACAACACTGATGTCACACTGAACTATCACATCATTAAACTAACACAACACTGAACTATCACAACATTAAACTATCACAACACTGAACTATCACAACATTAAACTAACAACACTGAACTATCACAACATTAAACCAACAACACTGAACTATCACAACACTAATGTCACACTGAACTATCACAACATTAAACTAACAACACTGAACTATCACAACATTAAACTATCACAACACTGATGTCACACTGAACTATCACAACATTAAACTATCACAACACTGAACTATCACAACACTGATGTCACACTGAACTATCACAACATTAAACTATCACAACACTGAACTATCACAACATTACACTAACAACACTGGACTATCACAATACTTATGTCACACTTACATGCCAACTTCAATTCCTTGTGTCCAGCCTCCTATACCTATTTCTCCCTCTCCAACTCTCTTGCAGTGCAAAGTCTGTCAACACACACAAACAATATCAACTCTTTGTTTTTTATGGTTGAAAAATAATTTATTTCATTCAGAACTCGGCACACATCATAACATAATGAAAACATGCCAAGTTTAAAAGAGTATTCTAACATATGAGCACAGATAGGTTGCAGCTAAACATCATAAAAAAGATGGAAAATTAGAAAAGGTAAGATAACTGTGTGCGAGCATTTTGAACTTGTTAAAATATTAGAAAAATAAAACAAAACAAAACAAAAAAAAACAATCAACAAGGTGTTGGCTGTATCATGGCAAAACATTGACAAGGCAACACTATCGAAAGGCAATTATGTGACAATGTCAACATCAGCAATGAGGGGAAAAATAAGCATACCAGACATAATGAACCCCCCCCCCCCCCCCTAACACACAACAAATCACCAACTCTTAGACAGTGCTACTGAAAGCATCTCAAGCTGTTGGATACCAAGTCTTATGCACACAGATATTGAACACACATAAAGCAAGTCAGAAATAATGTATGCAATATACCAACACCCATCTCACCTGAACACACACAAATATATCACTTACTTTCCGTACACTCATGTATACCTATACAAATCATACAATCAGTAAAACATGTCAAGTTTATGAGAGTATCTTAACATATGAGCAAAAATATGCTGCAGCTAAACATCATAAAAATGAAAAATTACAAAAGGTAAGATAACTGTGTGCAAGTATTTTGAACTTGTTAAAATATTAAAACTAAACACCAAAAAAACCCAACTAACAAGGGGTGAATGTATCATGGCAATACACTCACAACTAGGCAACACTATGGCAAAACAGGCTGTGACAATGTCAACATCAGCAATGAGAAGAAAAATAAGTGTACCAGACATAATGACCCCCCCCCCCCCAACACACAACAAATCACCAACTCTTAGACAGTGCTGCTGAAAGCATCTCTA
Source organism: Stramonita haemastoma (assembly GCA_030674155.1). NCBI lineage: Eukaryota > Metazoa > Mollusca > Gastropoda > Neogastropoda > Muricidae > Stramonita > Stramonita haemastoma. The sequence goes on from CM060346.1 coordinate 3,675,961, forward strand.
CCTGTTGGATACCAAGCCTTATGTACACAGATATTGAACACACACAAAGAGAGTCAGAAATAATGTATGCAATATGTCAACACCCATCTCTACCCAACACACTCATAAATATATCACTTCCTTTCCGTACACTCAGGTATACCTACACAAATCATACAATCAGTAAAACATGTCAAGTTTTAAAATATGCTGCAGCTAAACATCATGAGAATTAGAAAAGGTAAGATAACTGTGTATTTTAACCTTGTTAAAATATTAGAAAAACAACCAACAAGGGGGGGGATGTATCATGGCAATACATCAGCAACATGGCAACACTATGGCAAAACAGGCTGTGACAATGTCAACATCAGCAATGAGGAGAAAAACAGACATACCAACAGTAATGACCTGCCCCCCCCCCCCCTCCCCCTCCGCACACCAACACACACAAAGCATTAACTCTGAGTGCAGCTGAAAACATCTCCAGCTGTTGGGTACACAAGCCCTGTGCACACAGATACTGAACACACATAAATCAAGCCAGAAATAATGTACACAATATATCAACACTTATCTCTACCACCCCACCCCCCTGCCCCCAGACACACACATAAATAAATCGATCCTTCTTCTTCCGATCATGTATACATACACAAAACACTTGTGTACACCAACACTTATGCTAAAATACAACAAGCCCCAAACAAGCCACACACACACCAGCACATGCACAGACAAAATACTTAACTGATCATCCCACATTGTCTTCAGCTGTCTGGGTACACCAGGCCTGTAAACAGAAAGAAAATGACAGGTTAAAAAAAAAAGTCAGTGTAAATAATTTAGTAACAACCACCACCTCCAACACACACATCTAATACACAAACAAGTGTGCAGTAAAAAAAACAAAAAACAAACAAAAAACAAAACAAAACAAAAAAAAACCCACCGAACAAGTCTACATCAGGAACCAGTATTTTTCAAACACACACAAACAAGCTTACACCAAACATGTCCACACACAAAGGAATTGTACCTTACCTGGCAACTTCAATTCCTTGTGTCCAGCCTCCTATACCTATTTCTCCATCTTCAACCTTCTTGCAATGCAAAGTCTGTCAACACACACAAACATGATCAGTTCTGGGTTTTTTTCATGGTTGAAACACAATTTCATTCATTCAGAACAACCTAGTAAAAATCATAAAATGAGTACAACGTTCTAAGTTTATAAGAGTATTCTAACATATGTGCAAAAACATGCTACAGCTGAACATTGTGTCAAATAAGTGACAAAATATTTTACAAAGAAAAGATAACTGTGTGCAAGTGTTTAAGCGTATTAGGAAAATAAAACAACAAACAAGGAGGTCAGTGTATTATGACAATACAAGGCTGCATGATGGCAAGACTGGCTGTGACAATGTTTATATCATGAGAATAAACAACACACCAGAGAAAAGAACCCCCCCCCCCCCCCCCCACACACACACATGAGTGGGTCATTGTGTGCTGCTTGGAACGGACGACAACATTTACACAACTGCATACACATGCACTTCCGTGGCAACATTATCATAACATCCTTATTTCCATCGATCATCATATGATGAAAAAGCTACCTCAGAAATATAATAATACCAATAAATGAATAAAATAAAGAAATGAATAAACACACAAAGCACTTAACTTTTGGACAGAGGTGCTGAAAGCATCCACAGCTGTTGGGTAGACCAGATTTGTGAACACAGACACTGCACACAGAGCAATCACACATTAAAATCTGTTCTGCTTTTTGGAAAAGTAGACCACTGTGTGCTGGTGGGAATGGATGAGAAAATTTACAAAACTACATATACACAGGGACTGGACATAAAAAAAGCAAACAAGCGCTTATTGTTTTATTCTCAATATAGAAGAATGATAAAAAAGTAATAAATAAAATCAAATCTGTAATCTTGTATGCAATACAATAACCCCAATACAACCCCACCCATTCCCCCAATACACACACACTCTCACTCACATGTCAAGCCCCATCTCTAACATTTGTGGTAAAATTGGCTGCAGATGAACATCATTCTCAATTGGTGAAAAAAAGGGATAACTGGGAATAAGTGTTTAAAAGTTGTGAAAATATTAGTAAAAAAAACAACAACAACAAAGCAATAACAATAAAAAAGAAAGGGGTCAGTGTATCATGGCAACACAACAAGGCAACATTATGGCAAGGCAGGCTGTGACAATGTCTACATTATCAATGAAGAGAAGAATTTACAGTACAACATAGGATACAAATCATCCCCCCTCTCCCCCTCCCCCACACACAAAGAGTAAGCCCTTGTGTGCCAGTAGTAAGAATGACAAAATTTTCAAAACTGCATACACATAGGGACTCAAATGTAGAAAAAAGCACATAGGTGCTTATTCCATTATTCTCAAAATGAAACAATAGATAACTAAAATAAATTAAGTAAATTAATGAATAAACAAACACACAAATCACTTAACTTTTGGCCAGTGCAGCTGGAAGCATCTCCAGCTGTTGGGTACACCAGCCCTGTGAACACAGACACTGCACACAGAGCAATCTGGTTCCTAGTCATGTATGCAAACATCAACCATAATAAATATGCCCCCCCTCCCCCCCCCAACCACCAATACACATCCTTACTCAAATATGAATCCAGCTTTCTAACATTTGTGCCAAAATTGATTGCAACTCAACATAATTTCAAATAGGTGATTTTTTTAAAGATAAATGGGAGTAAATGTTTAAAGTTGTGAAAACATTAGAAAAAAACAAACAAACAAGAAACAGCAATCAACAAGTGTGTCAGTGTATCATGGCAATACAACAAGGCAACACTAGGGTAAGGCAGGCTGTGACAATGTCTATTTTATCAATGAAGATAAGAACTAACAATACATGAGAGGAAACAAATCACCCCCCCCCCCCCACACACACACACACACAAACACACACCGACCCCCTCTCCCCCCTAAACACACACACAAATCACTTAACTTTTGGCCAGTGCTGCTGGAAGCATCTCCAGCTGTTGGGTACACCAGCCCTGTGAAAACAGATACTGCACACAGAGCAATCAGGTCTGTAGTCATGTATGCAAAACATCAACCCTAACATATTTGCCTCCCTCCACCCCCCCCCCACCACCATCACCAATACACACCCTCACCCACATGTGAATCTAGCTTTCTAACATTTGTGCAAAAATTACCTGCAACTCAATATCAGTTCTTATAGGTGAAAGAATTTTTTTTAAAGAAAAGATAACTGGTAAGAGTTTAAAGTTGTAAAAATATTAGAAAAAACAAACAAACAAGGAGCAACAATCACCAAGTGTGTAAGCACATTATTGCAATACAACAAGACAACACTATGGCAAGGCAGGCTGTGACAATGTCTACATCATCAATGAAGAGAAGAACTAACAATACATGAGAGGAAACAAATCACACAGCCCCCCCAAAAAAAAACCAAAAAAAAACCCCTCCCCCCCCCCCCCACACCCACCTCCCCCCCCCCCACATACAGATCACTTAACTTTTGGACAGTGCTGCTGAAAGCATCTCCAGCTTTGGGGTACACCAGCCCTGTAAACACAGATACTGCACACAGAGGAATTCTGCATGAAGACCTGTTCTGTTTTTGGAAAAGTTGGCCATTGTGTGCTGATGGGAATGGATGACAAAATTTACGGAACTGCATATACATGGGGACTGCATGTAAAAAAGCACATAAGTGCATATTCCTTTTTTCTCAATATAGAAGAGTAAATAAAATAAAGTAATAAATAAAATCAAGTCTGTAATTTTGTATGCAATGCAATAACCCCAATACAACCCCACCTATTCCCCCAATACACACACACTCTCACTCACATGTCAAGCCCCATCTCTAACATTTGTGCAAAAATTGGCTGTAGCTGAAAATCATTTCAAAATGGTGACAAAAATGTATGTGGGAGAAAGTGTATAAAAGCTGTGAGTATATTAGAAAAACCAAACAAGGAACAACAACAACAACACAATCCAAGGGGTCAGTGTATCATGGCAATACAACAAGGCAACGATATGGCAAGACAGGTTGTGACAATGTCTACATTATATGAATTAAAATTCCATTAAAAATATCAATGGAGAGAAAAACAAACAACACACCAGAGGAAACAAATCATACACACACCAGTAGGCTACTGTGTGCCAGTACGAATGCATGACAAAATTGACAAAACTGCATAAACACAGGGACTGGATGTAAAAAGCACACGGGTGCTTATTCCATTATCCTCAACAACAACAAAATCAATAGACAAGTAAAATCAAATAATTAAAGAAAGAAACACACAAAGCACTTAACTCACTCCGAACGGCCAGTTCTCTCCCTTGCTCTTCCTCACAGACAGCCCATTTGTAATGGTCAGTTAAAAAGTCATCAAAAATACAAAACACATAGTAAGAAAATGAAATTTTCTGAACTTATGAATAACATGCTGGGTTACTACATATTAAAAGATAAAAGCTCTCACTTTAATATCTAAGCTCTCACTTTAATATCTAAGCTTTGACTAGAATGAAGAAAAAACTCCAAATTTTGTACTGTGTGTCACTACTCCCTGTCACCTACTCTTTACAACCACAATCAAAGAGTTTGGAACATACGGATTCACCTGACAACACTCTGAATTCAAACTTGGATAGGCCCACGAAGCTATGTTTAGCTGTACTAGTCATAGTATCATGCCGACGCCACATGAAAAATCTGCAAACAGCAAATCTGCTATAGCAGACAGCCGTCCTAAACCGTTGCTTTGCACTGATCCGCTATAGCAGACGGCCATCCTCTGAGAGTGAACTCTTGGACAGTGCTGCTGGAAGCATCTCCAGCTGTTGGGTACACCAGCCCTGTGAACACAGATACTGCACACAGAGCAAACAAGTCTGTAACTATGTATGCAATAATAGCATATCAACTCTAATATACTGCCCCCCCCCTCCCCATAGGAAACAAATCCCCCCCACACTATTAAAACCTGCCCCCCTTTTTGGAAGAGTAGACCATTATGTGCCGGTAGGAATTGATTAAAGATTTTGGAAAACTGCATACACTTAAGGACTGGATGTAAAAAATAATGCACATGAGTGCTTATTCGATAATCATCTTTTATTTTTTTTAAAGCATAAATAACTAAATAAACACACACACACAATCACACACGCTCAAAGCACTTAACTCCTAGACAGTGCTGTTGTAAGCATCTCCAGCTGATGGGTATTCAAGGTCTGTGAACACATACTGCACAGTTACTGAACACAGTTACTGAACACACATAAATCAAGTTAGTAGTAATGTATGCAAAATATCAACCCCCATCTCCCCCCCCCCCCCACACACACAAATACAGCAATCTTCTCACTACACTTATGTATACCTACACAAAAAAACTTGTCTCACCAACACTTAGAAAATACAACAAGCACAAAAATATGCCAATACACACTAGCAGATACACAGACAAAATACTTAACTGATCATCCCACATTGTCTTCAGCTGTCTGGGTACACCAGGCCTGTGAACACACAGAAAGGGACATATAAAAAAAAGTCTGAGTAAATAATGCAGTAACAACAACTACTTCCAACACACACACACACACACACACACACACACACACACACACACACAGAGAGATACAGACCCCCACAAATGAATATAAACACACAATACAATTTGATCTCAAGGTAAACAACAAGACAGAACAAGTCTGATCTGAATCAGCTTATTTTAAGAATTGCAGTTCTGAAAATTTATAGATTATACAAAAAAATATTGTTTATCTTGTATTGATGAAAACCAAGCTTTCACCCCCTATTTCATAAACACACACATGTGCACACACACACACACACACACACACACACACACACACACACACACACACACACACACAACCACACACACATATGAATATAAAAAGCAAAGAAACAAAGTCAATTCAATGAAGCACAAAGCCAAAACAAAATACTTTCAAGATTTGTTATCTTCAGCCCAAAATCCAAAAGCGATTTGGAAAGCCATTAATACCTTAACTAATAACTCAAGACATAACTCCCAAAAAGTCATAAAAGAAATATCAGCAGAAAACCTTAATTCTCACTTTGCAAACATTGCTGACTCTATAATATCTAATGATAAAACATAAACAAATGAGCTGATTGAATTAAAGCAATTATGTTCATCAAAGAGCATCTCATCTGATTTTGATATACCCCCAATAACAGTAACATAAGTGCTTAATAGTATACTCAAATTGAAACAGTCAAGATCAAAAGACCTACACAAAATTGATAGTCAAATATTAAAAATCAGTGCATATGCTATAACTGACACCCTAACGTACATATTTAACTTGTGTATTGACAAGAATTACTTCCCAATGAAGTTTAAACGAGCAAAAGTAATACTATTACACAAATCAGGAGACCGAACCAATCCATCAAACTACAGACCAATATCCATACTGTCAGTCCTATCTAAACCATTAGAAAAACATATACAGTTTTACTTACATTCTCATTTTAAAACATATGATCTAATTAATGAAAACCAGTCAGGTTTTTGTGAAAACCATTCTTGCCATACAGCCTTAATACAACTCACTGAGCATTGTCTTTTGAATATCAATAATAATGAAATCACAGGAGTCCTTTTTCTAGACTTTGCTAAAGCCTTTGACGTTATTAGCCACTCTCTCCTTATCAAAAAATTAAAATGCTATACAATTTCTAACCAAGCATTATCATTTTTAGACTCATTTCTCACTAATCGTCATCAACTTGTTGAAGTCGGGCCTAGGAGATCAACCTTATTACCCCTGAAATATGGAATACCTCAGGGATCAATACTAGGACCACTTCTTTTCTCCATTTATATTAACGACCTACCTCTGCATATCCATTGTTCATGTCAAATGTTTGCTGATGATACATCAATTCAATGTAACAACAATGATCCAAACCAGCTTGTGAACGATATGCAGGCAGATATCAATAAACTTATCGAATGGACAGAACTCAATCACATGTCTCTTAATTCTAATAAAACAAAATGTATGTTTATAAGTACTTGGCAAAAAAGACAGAAATTGCGTTCTCCATTCGCGCCTATATATATCCACGGACAACAAATCGAAGAAGTAGTCTCACACAAAGTACTAGGTGCAGTAATTGACAACGATTTGTCTTGGTCAGATCACATAGCTGCATTAGGAAAAAGAATCTCAGTAAGATTATATCAACTTAGGAAAATCAAAAATTTTCTAAATCTACAGTCACGAAAACTATTCTTTCATGCACATATTCTATCTCTTATAAATTATGTTTCTACCTTATGGGACAGTGCCAGTGAAACAAACCTAAAGCATATAAGCCGCCTACATAAAAGAGCTGTTAAACTAATCTGATTGAATCCTAATACACTGACCACCACCAACTACAAAGAACTAGATATTCTTCCACTTAAAGACAGACTACAGTTCAACAAGTACCTATGTATGTTCAATATATTAAACGGAAAAGCCCCAAAGAGAATTGTGGAAAATTTTGCTGTCAATATATACAGGCCTACCCATAGACTGTTTCTGCCCAGACCCATAATAATCTCTATAAATCAAGCATTGCATATTCAGGAAGAACATTGTGGAATAACCTACCTCCCTGTCTAAAATCAGTTCCTTCTAAACAAATGTTTAAGAAGCTTTTGAAGAGACATTTGATGGACAAACTGTAAGTCCACGATTATGTTTGATACTACCTCACATTTGGATGTTTGTTATTCATGCCCATGTTATTTTGTAATTCTATCATTTGTATGTATGACGTGAGCTTATGTTGTACTGTCCTGGGTCTGGGTTTTTTGTTGTTGTTTTTTATCTTGAGAGATTTGTTGTAAAAAAATCCTCATTTATTTGAGTTTTTCAACAAGGTTGATATTTTTCTTTGCATGCTTTAGAATCAACTTTATGATTTTTTTTTAGTGAGGGCAAGATGAAAAAAAGTTGTGTAAACTTAATCTTTTACCCTCAATAAAGATCATTTTGACTTGACTTGACTTGACACATACACACATACACACACACCTGTAGGAGCACTGCTTCACCTTGTAATGTGACTGTAACTGGTGGCTATGGTTAGAGTCACCCCAAAGTTCAAATTGAACACACATCTTGAACACACCTTAAAAACCCACACACTTTTTATACAAAACCTGGCTAAATGAAACTGGTGGTGTGGATAAAAAACTATGTACCCAGCATGCACCTCACAACCTGGAGAGGGACAGGCTCTGCCAGATCCTACCTGCCTACCCCACACTGCCTGAAGACGTCAGGCAGCGCCCCAACTATTGCCCCAGGATTTGAGGCGACAACACTCCTGGGTCAGTCTTTGGGCTGGGGTGGGCAACTTGAACCTGGTGGAGCCCATCCCTCTCCTGGTGGCAGAATACATGCTGGGTATGCAGTGTATAGTGAATCACACACACACAACCAGAGGGGGACAGGGGAGCATGGTTGGTTTGAGTGTTGCACATTGTGCTCATGATCTGATGATCCTGGATCAAATCATGTACAAGGGGCTATTTTCCCCCAGGAGGTAATATCAGTGCTGACTCCACTACACCCCAAAGTCCTTTCAATAAAAATATGAACTGAGTTCCCATGTCCAAATCACACACAGAACATCTTGTGCACACATAAAAACCTGTTCCACTTTTTGGAAGAGTTGGCTTTTGTGCGCCAGGGTGAAACTGATGACAAAATTGACAAAACTGCACACACATGGGGACTGGATGTAAAAAAACACATGAGTGTTTATTCCATTATCTTTGAAATAAAAGAAATAAAATTATTTTTAAGCAAGAAACATTAACACACACACTCTCACACACACACACACACACACACACACACCACACACACACACACACACACACACACACACACCACACACACATACATACACATACATTCACTCACACACACACACACACCACACACACACACACACACACACACACACAGAAGCACTTAACTCTTGGTGTCTCTGAAAGCATCTCCAGCTGATGGGTACACCAGATCTGTGAACACAGATACTGAACACAGTTACTGAACACACACAAATCAAGTTATTTATTTATTCGGTCTTTTATATCAAGGATACCGGAATAAGCACTCATGTGTTTTTTACACCCAGTCCCTGTGTGTATGCAGTTTATAAATCTTATCTGTTCCCACTGGCACACAATGGCCTAACTCTTACAAAAAGTGGAACAGGATTTAACATGTGCGCAAGATGTTCTGCGTGCGTTTGCACATGGGTCTCAGTTTATGGTCTCCTCTGAAGAAATAATGTATGCAAAAACTATAAATCCTCATATTCCCCCCCTTCCCCATAAATATAGCAATCTCTTTTCCTAAACTTATATATACCTACACATTACACTTGTGTACACCAACACTCATAATAACACACAAAAATGTGACAAACCAGCCATATACACTAGCAGATGCACAGACAAAATACTTAACTGAACATCCCACATTGTCTTCAGCTGTCTGGGTACACCAGGCCTGTGAACACAAAGAAAGGGACATGTAAAAAAAAATGTCTGAGTAAATAAAACAGTTATAACCACCTCTAACACACACACACACACTGCAATAGAATAGCCTAGTGGTCAGAACACTGTGCTCGCAATTTGACCACCTGGGTTCAATTCCCGGTCAAGGGGATTTTTCCTCTAGAGTTAACATCAGTGCTGACTCCACTCCCCCCTAAGGTCTTTCTGGTGAGACTATAAATCAAGGTCCTATGTGCGAACACATGCAGAATATTTTGCGCACTATTAAATCCTGTTCCACTTTTTGTGCTGGTAGGCCTATGTATGCCCAGGGGAATTGATGACATTTACAAAACTGCATACACATGTCAAAAAGCATAGGATTGCTTTTTCCATTATCCCTGACATAAAAGAAGAAAATCAATAAATAAACACACAAACACACAGACAGACACACACTCACCTGTAGACCCCTGGTTCACCTTGTGCTAACTGTGACAGAGGCTCAGCACTGCTCACTGGCTGTTTCTTCTTTGCTGCACTGCACACTGCTGGAAGGGGGAGACTGCTGTTAGGTGACACCTGGAAAAATAAAGTCTGGGCAGTAGAGAAAGCTGGACAGCAGAAGGGGGACAGAGAAGAAACCCTCTTCTAGAGAGTGTTTCTATTCACAATAAAGACTGATGATTTTTTTTTTTTTAAAGACAGGTGAATTTTTTTTAAGACTGGTCAATTTAATGTTCCTCTCATTACTAACACATTTAACAAAAGATGACTTGCATATGCACAAGCACATGCACAGATGACAAAATTTACAAAACTACATACAGAAAGGGACTGGATGTAAAAAAAAAAAAAAAAGAACACAAGATACACAGACACAGGTGTGTATCAGAATGTTCACACACAGGGCACAGCTGACATGGTATGACAGCTTCACTCTTCACTATGTTGGCCTGTATAGTACAGACCCAGTGTGGGGGAACTGGTGAGAGAGAGAGAGAGAGAGAGAGAGAGAGAGAGAGAGAGAGACAAAGAGAGAGAGAGGGAAACAAAGTGTGTGTGTGTGTTATTCACTATAATTTAAATAATCACACACAATAATAATTTATTGTATTTCCAATAATCATACTATAGAAGAACTACTCATTGCTAATAATTAAAATTACCATCACCATTATTTTAACAGTTGTGCAAATTATCAGAATTTTTCATTATATATAAATTAATATTATTATCATTAATATCAGTCTTTTTTGAACGGCTTTTTGTTTTTGCTTAAAGTCATCTTGCTGATAACAGCTTCAAAGTCTTAAGCTTTTACTGTACACACACACACAAACACACACACACACACACCAATTCCAACACAACACAGTTCAGAGTGCTAAAGATAGCACACCCCTTCCCTTTACCTAGGACTAGTCCCTGTGGGGTCAGCTGGGGGTCAGCTGGGCTGGGATACCATTGAACAATTAGCAATGAAAGAAGCTACAAGTGGGGGAAACTTACAGCAGCCACACATACAGACAGAGACACAGACAGAGCAACAGACAGAGCCACAGACACACTTACATACAGTTTGTCTTCAGCTGCCATCAGTACACCAGCCCTGTAACACACATACTGAAGATACATGAGGAAAATGTTGATAATCATGAATTTTTATCTCCTGCCCATACACGCACACACCACACACACACATACTCATTCACTCACTCACTCACTCACTCACTCACTCACTCACACACACACACACACACACACACACACACACACACACACACACACACACACACACACATGCAGTTTGTCTTCAGCTGTCTTGGGTACACCAACCCTGTAACACACACACACTGAACATGTGTAAACAAAATGTTGAAATTAAGGTATTCTACTTTTCCTACAAGTACACACACACACACACACACACACACACACACACACACACACACACACACACACACACACACACACACACACACGCACGCACACTATCACACACTCAGACACACACTTGCACATGCATGCACACAAACACAGACACAGACACACACACACACAGATACACACATACTCATATGCAGTTTGTCTTCAGCTGTTCTTGGTACACCAGACCTGTAACACACACACTGAACATTCATGACAAAAATGTTGAAAATAAGGTATTTCACCTTTCCTACACACACACACACACACACACACACACACACACACACACACACACACACACACACACACACACACATGCGCGCACACACACAAAGATGCACACACACATACATACACTATCACACACTCAGACACACAGACACACATACTAATACATGCACACAAACACACACACAGATACATACATAGTCATATGCAGTTTGTTTTCAGCTGTTTTGGTACACCAGCCCTGTAACACACACACTGAACACACATGAACAAAATGTTGAAAATAAGGCATTCTATCTTTCCTACACAAACACACACACGCATACACAAATGCAGAAAAACACACACACACAAACTCATACAGAGAGAGAGAGAGAGAGAGAGAGAGAGAGAGAGAGAGAGAGAGAGAGAGAGAGAGAGAGAGAGAGAGAGAGAAAAGACAGAGAGAGAGAGAGACACTGACACTGACACAGTTTTATTGTCCATACAGCATTACAACCCTGTAGACAAGGGGGAATAACAAGTTCAGATGAATTTGTGTAACATAATAACATTTTTCAAATTTTCCTCTCACTTCGCACTTACATTATACTACTGCACATTCTAATTGCCACGCAGGTGACACACACACACACACACACACACACCACACGCACACACATACACACACTCTCTCTCTCTCCTCCCTCCTCCCTCCCCCCCCCCCACACACACACACATACACACACTAACAGAATCAATAAAGGACCATCTAAGGACTAGTTACTCAGTTCCGTTATCTTTTTCCTAATATTCATTGCTTCTCCAATGAATTTAGCTAGACTTTCTATTTTCTCTTCACTGCTGACAGATAGAATATTTGCAACAGAATTCATATCAGCAGTGCCTTTAAACACACTTAGCGCCTCACAGTTTCTGCGTTTATCAGAATAGGCCATACAATCAAAAAGAAAGTGAAAATCGTCTTCTGTGGCATTTCGGCATGAAGGGCATATATTATCGTTAGAGTTATCTTCACTTGAAAACCAATACTTACAATTTTTAAGGCCACTGACTCTTAGCCGAAATCTACTGAGACTGATCTTGTACCATTTGTTGGTTATAAAAGACAGATATCTTTCTGTTTGAAAGACACTTTTGAAGGAACTATACCACATATATTTGTCATTATTTTCTAAATCTGAATGCCAGTTATGTTTATAGCATGAAATAAGTCTATCTTTAAATTCATTAATGAAACTATATTCACATCCTACGTCTCTACTCAGCCACACAATACCAAATCCATTCACACATAAAGTTTTCTGTACATTTGACACCCAATTAAGTCGACCAGATTCATGTTGTAAGATTAGCATTTCTCAAGCCTGTCTACATATTCTAGAAGCTGGTTTGTTTAAGAAGTTTTAACCAGTATTTAATGCTTTTTATATATGCCCTTATGTATAACGGATATCTACCACTTTCCCCGTAAACTAGATGGTTTGATGCATGTAAAGGAACAGATAGAAATCTCTTTATAGCAAATGTGTGAACTTTTTCAATTCGATTGCCTTCTTCATACAATCCCCAAACCTCAGATGCA